>CM026433.1:8417077-8921432 GCA_014871385.1 Ceratodon purpureus | reverse complement strand
TTGGACCTATCACAGAACTATCACAAATCCATCTTTCGCCATTTCGTTTCCATAGAGAAATCATGCGCAGAGTAGGGCACTGCATCGAAGGGTTGTCAACAACATTAAGAACCTGCAGCCCCGAATACGCTTCCTGGCGGTACGTGTCCCTCCAGAAATCGACTCTGAGAAACGTGACTGGGTCGGGTGGGGAGGGCTGCGCAAAACACAACGTGACGCTGTTGCCGTCCGGGGAGAACCCCACCTGACTCAGTCGATGGAAGGTTGTGGACTCACTCGGAGGAATATGAGGTGTCATGATTCCTCCAGAAGGTGCTTCCTGAAATCCTTGGCCAGGTACCCAGACGAAAAGCATGATGCACCTCATCTTCTTTGGAGCGTCATTGGAATGAAAAAATTGATCATCATAGAGACACACTGCAGGTAAACACCTTCAAAAAAGCCACGTCTTAAAATTCTGAGACCAATCCTCAGCGGACTGATAGAGTGAAAACTCAATCTTGGCCTGCGCGGAGGGCTTGCGAAACACTATATCCCCGATCTGCGGATCCATCATGGAGCTGGTGTCTAACATAATTCGCGATCTAAGGCCTAGGCTAAAGCAAATCGGATTCATTGCAAGGTCTATTGGCATGAGGTGGAAATGACCCAGCGTTCTGCAATAACCTCATATATAGAGATCAGCCCACAGGCAGTATGAGTGAGCCGCCGATTACGATACTGCTGTAATGGTTTAGGGTGAAAAGGTGCGGTGAATCATCGTCCGAGGAATACGGCAGTGTTAAGGCTGTATTAAGGTGAGTAAACTGAAATTTATGAAACCGAGGTCATTATGATGGCGCACCTGTCAGTAACCTCCAACAGATTGCTTCACTATCGATTACCATGGGATTACCAATAAAACAACTTCTAGGCGTTAAAGTCCTAGATTCCTGTTTAGGGCTAAAGACCTGCACCTAGGTTTGAGGCATCAGATCAATGCTTTGGCTGCGGTTATTACAGTGTTATCGGATACCTGCAGAGTTAAGTCATCAAGACCGCCACTGTTCTCAACAATCATTACTATTTAGTACTGTCGTCAGTGGCAAAATCCCAACTCGCTGTCCATCAAATACCTATGCAACGAGGGCCGACCGAGGCCACCCACGACATTCGTTACGGGCAAAAACCCACTGTCGGATCCGACAATCGCTTTCGGAAGGAGGTCGACATCGGGGTACTGCGGTTTGACGGTCGGAGCTGGAGTCCATTAGAAACTCGGGGGCCTGCTAAAAGTAGCCCCCCGGGCTTGCTCTTACTGCCCCCTCTTACTGTGGAGCGCGCTTGAAGTAACATGGGTGCCAGTTCGATGAATTAGAGAACCCATTGAAGTGGGAAGATGCTAGATGACTGAGAATTTGTTTGGGTGAACATGAGATCAATGCCGTGGCTACGGTTATATTCGATAATAAATGCGGAGTAACCGGCCACCTGCATCGTACCATCATCTAAACGGCTCTGTGCGCTCAACAATTATATTTTTTAACCACTGGAAGATGAATATTGGTGGACGAGAAATACTCATCTCTCATGAGTGGCAATAACCAGAGGAGGGGTCCGTCAGAAAACTATCCGACGAGGGTCGCCTGGCGCCACCCGCGACATTGCTGAGTGGCCAAAACCCACTGTCGGATCCGACAATCACTTTCGGGAGGAGGTCGAAAGCGGGGTACTGCGGCCTAGCCCCTAAGAGCCGGAGTGGCAATGAAACCCGACAGCCGGGTTGGAGTGGCACCCCGGCTGGCTCACACCCGGCCCATTATTAATGTACAGTGGGGTTATCTATCGCGGCTGCCGGTTCCATGATTGAGACAGCCCATTCAGAGTGGGACGTACCTAGATGAATGATATTTCGCTACATGAGTGATGATTGTCTGACTGTCCCGGCAGCCATGTAAACCGAGACATTTGCGTTAGTGCAATATGAGTGAGAAGGCATATTTCACACGGAATATAGATGTATTTAAGAAGCTGTAATGAATGTCATACATGGATGCATGCATCAACGGTCGCGCATCTGAGATTTGCGGAAAATGAGTAGTGCCTTCTCCCTTATTCTAGAACGTAGATAGTATAACGAAGTCGTCAAGGTAGTCGACCCTAAAGTTGGAGCGAAGCCGGTCCATGATTCGCATCCACGGGAGTTGGGCTAGGAGGTTGAAGTGCAACAACGATCCTTAGAATGTTACTAGCTCAAGAAGGCCGCTCTCGAGGATCGTCTTCACTTCGTTAAAGCTGAGAGTTGGAGCATGGATGTAAGAGTCCCGATGCATTTCAAGGTTGCATATCGCGTTGTAGATGTAGTAAAGATGCTTGCAAGGGACCCAGGGAGGACGTTTCCCAAGGGACTTCACGGACATCTCCTTGAAGTTGGGGCAGGTGCATCCGGGCTCGGGGCCAACTGTGATCTTGTACAAGTTTGACTCGGAAACAGTCTCGGAGACAAGGCCTGATTATGCAACCAAACCCAGGTGTTGGTATCATTGTCACGGATTGGATATGAACCGTAAGTAGAAGCGACGACGCCCAATTGTTCTCGTGCTCGGTTCTAGGTACCCGGTTGCAGCGACGAATCTTGAAACCTCCACGCACAGTAGGATAAACTCCAGAGCATCGGGTACAACCAAGTGCGAGAGTTCAAACCGTGGCCGCTGTGGAATGCTGCCGTCGCCGTCATGGAAAACTCGTTGAGAGGGTAGCTCCTGACGTTGAGGTAGTCTAAAACCTGCAGCCTCTAGGTCCAAAATCTCTCGTTTTGTCAAGCGAGTTCCACGCTTCACGGGCCAGATAAGCGGAGGGGGCGCCATGCTTGAGACCCAATTCCGTTTCGTGCCCATGACGCATCTCTGAATGTCGTCGTTACAGAAGCAGAACTGCATCCATTTCTGACAATCCTTCCTGACTTCTGTAAAGGTGCCCCAGTAGCATGTCACAACTGTGGTCTTCCCTCTGCGTACGAGCCTGGCCTTGCACTTCTTGTTTGTCTTTGCCTGCTGTGCGAAACATGCCTTTGCACAGCCCTTCGGCAAGCCTGACAAGATGCCACTTACTGTCGTCCACGTCCGTCTCCTCTACTGCAGTTACGTGTGGACGAGTCGTATTCTCGTCGGGGCTTCGGACGGGCGAAGAGGCTGCGTTCCACAGGTACCCGGTCCAGCTTCGACCCGAGCACGCGTCTTCCTAGTGGCCACCCGTGGTTGTGAGAAGTTTACTTTTGTCGGGTCTGTGAGAATCGTATTCGGATCCAATTGGTTGATCGAGCTTCCGCTTCGTTGAGCCAAAGACCTCTTCGCCTTCTCTGTGGGGCTGACGGGAGAGCATCTGTGGAGCGGCGTCGAAGTGTTCCGTGGCATCAGCAATACGTTTGGGAATGCCCGACTTCTGAGCCCCGCCGTAAACGGAGCTCGGCTTTGCTCGGTCCTTTACCTGGGTTTTCTCCTCTGAGGTAGGCGCTATAGTTCGTGCACTGCATGAAGCCCCGGACATAGTCGTCGACTGTGGCCGTGTACAGGCTTATCCCACGGTTGCCTGACATCTGAAGCCAGATATTATGGACAGTCTCTGAGAGGTTGCACGACGGCATCTCGTCCTTCTCCTCGTCTGTGAGGTTCTGCATTCAAAGAGAACTCCATGAATTTAGCAAGCTCTACGTTCAGTGGCAGCAAGGGAATCGAATAGAATGACAAGTTTAGCGGAAGAGGACTCACTAATTGCATGTAACCGCCCCACTGCCGGGTACCGATAGTGCCAAAAGACGAGCCACTGCTCCAGATGTTCGAGTCCAGCAGGTGTCGAGGCCGCGGATGAAATCCACCAAGAACGGATGGCATGGTAACGAATGTCGGCATCCTCCCATGTCTTTGCATCTCGATACTGCCTGCACAAAGCGTAATGTTGCCTTTGGAGATCGTGACCTCGAATGTGAGCCTCCGTATACTTCTTCAATGAACTTGCCCAGTGGAATTGGCAGGTACGCTCACGGTCGGGCATTGGATCGTCCGCGTTTCCGTTTCCATATATTACTCGAACAGCGTTCCAATTGGCCTGTGCGCTGTCCGCCATGAAGCCTTAAAATTGACATTATTCACCTTGTGCTTTGCCATTACCCCGTTCAGACCCCGCCAGAGCAAACTCTGCGCCCGAGCGTCCTCCGACTGCATATCGCATACGGCAACTGTCATAAACACGGCAGTATTGGGAGTCATACACATGACATGCCATTGTTGACCAATCCTTCGTTCGCCTGACGTGATCAAACATGATCCACGCATCTTCCAAGTCTCCGCCAGGCTGCATCCGCTTCACGAGATCCACCCCTGACCCGGGGCCCCTCTCCGACATCTTGAAGACGAAGACCTTCTCGCCCTCCGCCCCTGTCCCGGAAATTTGTTCTCGTGTATAAACTCCCATTTGCTGCAACCTCGCAGCGCGGCTATCCCGTCCATTACTCCCTTGTTGCCGACGGATCTGAAGGTCGTGACGTCGTTCTTCAGACCTGGCCTGCTAAGAGGATAATAGAGCCTAAACGCCTGATCGAGCTCCTCATCCGAAAGATATTTACGCACTTCGCCGGGTTGGGCAAGGAGGAGGTCACTCAAGAAGTCCTTGCTAGCTTCCAATGCAATAGAAGAGGTTTTGCCCTCTGGATTCTGACCGACATGCGACTCGACGAGGTTGAGGATCTTCTGTTTGCTTAACCTGCAGTCAGCGTATCCTACGGGATGGTCGTGCGTGCCAATATGGATGCACGCACGGGTCATGTCAGCCCCCCCTAGGACGTAGTATATTCTAGCAGGGCATTGGGCGAGGCATTGCGGAGGAGTCTTGCATATCTTACACACGAGCGTAGACTTCGCAGGGGGATCACAACTTACCTGGAAGGGGGTCAGCGACACTCCATCCCACTCAGCCTCGTTGACCTCGCTCAGACGGTTCTCCCCTCGTTTGCGAAAGTCGCAATTGTCATTGCAGCATCTCAGATGCCCTGCACAAACGGAGTATCGAAACGTAAGCCCAGAGTCGTTGGAAATATTGGACGTCATCGTCTTACACCACGGATGTCCGTCGTACTTCTTGTCCATTCCTGCCATTGATTTTGCCGTCGATGGAGTCGCGGGGGGGCGCGGGAGGAAGCTCAAAAAGCACATCGCCATTGAATTTGCCCGGAAGGAAGGGTACCCGCTCTGTCCTCAGCGTACTGAAGTTCAGCCTGGACAACGCATTCTTGGCGCCGGATCGTGAAGCTAGGCGTTTGAGACAAGAGACGAACACTCGGGCTACCTAAGGATGACTTCTGCGTCGGTATGGGGTGCTCTTGCGGAGTTCTAAACAAATCGTCCGATTCCCTGAGCACATGGATCTCTTCTACCACTCGACCTAACTTCGCGGCCTCAGTACCAGGACCTGCATCCACAGTTGAAGTCATTGAGCGCCCGGGTGTAAGTATCTCAGTCGATGCTTGCCCATCGGTCTGGAGTTAGTCCCCTAGCAACATACTTTCTGGCCTCCAGAAGCCACTCTCTCCCTTCAGTAGTCCTACTGGTTATCTGATAAACCGTGTGAACCAAATTCCCGCCGTCATCGACAACCTCCTCCTCTAGATGGATGCTCTCCAGCACAAGGTTGTATCTCACGCTTAGAAGACCAGCGCTAACGGATCCGACTCCCTCGGCATTACAAGGTACATGGAGAGGAACTTCGTGCCCCTCAGCTCGAATTTGCGCCATGGTCGCGAGAAATCAGGATTAAACTATGGAGACGCGACGAATGGTAAGTCCCATATACAGACTGCGCTTAGAGCGTGGTGTTGAAGGAACTACAATCAGCGGGATTCCGACCGCATCATTACCAAATTACGGTTGAACAAAATTGGTTAGGGACTTAAGAAGGAGGACTATTTTAAAAATTAGAGGGATTTGTGATATTTAATTATGCAGCGCTTTTTACTAGGAGCCGTCAAAGAGGATGTCATAAATGCAGGTCGTGATGTTTGCACATAGTGCAATTTTACCACATCCAGTAATTGGCATTCACTCGTCTCATTCATCTATCCGAGTGGAGTAATGTCCTCACTTCTCTCGTTCCATACCTTCGGGCTCGGACCAGAATGAGCGGAGCCGTCGACAGGGTTGACAGGTCTCACCGTCAACAATGCCTAAGTCACGCTGCATGGGGGAGTTGAGCTCACCGAAGCAGGCTACACCTGCGAAAGGGAAGAGGACGACGAAGAAGAAGGGGTTGATTTTGACAGATAGGAAGCGCAGCAATAGTAAGCAAAGTAATAGTAAGGTCAGTAAGGGAACCCGATCCGTTACGGCAATTCTTGGGGACCCTCGTTGTGATGTAGGGGGATGTCCGAGCTCGAACACACGGGAGTCTGGCACCGAAGTAAGCAGCAGCCATCGCTCGGAAGGACATGTGGCGATTGACGATTCGACCGGGGTGGTGCATGACCTCGGCGATTGATTTGGTGAATGAGAGACCTCATTCAGATGTAAGCTTCCCTGCATGACTTCTTGGTACGTTCTTTTGAAGTGGTTCTTGGCACAGTTGAGATTGAGGATTGGAGGTACTCTATTTACATGATTGTATGGACAGCTTCTTTTCATGATAGCTTAGTGGTACTCGATAGCGGCGGCCTACAGTGATGTGACTGAGACCCTTCGAAAGTACCCACGATCATGTAATGGTAAGCGCGAAACGCGGCTTGTGGTGATGTGATGTTTAAGGTTTTAAAGAATTATGGGTTCGATTAAAATCATCATTGTTTGGTGGGTTTTAGTACGCGGTTTTGGTTGAAGCCATCAGTGAGGGTTGGTGGCAAGGACAATAGAGCCGCGGCTAGGTTTGGGGATGAGAGCCGCCGGATCGCTGAGGTGTGCTTATGAAGCTATTGCTGGCTGGCTGTTTCGGAGCATAAAGGGCGAGGGGGGCGCTCGTGAGCTATCCACAGACACGGGGTTTGGGTGAGAAGGAAGAGGGAGGAGAGCCTTCGAGTGTGATAAGAGAAACATGTTTGTATTGTTCGTGGGTTCTGTCAAGCCTGAGATTTAAATTGTTGTTAGCTTTATAGCATGTGAGGTTATGGAAGATTAGGACAGTGCTCACGGAGGACAGAGTGTGCAACGCTTGTTGGAGGGAATTGGTGATCGACTGCTGCATTGTTTTTGTTGGTTTCAAGGTGTCAAAGCTCCGTTGAGCAGCTTTTCGAGAAGGCTTCAAGTCGCATGCACAAGTAATGGAGGTAACCGAAATGGTAGCGTCGCGGATATAGGGAGAAATAGATGAGTTAGGGTTGAACATCATTTAGGGTTTTTGGCATGTTGTTTCGGGAGAGGATGTTTTTAGGGTTCCTTGCATGTTATTTATGGGCGTCTTATGATGTACCCGCATCTCTGTGCAGGGAACGATCAAGAACCTTGCTGATGTGGTTGTCGAGAACGCGGCCACAGTCAACGCCGTGTTGGAAGACATACAGAAGGGATCGATTCGGGACGAGTATATGGACAGCTCACATCCGCCGACCGTCGCGGTTGGTGGTCAAGTTGGCTCCGACGTCTTCATGGAGGACTTTGTGGATGGGGACGATCACGCGGAATCGGATAACCCACGTGAGGGTTTGAATCCGACCGGGGAGGAAGAGCCCAAAGGACCCCACGACAAGATCGATGCCGACGCGGTTGTTGCATCAGGCGAATGTGAGGCCGAGGCTGCAATAGGCGAGGGTGCTGAAGCTCTGATGAGCATGTCGGCCGAAGTTGGAACGGGGGAGGGTGCAGCTGCGGTCCAGTTGCAACCTGCGGGGCGAGTTGGGGTTAACGAAGCACGAAGGCAGATTCGATCGGAAATGCAGCTGGATCCCTATTCGGCACTTTTAAGAATGAGGCGTAAACCAGACAAGTTGTCATTGATAAAGATTCCTCTATGTCGATTGCTGCCATGTGATTTCGTTCGACCCGCGATGCTCAGTGACGTTCAGAAATTGCAGACCGAGTTCTCCAATGGGATAAGGCCCGGCTCAGGGGCATTCTACGTTGCGGCAACGTCGCATATGGGCGAGGAGACACTTGTGACGGAAGAGATGAAGTCTTCCTGGTGTTCAGTGTGGCATATCTTGAACAGCATGTTCGAGGCGGAGCTATCAAAACACGAGGAAACTCGTGATCTTAGTGGGAAGATGTTCTACGTCTTTGATGGTAATCATCGGACAAGGGCGTGGCGCGGGTTTATCGATATGGAGTACCCAGATGACTACGACTGGGCATATGCAAATGGAAGACCGGATTGCATACTGTTGGAGGTGAAGGACAGTCGCGAAGCGCTAGTGACAGCTATGCACGCGATCAACAAGTAAGACTTCCAATTTTCAGCTTGTTCCATTTTTATGCAGTCCAGGGTTTTAACTTCCTTAATTTGTCCTAATGGAACTAACATCTCTGCCTATGCAGGGCCAACGAGGAAGCTTTCATCAAAGAGAGACTGCCTCACACACTGCACAAGATTCAAACCTATGGAGGCATGTCCGCTGAGGATTTGGAAAAGAGTGGTATTTTGCCCCCAGATCTCATGGCCCGAACGAAGGCGGCTCCCAAGAGGTCGTGGCATACCATGCCGCACGAAGTCTTTGTGTCCTTTCTTCACGCGGTAAGTAACTCAGAATTTCTGAATTCCGAAGATGATGATTGGTTCATTGAGGTACAGAAACAAATATTGACATGTCAATTTAATCAGGGGACACTGGCCCGAGTCGCTGAGGAGGCAGTGCAGCTCTGGATTACAGAGCACCCGGACGAAGACACCGGGGCTGAGATGAAGAATGCTGTGGAGAAAGCAGTCAAAGAAGCGAAGGATAAGTTGCAAAGCAAGTTCCAGAAGGAGCAGTCGGTGGCAAACCCGGCGCACGCAAAGGCGTTTCATGCTGAGGTATGTCCCCGAATTTGGGCAAGGGTCACGTAAAACTTATAGAACAAAAGAGCATTGTCGGATCCGATATTGGTAATTCTGTTCAAGTAATATCGTGGTAACGTGTGTTCCTTAAATATTATTGTGGAAAATCTGTGTTGTTCAGTGAGGTACTTTTACAATTTTGGGAAAGGGTCTCGTAAGACAGACAGGTCAAAAGAGCATTGTCGGATCCGACAATGATAATTTTTAATCTGTAATGTTGCGGTACTTTGTGTCCCTGAAATTTTATTCTCGAAATTCTCTAATGTTCAGTAAGCTTTTTTTGTAAATTTGGGCAAGGGTCACGTAAAACTTAGAGAACAAAAGAGCATTGTCGGATCCGATATTGGTAATTCTGTTCAAGTAATATCGTGGTAACGTGTGTTCCTTAAATATTATTGTGGAAAATCTGTGTTGTTCAGTGAGGTACTTTTACAATTTTGGGAAAGGGTCTCGTAAGACAGACAGGTCAAAAGAGCATTGTCGGATCCGACAATGATAATTTTTAATCTGTAATGTTGCGGTACTTTGTGTCCCTGAAATTTTATTCTCGAAATTCTCTAATGTTCAGTAAGCTTTTTTTGTAAATTTGGGCAAGGGTCACGTAAAACTTAGAGAACAAAAGAGCATTGTCGGATCCGATATTGGTAATTCTGTTCAAGTAATATCGTGGTAACGTGTGTTCCTTAAATATTATTGTGGAAAATCTGTGTTGTTCAGTGAGGTACTTTTACAATTTTGGGAAAGGGTCTCGTAAGACAGACAGGTCAAAAGAGCATTGTCGGATCCGACAATGATAATTTTTAATCTGTAATGTTGCGGTACTTTGTGTCCCTGAAATTTTATTCTCGAAATTCTCTAATGTTCAGTAAGCTTTTTTGTAAATTTGGGCAAGGGTCACGTAAAACTTAGAGAACAAAAGAGCATTGTCGGATCCGATATTGGTAATTCTGTTCAAGTAATATCGTGGTAACGTGTGTTCCTTAAATATTATTGTGGAAAATCTGTGTTGTTCAGTGAGGTACTTTTACAATTTTGGGAAAGGGTCTCGTAAGACAGACAGGTCAAAAGAGCATTGTCGGATCCGACAATGATAATTTTTAATCTGTAATGTTGCGTTACTTTGTGTCCCTGAAATTTTATTCTCGAAATTCTCTAATGTTCAGTAAGCTTTTTTTGTAAATTTGAACAAGGGTCACGTAAAACTTAGAGAACAAAAGAGCATTGTCGGATCCGATATTGGTAATTCTGTTCAAGTAATATCGCGGGACTGCGTGTCACTCAAATTTCATTCTCGAAATTCTCTGCTGTTCGGAGAGCTATTTTTTTAAATATGGGCAAGGGTCTCATAAATCCGAGAGGTCAGAAATGCATTGTCGGATCCGACAGTCGTAATTTGGTTCAAGTAATTTTGCGGTACTGTTGGTCCAGGAGATTATATTGTCGAAATTCTCTGCTGTTCGGAGAGCTGTTGTTTTAAATTTGGGCAAGGGTCTCGGAAATCCGAGAGGTCAGAAATGCATTGTCGGATCCGACAGTCGTAATTTGGTTCAAGTAATTTTGCGGTACTGTTGGTCCAGGAGATTATATTGTCGAAATTCTCTGCTGTTCGGAGAGCTGTTGTTTTAAATTTGGGCAAGGGTCTCGGAAATCCGAGAGGTCAGAAATGCATTGTCGGATCCGACAGTCGTAATTTGGTTCAAGTAATTTTGCGGTACTGTTGGTCCAGGAGATTTCATTCTCGAAATTCTCTGATGTTCGGATAGATATTTTTTTAAATCTGGGCAAGGGTCTCGGAAATCCGAGAGGTCAGAAATGCATTGTCGGATCCGACAGTCGTAATTTGGTTCAAGTAATTTTGCGGTACTGTTGGTCCAGGAGATTATATTGTCGAAATTCTCTGCTGTTCGGATAGATATATTTTTTAAATGTGGGCAAGGGTCTCGGAAATCCGAGAGGTCAGAAATGCATTGTCGGATCCGACAGTCGCAATTTGGTTCAAGTAATTTCGAGGTACCGTGTTAAATTGTATGGTTATATGTCCAATATCACCCAATTATTGGACAAATGAGCTTAAATTCATGATACCGGCGTTAAAAACTAACTCTACATGCTAGAATTCGTGAAAATAGTGCAAGTCCTGTGATATTTGAACTACCACGAATCGTATTCTAGGATCCGACAATGGTTTTCGGAGAACTAAAAGTGCAGGGGTCTTCAAAAAGTTTGATCTTCAAAATGCTCTGTAGGATCCGACAGCGGTTTATTCGGTTTTCAAATGTTGAGGGGATGTCGTTTTTCTCCGGATGCATGTTCTGTAACTTTAATAATTGGTTCCAAACTCTTGAGATTTTTGCGAGGGGTCTTCAAAAAGTTTGATCTTCAAAATGCTCTGTAGGATCCGACAGCGGTTTTTTCGGTTTTCAAATGTTGAGGGGATGTCGTTTTTCCCCGAATGCATGTTCTGTAACTTTAATAATCGGTGCCAATCTCTTGAGATTTTTGCGAGGGGTCTTCAAAAAGTTTGATCTTCAAAATGCTCTGTAGGATCCGACAGCGGTTTTTTCGGTTTTCAAATGTTGAGGGGATGTCGTTTTTCCCGTGATGCATGTTCTGTAACTTTAATAATCGGTGCCAAACTCTTGAGATTTTTGCGAGGGGTCTTCAAAAAGTTTGATCTTCAAAATGCTCTGTAGGATCCGACAGCGGTTTTTTCGGTTTTCAAATGTTGAGGGGATGTCGTTTTTCCCGGATGCATGTTCTGTAACTTTAATAATCGGTGCCAAACTCTTGAGATTTTTGCGAGGGGTCATCAAAAAGTTTGATCTTCAAAATGCTCTGTAGGATCCGACAGCGGTTTTTTCGGTTTTCAAATGTTGAGGGGATGTCGTTTTTCCCCGGATGCATGTTCTGTAACTTTAATAATCGGTGCCAAACTCTTGAGATTTTTGCGAGGGGTCATCAAAAAGTTTGATCTTCAAAATGCTCTGTAGGATCCGACAGCGGTTTTTTCGGTTTTCAAATGTTGAGGGGATGTCGTTTTTCCCCGGATGCATGTTCTGTAACTTTAATAATCGGTGCCAAACTCTTGAGATTTTTGCGAGGGGTCTTCAAAAAGTTTGATCTTCAAAATGCTCTGTAGGATCCGACAGCGGTTTTTTCGGTTTTCAAATGTTGAGGGGATGTCGTTTTTCCCCGGATGCATGTTCTGTAACTTTAATAATCGGTGCCAAACTCTTGAGATTTTTGCGAGGGGTCTTCAAAAAGTTTGATCTTCAAAATGCTCTGTAGGATCCGACAACGGTTTTTTTCGGTTTTCAAATGTTGAGGGAATGTCGTTTTTCTCCGGATGCATGTTCTGTAACTTTAATAATCGGTGCCAAACTCTTGAGATTTTTGCGAGGGGTCTTCAAAAAGTTTGATCTTCAAAATGCTCTGTAGGATCCGACAGCGGTTTTTTCGGTTTTCAAATGTTGAGGGAATGTCGTTTTTCTCCGGATGCATGTTCTGTAACTTTAATAATCGGTGCCAAACTCTTGAGATTTTTGCGAGGGGTCTTCAAAAAGTTTGATCTTCAAAATGCTCTGCAGGATCCGACAGCGGTTTTTTCGGTTTTCAAATGTTGAGGGGATGTCGGATTCTTCTTGACGCATGCCGTGTAACTTTGAAATTTGGTGACTTGATTTGTAGATTAAAAACCACTACGACAAACATCCGACGAAGGTGGAGATGAGTTTGGACAAATTGCTTATGGTTGCCACTACTGAAGCACTACCCAAAGCAAAGGCAAAATGGCTGCGAATGTGGAACGGGTCAGAGAGTTCTCGAAAGACGGTAAAGTTCCCTGCGAGTCCGTGCTCGGAGAATGTGCTCGGCCCCTGGCTTTCAAGAGCTGCCTTCTGGGCTAATGTAAGAATCTCCTGCTTAGCTTCGTAAATGTCCACCTTCATCACTTCGTTTTATATGGGAGATTCTACTAATATCTCTGTCTAAATCTCTTTCTTTGGGCTTATGGAATCTACAGATTGAGGAGGCCGCGGAAGCTGAGTGCTCAACTTGGCTTGAAACAATTGAAAAGGAAGAAGAGGCGTCTGAATCCGGCCCCAAGATAAGGCCCAAACGAGTCTCCATGGAGACTTACATGGAGAAGTGGCGAGTGCTCCTTTGGGAGAAGGCGTACGGGGCATTCTTTACAGGTGCCAATGCTTACACAAGATCTCTTCCCTTCGCGTCGCAAGCCGGAACTGACATGGCTATGAAGAGGCTGGTCTATAGGTACTTTAAGCGGGAGCTCATCCCAGCTGGAGTGGTAGACGCGTACCCAGCAGCCTGGGAGAGCTGGAAGGAGACCAACAACTCGGAGTATATGTTTACAGTGAACCAAAGAAAGGTATACAACTTGCAGCACCTCAATGAGGGATGCTGGTACCTAGAGTGCCCAAAGACTATGGTCACTGAGGAAGAAAAGGCAATCAAGGAACAGCACACGAAGAAGAAGGATGGCGAAGAGGAGGTGAGTGAGTTCGTCGACGACATCCTCCCCCCAAATTTAGACAGTCTACCCAACTCGGATGCGCATGCTGTGTCCGCGGAGACGGGGGCTGCAGATGCAAGCGCGCGCAAACGAAAGAGAGGGGGTCAGCCGAAGACGACGTCAAGGGAGACCAGTAAGGAGCCACCGCAGAACAAGGAGCCATCGCAGAGGAAGAGGACGGCGAAGAAGCCAGGGAATCAGAAGGCTGAGACCACAGCACCCGAGAGGGTTGGCCTCTCTCCAAGCATCGAGCACGCCGAGAAGCCTAGTGGTCGCCATAGCTGCGCATATAGAGGGCTCGCAGCAGCTGATCAAGAACGAATCTGTAGCGGTATGGGCTGAGGAGGGAATGATCACTTCGTTCAAGGGGATGCCAGAGGGCTTCCATGCAGTATTTGACTGGATCAAGGGCATTACGAATAAGCGGCCAAGATACAAGAATGGCAAACTTGTTCGTGGGGGATATGCCGATCTCGTCATCGTGGATGTGCCGGAGAAGTTGAGCGTTCCAGGTGTCTCACTTGCGAACAGATGAGATTCCAGATTGGAACAATCGAGACGACACTTTCCTTGCAGGAGTTTTCGGCGTCGCTGGACATATTTTGCATGACAACGGCGCTCTAATCGTAATTCACAGCGCTGACGCCGGAGCAGTAGAGACGGAAATGGAGGAGTGGTTGAAATGGTTCCCATTTAAGATTCACAAGTCCTGGTTAGGATACAATCGCCTGCGGCTCAGTTCTTCGAAGAAGAGCGGATCCACGACAAATTGTTTTCGGGTCCACCTTCTTACCCATTCTACTCATTCGGAGTTCGAGTTTCGGACGGTACCGCCAGAGTTTTGTAGGCACGGAATCGACATCGCCGAGGACGATGTCATCCAGAATTGGACAACGATGGCAACCCAGGCCATGAGGAATCGCGTACCCTGGCGCGGTCCGAGGGAGAAGGATCAGCTCTTCATGGAGAGCATAATTCGCGCCACGACTGATGAAGGGGACGTGGTCGTGGACGTTACCGCCGCCACAGGTAGGTCTTAGGGCCGAATTGTTATCAAATTCCTTTGCCTTAGAAGAAGTACTTGCTGGTACTTACTATTCAGTGGATATGGATTGTAGGAGCATCAATCAAAGCCTGCCGAGATACTGGGCGCCATATCGTTGCATTAGAGGCAGACAAAGACATCTTCAACGAGGTACTCATGAAGTTGGATCCTCCAGCACCATCTAATCAAGCATTAGTACAGCCTGCCACAGCAGAGAACACCTCCACCGAAGAGACCACCACAGCGGACGCGGAGCCTCCTATCTCCACGAAACTCATACATTGCCCGAAAGAGATTGAAGAAACTCGCGCTTGAGTAAGTGAGTATGGTCTGATTAATTCCTTCGTATCCTCTCATAATCTCACTATTGCTCAAGTTGACTGAAAGTCTCTAATTGCAATCTATTCGCAGCAATCCGAATGTGCAACCCCATTCCGGCATACTCATGGAGTGTAGTCGGAAGATTATTCCGTCGCCAGTGATGCATCGAATTCCTGTTTACGCGGAGAACCAAGCGCAGGTGTTGAGCACACTGGACTCACCACCATCTCCAATAGCGAGGACCAAACTATTCGATGGACGAGCTCAAAGGTTCCTTGATATTGAGGCAGAAGTAGAGCATACTTTCATCTCTGACCAGTCGTGCTAGGCTTGGGAAAGAACTTTATGAAATGTATTTTATTTCTTACTTGACTCGTTTATAAAGACATGTGAGTCTTGTCGGCAAAATATGTGCATTTGATTACCTATATTCCCAACTATCACCTAATAGCGTCCCTTCATATCTGCCATTATGATGGGTCGCACCTTTCTCATGCAACTCTTGAATATAAACCTCTTCCCTTCGAGTACCACTTTTCGTGTGCATTTTTGTATCTAAAAGGTATAACCGTTGCTGAAAAGGCATTATGAGTGATATGGAAGGAAAATCAAGCTTTGATTGTCAACATTTGAGAAGTTACAGTAATGTTGTCGTAATTTTGAAACTCGTAATCTACAGTCAAAGTTCAATCAAATATCGCTTTTATTTTATATTATGGAACTTCAGAGATTTAGAGGCGTTTTATCATTGTTGAATCTCTTAATTTTATTTCGCTACGAACAAGTACATTCTTTCGATGAGGAAACTCCACAGAATGTATTGTCACCAGTTGAAATTACAAATAATTTAAACAGGAAGGTATGGCTAGATTGCTTTGAAAAGGTGTATGATCATGGTGTGCCAAAAAAGCAACACGTAGTAAATGATCAAATCAAAGCTCATGCAAATGTCGAAGTTGGCCGCGGTCTTCTCGATTTTGAAGATAATTTGTTTTGTGATTTTGAATACGAAATCCGCGAATGGAACTGTGCCTTAAAATATGAGATTGATTTCATGTGCATCTGGGAGCATCCTAATGCTCGTCTTACGCGGCACAAGGATTCAAATTTCAACGATGATAATTGCCCTATCTGTGAACAAGGGTCCTAGCCCTGATTTATATCTGTGTCGATGGAATATTGAACGAGATGGTCTGTATGTTTCTCAGTTCCATCCTTTTAGCGGTAGACATCAGTACAAGCTTTTTAAGCAATGGAAGGAGGACGAGGACCACCACGAATTTCTGAAGGAGTATAGAGTTTCTATTTTCAATGATCTCGATGATGAATTATTGCTTACATTTGGAGTTATGGATGCCCCAATGAATACTGTGAAAATTCCAGGACGACTTCTAGCACACATTTCCGAACGATTTTTTTACATATCCTTAAATCCACGCACCGACGAGCGTTTACTCAGTTCGCCTTGGATATGCAAATTTAAAGACCTGGGGAGTATGGCATATCGTAGAGATGTCAAAATATGGAAACCTCCTCTAGTGAACCACGTTTCAATGCCTATCGACTGTATAGATTGCGCATGGAAAGCAGATAATGAAGGAATTTGGCTGGATCGAGTTGGATGTGGACAAACAAGATCAATTTGGGAAAAACGATACGACTGGGTTCCAATACGGAAGCGGACAAGAGAACCTGACGGTGATAATCAACCAGCAAAGCGTCCAAAACAGGAGCACTTGGAACTGTAATATTTTCTGAGAATGAGAGGCATCACTACTATACTTATTTAACAAAAAAAAGAGAAAAGGATATTCATTTCATATCATTGTGATTCTTTCCATTTTATAGTCGTATTCGAATCACTATAAATTTGAGTCTGTAATTATGAATGCCAATTATTAAGACATAAGAGCCAATATCTGCTCTCCATCATCTTATCCCTTAAACTGACTGACATTCCCATAAGCCAAATTAACTGATGTAGATCCCTAAGGCATCTCCCCATGGCCTCCCCTTCGGCAGCAGCCTTGGTAATTGCGATATTCGGTTTTAAAAAAAACTTGATTACGTTCGATAATGCTCACATAGACTGACGATAATGCTCACATCCCGCACCTGCTACCTGGGAAGTAGAGGCCTCTGCAACTGAGACCCCGGCAGCTCATACCCGGAATGCTCATACCCGAAAATTGCGATCGGCACATTCCAAATCTGAACCCCGGCGGCATTCTGCAATGCAAGAACTTGGCTTTCGGATCCGAGAATGGATTTCTCGCTACTTCAAATTCCGCCGGCCTCGTTCTTGGCCTCCACGACCTTGTGCCCACCCAACACTTTTGCGCCCTGTCATCCCATCCCACTTTCTTCTGACCTAGCCGCCGCGGCCCGCGTGCCCTGACGGTATACTATAAATAGAACTCGTTTCCCTTATTTTGTCACCTTCTCATCGATCCTTCTCGGTGAGTCTCATTCTCTTCTCATTTCTGTTATTTAGCGTTGTTACCGATTTGCTATTTTCTCCTCTCCCATTTTTGTCGCCTTTGCTCATTTGCTAGTGTGTGTGCTTCTTTGTTGCGGCTATGGTGGTGGGGGGGCCGAGGCTCGAGAGGGCCGATGAAGCCCCTCCCGGCCTGGCCTTTGCGCATTTGCTAGTGTGTGTGATTCAATGTTGCGGCTATGGTGGTGGGGGCCGAGGCTCGAGAGGGCCGATGAAGCCCCTCCCGGCCTGGCCTTTGCTCATTTGCTAGTGTGTGTGCATCTATGTTGCGGCTATGGTGGTGGGGGGCCGAGGCTGGATAGGGCTGATGAAGCCCCTCCTGGCCTGGCCTTTGCTCATTTTGCTAGTGTGTGTGCTTCTATGTTGCGGCTATGGTGGTGGGGGGCCGAGGCTGGATAGGGCTGATGAAGCCCCTCCTGGCCTGGCCTTTGCTCATTTGCTAGTGTGTGTGCTTCTATGTTGCGGCTATGGTGGTGGGGGGCCGAGGCTGGATAGGGCTGATGAAGCCCCTCCTGGCTTGGCCTTTGCTCATTTGCTAGTGTGTGTGCTTCTATGTTGCGGCTATGGTGGTGGGGGGCCGAGGCTGGATAGGGCTGATGAAGCCCCTCCCAGCCTGGCCTTTGCTCATTTGCTAGTGTGTGTGCTTCTATGTTGCGGCTATGGTGATGCGGGGCGGAGGTTGAGAGGGCCGATGAAGCCCCTCCCGGCCTGGCCTTTGCTCATTTTTAAGAGTGTGTGCTTCAATGTTGCGGCTATGGTGGTGGGGGCCGAGGCTAGAGAGGGCTGATGAAGCCTTTCCCGGCCTCGCCTTTGATCATTTGCTAGTGTGTGAGCTTGTATATTGCGGCTATGGTAGTGCGGGGCCGAGGCTGTTCTTTGCTGGTTGAAGAATGCTATAAAATCTAATACGCAATTCATTGGTTTTTTTTAATTAGGTGTTCTCGAAAGCAAATAATGGGGAGCCGTGATCGAGTACCGCCATCAGCTGAAACCGAGGTACTAGATTAATAGTACACTAAACCTAAAATGTCTCTGATTTACAAACATGACTCCTGCCTCGTAATGTATTGCTCACCTCTCATTTGAAAGTGAAATCTAACCTTTTTATCATCTGCTTTCCTAGGTGTATTCCGATGCATCTGAGAGGTCTATCTCCAACTCCTTTCCAGTGATCAATGTTTCCGATCTCTCGGATTCATATGATCAGCAGTTCTGTACCTGTGCTGGAGCAAGCCCTGTGAGTCTTGGTGGTGAGCCGTTCGAGGTTCATTCTCCACAGTACATGCCTACTTCTCCAGTTTACATGCCTACCTCTCCAGTTTACATGCCTACATCCCCAGTGTATGAGCCTACCTGTCCAGTTTACACGCCTACATCCCCAGTGTATGAGCCTAGCTCCCCAGGCTTCATGCCCATTTCTCCTCCACAGGATTCACCGCCAATGTCTCCTCCCTCTCCTTCATCGCCTATAAGAGTGAGGAGGCCAGCCCATGTAGTCTTTGCCCTTCCGGCAATACTACCGTGCCCTGTCCAACAGACCAGGCGATATTGGAGGAGGCGCCGCCACTGGAATTGTAGACAGTCTCGGGAATATTATAGTCGTGCATCACGTAGATAGAATGTAAATGTAAACGTAGAGAGAATGTGAATGTACTTCTTTCCTAAGTAACATTTTCAATAGGATCTCATTCCCATATAAATTGCATAGCCATGTGTGTTTATTTCATATCCATGAAGTCCATCCTCTGCAAGCAAACATCATCTACACAATCACATTGCAACACTCCAAATTGACACCCCATTCGCATCTCCCCTTTGCACCCCCTTGGACATCAGCCTTGGCTCCAGCATTTAATGGTGTATTAAATAACCGTTCTGTCGGATCCCGCTGAGACCCGGGGATCCCATATCCCGGCAGATGATATCCGGGCAACTAATACGCAGGATGAAGAAACCCCGGCCCCTGCAACTTGCTGCGACACCCAGAGAATATCCGGAATGCACATACCCCGGCAGCGTCTACGCGTGCAGCCCATACCCTCGCCGTTGGGTTCCTGGTAGCTGATATCCGAGCAGAACATAACCTGGCCGCTTCGACCCTGAGTTTTAGAATGCAAACCTCGGCGGCAGCCTGCAAAGCACAAAAATGGCTGTCGGATCCGACAATCAAGTTCTTTGTTCTTCGAGATTCAGAGGTCCCGGTCCCGGACGCGAAAAAAACACTCTCAGATCCTTATAGGCGTCTCTTAATGACCCCCCCTTGGACAGCGGCATGAAGAAACTGGAGTTCGTAAATATGAAAGCCGACTATTAAGACATTAGAGCCAGTATCTGCTCTCCATCATCTTATCCTTTAAACTGACTGACATTCCCACAAGCCAAATTAACTGTTGGTCACTGCAACTCGGACCCCGGCAGCTCATACCCGGGATGGTCATACCCGAAAATTGCGACCGGCACATTCCAAATCTGAACCCCGGCGGCTTTCTGCAAAGCAAGAACTTGGCTTTCGGATCCGAGAATGGATTTCTCGCTACTACAAATTCCGCCGGCCTCGTTCTTGGCCTCCACGACCTTGTGCCCACCCAACACTTTTGCGCCCTGTCATCCCATCCCACTTTCTTCTGACCTAGCCGCCGCGGCCCGCGTGCCCTGACGGTATACTATAAATAGAACTCTTATCCCTTATTTTGTCACCTTCTCATCGATCCTTCTCGGTGAGTCTCATTCTCTCCTCTCCCATTTGTGTCACCTTTGATCATTTGCTAGTGTGTGTGCTTCTTTTTTGCGGCTATGGTGGTAGGGGGCCGAGGCTCGAGAGGGCCGATGAAGCCCCTCCCGGCCTCGCCTCTGCTCATTTGCTAGTGTGTGTGATTCAATGTTGCGGCTATGGTGGTGGGGGCCGAGGCTCGAGAGGGCCGATGAAGCCCCTCCCGGCCTCGCCTCAGCTCATTTGCTAGTGTGTGTGATTCAATGTTGCGGCTATGGTGGTGGGGGCCGAGGCTCGAGAGGGCCGATGAAGCCCCTCCCGGCCTCGCCTCTATTCATTTGCAAGTGTGTGTGATTCAATGTTGCGGCTATGGTTGTGGGGGCCGAGGCTCGAGAGGGCCGATGAAGCCCCTCCCGGCCTCGCCTCTGCTCATTTGCTAGTGTGTGTGATTCAATGTTGCGGCTATGGTGGTGGAGGCCGAGGCTCGAGAGGGCCGATGAAGCCCCTCCCGGCCACGCCTCTGCTCATTCTTAGTGTGTGTGATTCAATGTTGCGGCTATGGTGGTGGGGGCCGAGGCTCGAGAGGGCCGATGAAGCCCCTCCCGGCCTCGCCTCTACTCATTTGCAAGTGTGTGTGATTCAATGTTGCGGCTATGGTGGTGGGGGGCCGAGGCTCGAGAGGGCCGATGAAGCCCCTCCCGGCCTCGCCTCTTCTCATTTGCTAGTGTGTGTGCTTCTTTGTTGCGGCTATGGTGGTGGGGGGGCCGAGGCTCGAGAGGGCCGATGAAGCCCCTCCCGGCCTGGCCCTTGCGCATTTGCTAGTGTGTGTGATTCAATGTTGCGGCCATGGTGGTGGGGGCCGAGGCTCGAGAGGGCCGATGAAGCCCCTCCCGGCCTGGCCCTTGCGCATTTGCTAGTGTGTGTGATTCAATGTTGCGGCCATGGTGGTGGGGGCCGAGGCTCGAGAGGGCCGATGAAGCCCCTCCCGGCCTCGCCTCTGCTCATTTGCTAGTGTGTGTGATTCAATGTTGCGGCTATGGTGGTGGGGGCCGAGGCTCGAGAGGGCCGATGAAGCCCCTCCTGGCCTCGCCTCTACTCAATTGCTAGTGTGTGTGCTTCAATGTTGCGGCTATGGTGGTCGGGGGGCCGAGGCTCGACAGGGCCGATGAAGCATCTCCCGGCCTTGCGTTTGTAAATATGCTTGAAACTTTTGTTTGATTGAATTTGTGTGTGCCTACTCATCGTGCTCTTTTGATTTTGCAGATGGCTAGATGTTCCTCGAATGCTGCAATGGACTGCAAGACTTGCCCTTCCCTCGGTGCTTGCGCCTGTCTCAGAATGTGTAGCCCACCAGTGCTCGAAGTCCCGGTCCTGAACAGTTTGCCTCCAACTCCACCCGAGGAGCACTCTGACCACTGTGGCGAATCTAAATCGCCAACCAACGACCGTATGCACGTGATGTGTGTTGAAGGTCACGGGCGCTCTATTTGCTTTGAAGTGAAGAGTTCTGACGATGGTCTCCCCGAGTGGGTCCAGAAGTGGATGGACGACGTCGCTGCTGGAGGCGACGGGCGAGAATTCTACCCGGAGGATGGTTGTTACCCATTTGTGGATGAAGACTCGGATTGTTTAGAGTACGCTGGAGAAGAGGTTTACGATGCGGTAGATGGTCCTGGTATCCCACTCGTACTTCTCAGCGACGACGACGAAGATTCGGATATGTAGATGTGGGCTTCTCTAGTTATCTGACATTCAATCGCATACGTATTTCTCGGCTCTACGAGATGATGCTTCTGTTAAGCACTTAGAGCCCTTCGAACAGTTTTGAATGTATACCAACATAAGTTATTTGTAAATAAATATATCGGCTTTTAACATATTTTTGCATTCCGTGGATTACGTGCTATGAAGCAAGCTTTAATACATATGAAGTAAGCTTTCAAATAGTACATGCTAGATTTAGATTCTCCAGAATAAGTACCTAAGAGCTAATGATGCATCATGAAGGAAGAGCTTGGTCCCACTGCGCTGAGCAAAATCTTGATGATAATAATAGAACTTTAAAGCAAAAGCACTCATCACCGTTGTAAGAATCACGAACTAGACGAACTTTGACGAACGCGATGATTTCTATTCAAGACATGTTAACAATGAAGTAGTCAGAAGTAAGCGAGTAAAGATGATAGTAGTAGGAGTACAACCATGCGCGCAACGGGGGTCGGTGGATTGCCTTCCTCTCGGAAATCGGCTGTCGGATCCGACAATGAGTTTTGCAGTTCTGGCAAGACGGCCGGGGTCGAGAGATTGACATTCGCTTGCCTCGTTGGTACGCGGGTAACAGGTACAGTCCGCGGGTATGATCCTACAGAATGGATATCAATGCTCATTCGGAAGATGAGTTGCCTCGTTGGTACGCGAGTAACAGGTACAGTCCGCGGGTATGATCCTACAGAATGGATATCAATGCTCATTCGGAAGATGAGATTACAACATCCAGTGATGGTAACAATTTCTGAAACCCAACTGTGGTTATGCTTCAAATGTCATGGATGATATCTCATCGTCGACGCATGGAGAATTCTAGGTCCTTATTATATAAGTTTCTAAATTAACCATCCTGATGAAAACGATGGATTCTGAATCCTAGACAAAACTACACACACCTTGCACATTTTAATCCTGGAAGTCTTTATGCACATACGAAACAAAACTACACACACCTTGCACATTTTAATCCTGGAAGTCTTTATGCACATACGAAACAAAACTACACACACCTTGCACATTTTAATCCTGGAAGTCTTTATGCACATACGAACTAGTTATAGCTTGGCACAGGATGCTACGCTTCTAACTTCAGTGTCGTTAAACTACTCCCGCTCCGGACTAATACATATAACTCTGATAAAATTCTGAATTTCGCCTCCTCGTGGACCCTTGAAAACAGCCAACCTTATTACATGTCATTGCTTTCGAAGACACTCTACAGCATGACATAAAAAGAACATAAGTTCAACTGGCAGAGTTCATCCTACAACACTTTGAGGACTCTGAATTACTTTGAAAGCAATACCTAACCGAACAACAATCCTCAAAATTTTAGAACATAACTCACTGCGCAAAACATGAGTTCAAACTACATAAAACTTCTTCATGCAAAACTATTTCGACCAGGCCGTGATGTTTACCTTCACTTTGCTGACCCTTTCCCGAGTACGGCATTCAGGTGCGCCTTAGGACGTATTGGCAGCTTCAAGTATCCACAATAGACTGCCCGTGGTGCCCAGTATTTAGGAAATACCTTTCTCTCCTTTGACGACGACCCAGGTCCGGAAGAAGAGGATGAACACATGCTGTAGCCAGGAGGTGGACCCATTACCTCCATCTCGTAGCTGTTCCGAAGGTGGTCACGCAGCATGACCTTCTGCTGCAGCGATAACTCACAGAGCTCCGTGTTGACAAGACTCTCGTCGATCTCAAACGGGATAATCCGATCGGTCATAAACAGTACAAGTGCCTCAGCCCAGTACGCATGAACCATACCAGTACCCCACTCATCTTTCCGCTTCCTCACATCTCGCGACTCCTTGAATGCCACTACATACGCACACCATGCGGGCATGGAATCTATCAGTCGCTCCCACTGGTCACCTCTCTGGCGCAAGTTCTCCAAAAGCGTCATATAGTCATAACTCCACTCTGAGCTCTGAGTGTAATGTGGGTGCAACTCCGGCATGAGGTCGGGAAACAACTCTGCCATCGCAGATTCAGGAGTGACCCAACTCTGACTAAAGAGGTCCGTAATCACCGCAAAGTCCATCCTGCTCTGTAGAAACTTACAAACGACAAGTGCAAAATGCGGAAGAAATCCTTGAAATTAACAAATGACAAATGCAAAATGCGGAATAAAACGTTATCCCAGACACATATAAGGTGAATCTGTTGACTGCTCTCTTGATATCTTCCCTCATCCTTGGAAGCCTGCCCTAATTCTGGCTTCTTTATGCCAGGTACTACACTAACCAATTACTACAATTTTAGGCTGTCGGATCCGACATAGACATTTAAGTAAATTACAACATCAGGGATAGACCGTTTAGTTCAGGGTTTCAAGCCAAAATTAATGCACTATGACGGCACCGGCATGGCAGGTACTCATACATGGCGGCTAATGAATGATCTTCATGTATCTCAATTACTTCTTTTGATTATTACGGTGCCTACATTGCCATAGATTGCCTACATTGCCTACATTGCCCCTTAACTCTACTAGATGAATTTACTCCCGACGTGCAAATGATTAGCTCCGTTGGAGCACTGCTTTATCACGCATGCCATTCTCATTCAGTGTGTAATTACTTGTCCCTTGTGAAATATGGAGTATCCTGACAAACCAATGGGAAAGACATGTGGTCCACATCCCAAGACATCGCCGTCATTCCTCATTGTTTTGGTAACAGAAGACATTTACTCTGAGATGATGTGAAGATAGTAAAGCGAGCTCTCATCCTAAACGTATCACCCAGGGACTATCTTTTCGACTGTTCCATTTGTAAGCGCAATGGATCGTTCATTTGTAATCTCTGCGAAATATTAGGGAACCTCTCACTTTTACGAAGGTGTTTGCTATTACTCTTTGATTCCTTTGCGTGCATTGCAGTCATGGACTCATCCGCTCTGCCCAGAGCGCTTGCTCCGACCCACGTCACGGACCAAACCTCTCCAACTCGAAGAGTGGAGATCAAGTCATCGATGCCAGCAGACTCTGAAATGCTACAGGTTTACTCCTTTTCTTTCACCTCCCTTTGTTTGAAACTGGATTGGCCTGCTCATTTCTCATGAAATGCTTTGTTGGACCATCGGCATTGCATCGGTGTTATTTCGGATTCGCCATCTTTAGACAGACCTCTGAATATTAAACATATGTGGCGTGATTCGTATGACTCCTGTGTCACAATGTTACTGCAGGACGATTTGCCATGGCACAATTGGGAGTTGCGTGAATATATATGGAGGGTGACGTACGAGGACAAAGACCGGCGGGTAGGCAAACAGGTTGATGTATTTTCTGAGGTTGAGCAGATGAATCGAGTCCTTCGATCCAATCGAGCCCTGATAGACTGGACAGAGGACGACGTGCGCTCGCTCAGGCGCATCGAGTTCCTTACTGGAATAACCAGCGTGGAGCCAGAGCTTTTCCAGTACTACATTCCTCGTCCTAGTTCGACCTTCACGCCTGCTCATGTGATCTTCGATGGGAACCCCGGGTCGTCGGCCGCTGTGGATATTACAGACTTACAGGATGTTGTTTGGGAGTCTGAGCGTAGTGCCTCATCCGACCCATTCACCTTCCTAAACCAAGAGAGATCGGAGGAGTAAGAGTAGACCGTGATGCTAGTATGCTAGCTTTGACTAGACAGCTCAACCTTACCGACATTAACATTTTTGTATTAAAAATATTATATAATGAAGGTACCACGCCAAATTTCCACGGTAATAGGCTCCACATTACCGATCCCGGCGGTCATTTTTTCAACCCCGGCGGCGAAAATTTCTGCTCACTTTTGAACCCCGGCGGTGAAATTCTCTGCTCTCTGCTCACTGCTCACTGCTCACCGCTGCCACAGTAGCATCGCTGCTGGAGATTCCAAGGTGATCCGTCCACTCTGGCTGGCCTGCTGGACTAGAACATTTCCAATATCCACTTGATTTCGTCCAATTGAGGACGAGACCTGTTGTGAGGGAGAACGTCTCGAGGAGATAGATCAAATTGCGTACCTTTTCTTCCTTGCCAAGGAAAGTAAATGACGTATCATCTGCATATTGTGCAAAGATTTGGTGCCCGGTCTTGGAAAGGGAGGTGGATGCCTGCGACTCTTCCATTCTCCATTTCTTTTGTGATCATAATGCTGAGGACTTGAGCAACAATCAGAAAGAGATAAGGAGCCAGGGGGCAGCCTTGGCGCACCCCTCGCACAATCGGAAATGGAGTGGAGGGAGCCCCATTGATCTTCACCGAGGCTGAGGCGTCTTGAAAAAGGAGGCTGACCATATTCCGAAACTCCACCTGGAAGCCCATCTTCTCCATGATTCTAAACAGGCATCCCTTTTCGACCATATCATACGCCTTTGAGAAATCAAGTTTGAGGAAGAGTAAAGGTTGCTACGAGGATTCGGCCCATGTCATGGTTTCCTGAGTCAGCATAAGGTTGTCTAGGATAAATCGCATGGGCAGGAAAGCCGATTGGTTGGGGCTAATGGTCTCCATAAGCATTGATTGTAAGCCGAGTTGAAGAACCTTCGCATAAATCTTGTACCCCATATTTAATGGAATTATGGGTCTCCAATTTGTGAGTGCGCAACGATCCCCCCCCCCCCCCCCCTTTTGTGAAGCAGGGCGATCATCCCTTGACTCACGCCCTTGGGTAATCTGCTAAGAACTATCCCCTCCTCGAGCATGACCAGGTACTTCGACCCTATCAAGTTCTAGAAGTGCCGATAGAACTCCAAAACAATGCCGTCTGGCCGGGCGATTTGCCTGGTTTCATGTCGGTCATGGCCTTGTGCAGCTTTCAGAGCGTGAGAGGGGCTCGGAGGGAATTCTTCATGGCGCTCGTGAGGTTGTCGGAGAGGTAGCTCAGTGCTTGAATGACGGCACCTTCATTCGTTTCAGCCCTGGCGGTGTACAGCTTCTTGTAGTACCTTTGACAGATGCGCTCGAGGTCTTCTTGGTTAATGTGGACAGTTCCATCCTCATCCGCCAGTTCGGTAATGTGTGAGGCGGTGGACCGTTCTTGGTTGGCCTCGAAAAATTCCTAAGAGCATTGATCAGCTTTATTCTTCCATTTAAGTCTGCTTCGCAGACACTGCTCCTCAACCTTTGCCTTCTCAAAATGAGTGAGTCTGTCGGCTATGTCTACCAGGTCCTCTTGCACCTGAGGATTGTTGAGGTCTTGCTGCAAGATGCTTGTTGTCTATGCAAGTTGTTGGCGAAGTCACTGCTCCTCCCTCTTTTTGGCAACTGCTTTCTAGATGCAGAATTCCTAATAAAATTTGATGCACCTGCGGATCTTGCTATAGAACGGCAGTTGCCGGGCTCGGTTCCAGGTCCTTCGGATGCCGGTCTCTACCGCTTCCTCTTGCAAATAGTTAGCATTCATGACGAATGGAGATGGGCGCTTAGATGTTACAGCAAGGCACAACTGCCTCCACACAGGGAGGTGGTCCGTATAGGCACAATCTCCCAAATTCCGATACTTTTCACCTTTAGCGGGGTCAGTTGGATTGGCAAAGGTGTAAAACCTATCTAGCCGGGCCATAAGCGTAGGTCCTTCCCTCCTCCGGCTATCTCAACTATATTTCAATTTGTTGGAGACGGGGAAGTTGTCCTCCGCCTGGACAAGCTCCTTGAGCTCCCTGAAGACCCTCTTCTCTTCTTCCGTCCTCGATGAGCTACGTTGGCTAGACTTGTCACGGCTGGATTCAACAAAGTTCCAGTCCACTGTCATAACCCATCTACAGTCCCGCGGGAGCGTTGAGATGAGCTCCGACCAGAGGGTGTGCGGAGCATACACATTTAGGATGGCCAAGTCCGGGCGCGGCACTCAATGTAGCCTAATCCACTAGGCATTATCGTCGCTCGATTGGCCCGAGGCAGCGATAAGGTGAACTAGTCTCGGAGCTACCGATATGCATGATCCACCACTCCATGCGCCATCTTTGTTATTAATGTTGTTGTACGCAATGGTTGCTTCTTGTGCAAAGCATTAGGTGCAAAAGGGGGTCTCGAAAAGGCTGTGTAAGCCTGCCCGAAGTTATTGAACTCCCTGCCCAAATGCCGCACTGTCGCTAGCAGCGGGTGCCAGAGTTGCTGCCCGCACAGAACTACGTGGCACACTGTGAACAAAGGTCCTCGGAATAAAAGTTGAGACATGAATGACTTGTCTAAGTTGTCTCGGGGTTTGGTCCTAAGTGGGCAGATGGTGTCAGCCTGCCACTGTAGCTTGTGCCCTCCACACGCCTCGCGGGGAGGTCATTGGTTCGAGCCCCCGTGGCGGTTGCTGGCACCACGGTGGCACAGGCCCGTACCATGTCAAAAAGCATGCGGGTAGTGGCCATTTTTTTCTCTTACGTGCCGCTTACACGGCCTTTTCCAGACCCCGTTTTGCACCTAATGGACCTCCTGGTTTACTATAACAGGCATGAGGTATCCTCTTCTGGTCCAGTCCTCCCGGGCTCGGAAGAACTCATTCCTATCCTTGAATTCCCGCACGTTTGGAGGCGATTTGTAGCCCCTGTTGGCTTCCCTGAGTTTCCAACTTTGCAGATCCATAATGGGACGCTTGGTAGTTGGGTCTAGCATGGTATATCCTCTGCCCAGCCAGTCATTCTTAGCAAAAACAAACTTGTTTATGTCGGAAAACTCATCGGCATTCGGGGGTGACTCGTAGCTCATTTGAGTTTCCCTTTGCCACCATTCATGCCATCCAAGGCTGGTCTGAGCCTTGCCTTGGCTGAGGATGCTCCAACGGAAGCCACGCCCTCTCGGTCCTATTGTCTGCCACTCGCCACTGCCATCAGCAGCACTCTAAGCTTGATTGGGCTGAACCGTCGGACCTTGCGAGGCAAGGAGATTGCTCTGAGCTTCGCCTGTCCTTCGGGGCGGAGGAGGGGAAGATCTTGCCTCTGCTATCTGCCCCTCTCCTCCGACGATTGGACATGGGACTCTACTCTTTGGCTGAGTTGAGACGGCTTGCGGCCTCCCAGCGGGTCGCTTTTGACTTCTCTCTCTACAGGTAGAGAGGCCTTGCTTGGGCCTAGAATGGTACCACAATCCTTGATAAGGTGAGATGTCAATAGGCAGAATCGACAACGTATTGGGAGATTATTGTAATCCACCTGGATGTCGGAGACAGCCCCTGTTATCGAATTCTCAGCGCCAATGGTCATAACAAAGGGCAGACCAGTGGAAACGGCGATACAAAACTTTTTATTGGTGTTGTAAGAATTACCTTTGTGTCGTCCCAATACATCTTCTAAGCTCTAAGCCAACTCCGCCGAACTACTGATGAGTTCATCCAGGACTGCTTTAAGAGTAATCCAAATTGGTATTTTCATGCCAATTGGTTTGTAGGCATTAAAACTGGGAATCCACGGTTGCATAATACAAGTGCCCCACTGTGAGAGGTGGGGAGTGAGCATGAGGACCCGTTGAGTGATTACTTCGCCGATGGTGATCACCTGGAAGAATCCTTGGCCGAGGTCTCGCCCAATTTTGCACACGTCCTTGATCTCCCGATATAGATCTGCACTCATATCCGCCAAGGCCTTCGGCGATTGCCTCCCCACCACGAAGTATGCTATGATCACTTGTTTCTGAAAATAATCCATCTCCTTCCTGATTTTTTGTTCACTAAGAATTACCTTCTGTGCCCTTGTTTCGATCAAGAAACCGGTGCTGCTACGCCCGATTTCCTCTGGGAGTTTCTCGCCCGGTGTCGCTCGCGTAGGATGGATCTTCAGGAACTATCCCATGTGCGTTGGGGCCGTGACTAGTTCGGGTTCGACTTTCTCATGTCGGAGTAGTCGCTCCGCGACAACCCTGTTCTCTGTAGCTGAGGCGGCCACCGGAGCATGGCAAGTTGCTGTTGCAAGGCAGCAGCATAGCTTGATGTAGGTGGGTCCAGCCCCTTCTCCGCATCCTGTAACCAAGCCCCTCCTTGCGCCCCACCCGCCCGAGGCGGATCCGCGCTTACCTCAGCCATACCCTAAAGACTGAGCCCTGCTAGTGTGGGATCCACGCACGCAACCACTGCCTTCCTCCGTGAGCCCTCGTCACCGTCCTTCCTTCCTCGAGATCCGCGCCCAAAGGGACGAAAACGCCTCTGGAAGTAAATTCCACGAAACTCCCAAACCAATGGGCAAAAAACCCTAAAATCTAAAATCCTCCACATTCGATGTAAGTTGCCTGAGTCGCGAATCCTGAGTCGATCTGTACGATTGGAACTCAAAACAATTGGACATTGAGTGATGCAACGATTAACTTACGGGATCCGATGTGTGTAGAGCCACGCCGCGATTTCCCTACTGCAGCGCGAGAAGCTCTCGCGGCTTCATTGTCCTCGATCTTGTCTTGCCCCTCTATGAGAAAATTACTAGGTCATATGCACTGATGAAATACAAGCATTGTTGGGAGTTATGATTACAAGATTTAAAGTTGTCTGGAAACTGACTGTGAGTGTGAGTTTAGCATGACATATTTTAATCCGACATATACATTAATAGTGCGATTCTTTGCTCTTGGCAGAAAGTCTTTCATGGAAAAGCCTACGGGAAGCATGATTTGTTGTGTTTTGGGAGTAAAAGGGTAGTTTAAACATGTCCCACAATTCCCATTCTGAAATTTCCAACCTTTCAAGATAACTTGATTAACCCCTAAAGGACAATTATCCACATTTTGGCATTTTGAAAGTTTGGATAGGTATTTGTAATGTCAATTTTACAAAAAAAATAATTTGAAACTTTGTAATAATAAGAACTTTGAGGAGATCTATTTTTTTTCAATTAGACATTTCAAAAAATAGTTATGTACCTGAAGTGGAATTTTGTGTTCAGTGGGCAATTTGGGCAGCTACACTAAAAACATATGTTACCTTTGAGATTTTTCCTATAAATTTAATATCGCCATACTTGAAATTTCCAACCACAAAAAAAAAAAAAAAAAAAAAAAAAAAAAAAAAAAAAAAAAAAAAAAAACTTCATTTAGTACAAAACAAGTTCATTTAGTCTACATTTATGCAGAGATATATGTATGGTAGTTTTTCTAGATAATCGTCCATATGACCACCGCGCGCCATCTGCGCCCACGGTTAAATTGACCTATAAGGAAGCAATTGACTGATGGTCATAGATAGTCGGATGGGGTCTGACTTCCTATAGCCGGTAGTCGTTGTCTTAGTAAATGGAACGTCACTGTGGTCTTGCTAGAATTCAATGGTTTTGCCTCCTCGTTTCCTCATCATCATCATCATCATCATCATCATCGTAGGTAGCTTGTAGTTTTGGAAAGGAGTATCATTTGTTGCGCTAGTTGAGATAGAGAGTCAAGGTTAGAGGTTTTGTTAGATACTTGTGTCGTGTTTAGAATTCAGTAGACCGCGGTTGTTTAGGATTTTACTACCAACGGATAAGATTTAGGTGCTAGTTTAGAGTTTGGTTTGGACTACTAGATTATGAATTTTTGTTCCACCGGGCTTTTGCCACAGTACAGGACGTTGCGGGCATTGTGCAATGTCGAGTAGGTCAAAGTCTGTGGGTGGAGACGGTATGAGAGGTAGTTCGAGAGATGGGAAGAGTAGGTCTAAAAGAAATGGGAATCTGGGTTGGAGGTGAAAGTCGAGAAAACCAAATCAAAGGGAAGTGAGGTAGTCGCCCCACTAGTAGAAAGATTGTCTCGTACGACTAGCGAGTATACCGCTAAGTTGGTGTAAGTTGTCAGTCCACCACCTAATTGGTATACTCGCTGGCTGCCTCATACCATTTTTCCACTAGTGTGAGGTAGTTGTAAAGTAGAAGGAGGAGCGCTTCCAACTAGACATCAAGGATTTGCATGAGTTGATTGCTAGCTTGAAGTCCCCTCCAGTTATGTTAACTTGGGAGGACTTTTCCAGATACAAATTGGAGTTTGGCCCTAATTCTATCAACCCGCATTGATGCTAGAAGGACAAGGAGATTTCAGACAAGACAATGCAAGAGTTTGGATTGAGGTCGGAGGGTGTACCAGGTTACAGTAAATTGTTTCTTACTTTGTTTTGATAAATATTTAAAAACATATATTTATAATATATTTAAAGTATACTTTTGAAGCTTAAGAAAATTCTAATACAACATGCATGCTTGGGCTTGTTTAATCCCTAAAGTTCCTTGACTATGTTTCACCAAAAAACGCTCCAAGGACCAAAACTGCCATTTATATAGTGAAAAGCATGAATGACTAAAAAACCATTTTTTCTAATTCTAACCGTAAGATCTTCAACTAGATTATTGTAATAGACAGCTCAAAAAAATTCAATATAATCGGTCGTAAAGATTAGAAGATTATAGCAATTGAAATTTGAAAAAAAACTTTTATGATTAGATTTTTGACTAGGTTGACACACTCTAACTTTTTTTCCCTTAGGTTTTTTGCATTATAGATTGTGGGGGTTTAGATGCATGTCAAAGAAGACTAAGTTACCTAATTGTATTAAAAAAGTTACTCTCAAAAGTCAAGTGTAGCATGTTGAAAACAATATTTTTATTATGTTGAATACACAAGAATGCTAAATCTTCTTTCTTTCCTAGAAATTCTATTATTTAATAAAGTCTCAATTCAAATGGTCAAAATAAATGTTGATGTCCATCCTTTCACTGAAAAAAAGAAAAAACCTAAAATAACACTTTTTCTAACTTTTATGAAGGAGAGAAGAAGTTTTTTTAGTACATTGCCCAAAACGGTGAGAAAATTTTGATATTTTGTGGAGTGAACATTATGCACTCAAAGTTGTTTTTTTTTTGGAAACCTCAAAGATGACATCATGAAGTATTTATAGAAATATTTTTAGAGGTAATTGATATATTTAGCATGGCTGCCCAAATTGCCGATTGAGCAGCTTTTTCCACTTTGGGTACCATAACTATTTTTATAAATGTCCAATTGAAAAAAAAATAGATTCCCTCAAAGTTCTTGTTGTGGCCTATATGCACAAAAAGTTTCAAAAAATCTTGACTTTAATTGAAGTCACAGGTACATGCCTGAATACTAAAAAAGCTCATTCTAGGACTATTGTCCTTTAGAGGTTAAATCACTTGTAATTGTTTACAAAGCAGACAGAAAGTTGAGTGCAACACGAATTTGACTAAGGTTGCACTACCTAAAAGCACCCCCGACTCAAAAGTGCACTGTCCGAATCTCTTGATTGTGAAAGGAAAGATGTACCTCATTTGTAGAGTGCGCATTTGAGTCAAATCTTACTTAGCAGTTTGAAATTTTGTATAAAATTCAGAAATGCGAATTACATGTTACAAATTTTTTCAATCCTCGTGAAAACCTATTTTGAATGTGATCATATTTTTATTTCGAATTTACTACTGCTAAAAATAGGTGAAGTCGCTTAAGTTGGTGCTTTTAGGACACTCAACCTTACCTGCGTAAGAAGCCCAGGTCCAAAACTTTGCCAGCTGAGCGATGGGGTTTGTGTTTGTATATTTGATCATTAATGTTGATGAAGTTTAATTATAATTGTGTTACGTGTACAAAACTACGAAATTATAGCAGGAAAACCTGAAATATTCTGCCCACCCTGCAATGATATCCATTTGGAACCATTTGTGCACTACAGTAAATTAATCTTTAAATAAGAAAAACTTGAAATACAGTAGAATACAGTACGGAACCATACAGTTTAAACCTATTTTATAATTATATTTTAGGTGCTACCCCAGAACAAACAGGGGAAGCCATAGATGTTCGCTATTTTAGTCAAAATTTAAAATATTTAATAATCATACATTAAAGTTTTAGGTAGTTTATGAGGAAAAAAAACCCTACAACTGTACTCCCAATTTGTGCAGGTGGATTGTATGGTAACTTTTGGCAGTGGTGTTCTACAGTGCAAACTAAAGAAACCAATGGTATATCAAAAGATCTGCTCCCACCTCTTCTCGTGCTGTAGGCATACCTCTGTTTGATGAATGTTGTATTTGCCCAAATACGGTAGCCCATACAAGGATTTTATTAATAGAGGAACATGAATTGGCGTTAACGACATGTGTAAGTATTATCTGTCCTATTGAATGTTAAGGTACATATGTTTCATTTTTTTAATATAATATACTAAACAAATGGCAGAAAAGATCAGCAGTCCCTTGCATTAAAGTTAACCAGTCACAACTCCAGCTGCTGACCATCACTTGGAACTTTAGGATATTGTTTCCCATCACACAATTTTGGTGAATGTCACTGTTTGGATGCATTTTATTGCCTTTAGAAAGCTAATTGTGGAGGGCCTTTCACCTTTCAAATCCAAAAAAGATTTGTGGGGTTAGCAAGATGATGTGCAAAAGAGCAGTATTTGAATGTAGTTTTAGAGAGCAATATATGATATCAGTCTCCAGAAGGCTTCCTCCGGAAATTGCCCCACAAGTTTTGCCCGAAGAAAAGCTGGACCTGATCTTCTCAAGAGACAAACTATATTTCTGAAAGATCTCCTATTTATGAGTGTGCATGCAGTGAGTACATCCCAATTTGTCTGGTTTGGCTCCGGGTTAACCCTCTAAATTGACAAATTCTACATGGATTCTGGAAGTGAGTTATCCTGAGCAAGCTGTAATACATGTTATGGTTTTCTTATGTCACCAAGCACATAATATTTTTTGCGCAAGTCCCCCGTTCAGTATACAAATCTTGTGTGAACGGATAGATAAGGTAAAACATTTCATTAGAATACCTGGAACTTCAAACTCACCAGCTCAACTTTAGTGACAACTTCAGTTGTGATGGGAGCACACATCAATGTCTGTGAATTACCAAACCCGTACAGCACAAAAAGTTTTTGCACAAATGCAGACAACAAGATAGAATTTTCTGTCCAACTTGTTTGTGACGTGTTGTTTCTCCACCACTTGTATTGCTTGAAAGAAACATCTGCAACCTGGCACGGATCCATGATGGAACAACCATTATTTGACTCACTCCCCACAAATATCCCATTCACAACATAGCTTGCATTCTCAGCCAACTCCCAAATACCATAGCCTACCGTACACAGTACCACAAACTCACTCACTTTACACAACATTCACTTATTCCAAAGGAATCTTCATCTCAATTCAATTTCTTTCCCATAACACAAAACAAAACACCCTCTCTCTCTCATTACAACAAACCAACAAACCACGTTCTCATTCTCAAACAAACTAAACGCCCCAAGAGCCAACCCAAAGAAACAAATTAAATATCCAAGGCCCACTACAAGCAGCCAGGACACCCCCACATCAGGCAGTATCTGATCACAAGGCCCCCCTGAAATGCCTACCCAAACGCCACTTGTCACCACCACTCCCCAAAACAAACACGCTAAAACCCTATTTCCATCAACAAGATAACCAAACCAATTAATTATAATTTTATTCATAAATAACCAGTCACTACCGTACTAACGCCCAACACTGTAGTTAACCCCCACGTCAAAACGAATGAAAAACATCCACCCTCAAATCCCCAACTGCATCCATCCACCACATCCTAACAAATTGCCAGTTCGTACTTCACCTGCCCGTCCCCTGCCCGGGTACTGCCCGATTACTGCCCGAGGGCTGCCCGGAGGTGTCCCTTCTACCGACAGTGGGTACGGGCACCACCCAGCCCGCGAGAACAAAAGGTCAGCGCGGGCGCCGTCTACAGTGTGATTGATTTACTGATCACGAGATCGACGCCATTGCGCCTGCTTTGCTTCGCTCCCTGCAACTGTAGCTCCTCTCCTCCGCCTTGCGCGTCTCATATCCAGTCTCATTACGCTTCGAGGCTCATCTGGCGCTGCGTTGGCACCAAGGTTGTTTACGCTAGTGAAGTGGAGACGAGAATGGGCTGAGTTCCTTTGGGAGTGAGGGATCAGGCGGTGGATGATATGGAGGTTTGGGAGCTCGGTTATTTGTAAGTCGGCTGGGGTTTGAGGAGGTGGGATCTAAGGGAGGGTGGAGCTGTAGACTTGTGCGGGTTAGCGGTGGAGGAAGTATTGGGTTGGACTTAGCTGTTTCATGTAGGTGGCTTCGGACATGCACTGTGCGTTGCGGGAGTTGACTGATTGGAGTTGAGGTGGTGGTGGTGTGTGGGAGGGAGGATCGTTGGCTTCGGGAGTAGAAGTAGAAGAAGGGGAGGAGGTGGAGGTGGAGGTGAAGGGGGTGTCTGGACTTTTGGGATTGTATTGAGCTGGCTGGACAGGGAGGAATTGGTGCAAATGCGCTGGGAGGTGGTGGAGTGGTTGATACGGAGTTCCATGGTTTGGGTGGCGAGGTGGGAGGGCGTGGAGGTGGAGGGGATTTTGGTGTGAGTGGTGGTCTCAGGTGCATGCGGGGTGGTGGTTGTAGTGAATCGGCATTTGGGTGGGGAGGGGGGGTAGTGGGAGGGGTGGAGTTTGTTGGGAGGGGGAGTGAGGCAGGAAAGCTGGAGCTAGCGCAGGTGCTCGCGGGGTTCGAGAGGGGGTACGGGAGGGCGCCGCCCGGCGCGGCCATGTCGAGCAGTGCGACGTCGTCCATGATGCGGGACGAGGATGACGGGGGCGGTGGTGGGATAGGTGTGCGCGAGGGGGAGTTGGAGCGTCTCATGCGATCCCTGAGTGAGGATATGAGCTCGCAAGTTACGTCGCAGAATCAGAGCCAGTTGCATCAGCAGGAGTATTTTATGTCGCAGCCGACGACGCCGGCGTTGCAACGTGACTTCTCGTCGTCGCAGTCTCAGCCGTCCTTTCTTCTTGAGCTTCTCTCCATGCCTGCGCCCACTGGAGCGTGGAACCTTAACCCTGGCAACGTAGTCTTCCCTGACGCCGCTTCCATTTTGCACTCGAACACTCCTATGAATCTTCATGGCTTCCCCGGGACGCAACCCTCGCAGCAACGAGCGCAGGAGATTTTCTGGGATGCATTGCCGGACTACCCGTCCTGGTTTCCTGCGCAGGACAGCCTCCCGGAACTGCTCATTCCGCCCACAGCTTGGAACGATATCCCCGCGGTTTCGACCACGACGACCGTTGCACCGAATCCCAAAACTTCGACTCATTCTTCAGGGATATCATCGGGCATGCACTCGCCGCTCGCGTCGCCAGTCATGGGCTCAACTTCTCCATCCTCGCCGGCTCGCCTGAATTCGGCCGCATCCACTTTGCCTTCGACACCGAACTCGTCCATGAGCTCTGGCAGCGTCAGCGACGCCGCTGCCGGGGAGGATCACTCCCACCACCACGGTGGCGACCGAAGCTCCAGTGCCCGGCCTTCTTCGCAGCAACAGCCGCAAGCTGCACCTGGCCCTAGCGGCAGCAGCACCGCGAAACGCAAGGCGCCCGAAGCTAACGTCGACGACGACGAGATTCAGTCTCTTGATTCAAAGAAACCGTAAGCTCCCATCTCTCTGCACTTCGACTCTTTCCCGACAAAACCTGCATTGTAATTCTTTTGATGGAATGCACATTGTAGTTCACTGTAAGGATTTGGGGTTGCGGTTGATCGATGATCAGAGGTGATTGAACTGTTTCCCAACGTCCATGTGGTGTTATCTTCTTTAGATCTACCAAGACACGGCGTAAAGGGCCGAAGCGAGTAAGGGAGCCGCGGTATGCCATTCAAACGCGCAGCGACGTGGAAATTATGGAAGACGGGTACAAATGGCGCAAGTATGGTCAGAAAGCCGTGAAGAACTCCCCACATCCACGGTACACCCTCGTCGCACTCATCCAACGAACTAAAACTGTCACTGATTAGGTTTAATGCCATGCCATTCCCTGATTTGCTACCATTCCGTACACTGCAGAGCCGCTGACCTTTCATGATTTTAAATATTTTTCTGGTTTCCAGGAGCTACTACCGGTGTACGAATCCGAAGTGCCCTGTGAGGAAGAGGGTGGAGCGATCAGCAGATGATACAGGGTTGGTGATCACGACGTACGAAGGCACGCATACGCATGTCAGCCCAGCGACGGGATCACGAGGTGCGTCGGACGCGCCTCTTCTGCCTGCGTCGGGCGAGCATCAGCCGGGCGGGGCGGCGTACAACCCCACGGCTACGACGACTGGTGCGGCTCCTGTGACATCGCCGTTGGTAAGCCGGGTGAAGTACGAGCACCCGGCTGCCAAGGACCTGACGTCGTCCTCAGACGCGGGTCCGTTGCGGCCGACTCCGAGCGTCAGCCATGTTGACCCCACTAGCTTCCTGGCGTCCGTTGCGAAGCCGGTCGGGGATGCTTCGGATGCGCATCCGTCTAGTAGTAACGGTAATGAGCATTTGCTGAAGGATTTGCAGGATGCCATGTGCTGGAGGAGCATACCGTCTCATCATGCAGGGAGAGCTCAGTCCCTACTGCCGAGTGCTGCACCATCTCAGGGTGGCCCATCCTTGAGTGAAGGGTTGTTGGAAGATATTTTCCGGAATCGGCACTGAAGAGAAGATTGGCAGTTCAACTGTGGATTATCCATGCAATTGCTGAACAGGAACACCTTATGCGTTGCTGCCCAGTGTGACCATAATTCTTCCATCATCATGACTGTGAATCCATGCCAGGCTTGCTCTTGGAAACCTGGACGAAAGACGGTTAATTTCTGAGCTAATCCTGTCTCACCTTCTGCTTGAATTTGTGGAGCTAGGAGGCACGGTTACATCCAATTTACAACAGTTCACCTCTGGTGGAAGGCATTATCGGTGGCATGGGCTTATCCAGGTCCAGTGGCCTATTTAGCAGCACTACTCAACAGACTTTTGTATCGCGGTGAGATTCTTGGTTCACGATGGCCTTTAGGTCAGAGAAAATACTCCTCTTTGGACTTGGCATCGTGTGCGAAGGGATAGATCAGCTCACATCCAGATCCTGGTCCTCAAAGTGCAGGTCAGTGGCTCTATGGAGACATGGCTGCACTTCTAGCAACGGGTAGTAACGAGTCATGTCTTCTTTACCCTCTGTTGCTAGAAGTTCAACGTGTCCCACACTGTACAAATGTTACATTGATCCGGTTTTGTAAAGAATTAATCAAAGAGTACGTAGTGGCCCTGCGAGGGCCACCTACAGGAGTGCTGTCATGGCGACCACCAATTTTTCTTCACGGCTTGCAGCTTGCCAGTCGAGGGTCGGCTAGCTTACCCTACGATCAGTTCAAGATTGATTTTATTTATTTATCAGGATAGATAAGTAGAGCTTGAAAGATCAATGTAATTTTTCCCAGCTTTTTGACGCCATTTTGTTGGACACTCAAAATCTCAAAGAGAGAAACCATCACTTGAAGTATTCTTGCTGTGTACGTCATTGAACTTTCAGACAATGTCTGGAACATCTCTTTTTATGTACCCTACTGTTAAAGCTGTTTCTGAGGTTGCAGTTGCGTGGACCTCTTCACACCCACTCTGGGGCCCTCACTCCAACTAACCCATGTGCGTTGACTTATAGAACTACTTGCAGACGATGAGGCATTGGTCCCTGTTCCCAATTACGCTTACCTCGTCATGTTGCAAAACTATCTTGAGATACGTAGGCTTTCCAGAAGAATCGAGTAATGCACTTTCTCACCTCGACCATGCTCTGAGCGTTCTCACAACGGACTGGTTCGAAGGCTTTCCAGTGGTGTGAGGCCGGATCCGAGACCTTGAACTGCCTACCGGAATGAGTGGACTTCAATCTTCACTGTACGCCCATGTACTCCGTCTTAACAACGACTCGTGGGACCCAATTTGAAATTCTGTATCCTGGACATCACCTCGGACAGACAACTCCAGTTGTCCAACAAATCGTGTCCGTGACAGATGTAAGCGTGACTTCATAGTGGGCTCTGCTTAGGTAATAACGCCCCAGTGCCCCACATTAGATTCGCACACTGCTGCCGGGCCTTCCTATCAACAATGATATGGCTTGACTGAGTACCAGAGTCAAAAGAATGTCCTCTACTGTACTAGCTACCCCTTCTACTCGAAAGAGGTAGAATGCAAGTTGGCTATGATTCTGAGGTGGGCCAAGGTGATATAAGCTCTGAAAATTCAACTGGAGCGTTTGATGAAGTGATTGGTTTTATTGAACCGGGGTGGCAAACTTGTTCAAAACGCATTCTAACTGAATCCATTCCGATGCTTCGAATGGCTTATGGTGTATTCATGGTATGTGTGTACAAATTCAGTGGCATTACTAGTGTGCAAATCAGAATACCTCATACACCTGCAAAAATTATGTGACTGATCACAATCATCTGAAAATAAATACTACATCACGGAATTTGGGATTAGTATGCAGGAGCCCATGTGAGTTTTATCAACATGATTCCTAGTGATGATAACTTCAGTTTTATCCTGACTAGTAGCCCCCGTTGTAGCGTCGGTTACCCTACGAGTGCATTGAATCAGCAAGATAAGGTTGTCTTGAAGCATGTTACTAGTCGTTGACACGACACCAGGAGGGCTCCAGTGCAAGATAATGCGATGTGATGGCAAGGGTACACGAACTTGAACACCGTAGCTCATTGGCACGCTCCTGGAACTGTTGTTGCACGAATTGAGGACATCAAGCTTAATGTACTTGAGTATGCAATCTTTTTCACTTGAGCACTGACAGAAAGTGTGTGAGAGAAGACCTTGGAAATATATATCTGCAAGCCGTCCAGATATGTAATAATTGATTTCCTGACATTGAATTCCCAGGTCAAATGTACTGCGACCTCTGGCTAAGCCAGATTCGAGCACGCACTCCGTTGCTATCGAGGCATTATTTTCAGTTCCAGGCAATTACTTTTGCAGGTGGGAGACAGATCCCAAACATATTGGCTGCTTCAGAGTTCCATTGGATCTTGGACCACCGATCTACTCATGGCGATCTTATTCGCTGGTTGCTCTAATCATAGCTCATTGAGTTCATACTTGAACTATCAGAATTTAACCAGGAACTTGTCATGGCACATTTGGACTTTCGGACCTTGAAGTGCCGCCTTTATATTCGAATCTTTTTCCTCCCCCTGTATTTTCACTCTTGTGCTAGAATTAATCTACACATCAACGTAGATTGTAGGTGCAAACTACATCTTATTTTTCTTGTTGCAGTCCCCATTTTTTTCTGCTTCTGACAACCCCCCAAATGTACCTAACACTCTATTCAATTTTTCCCTTCATGGGCACATTCCAAGTGAAGTTGTCATGTCACGTAGCTTCTCCATTTTACTTTAATCTTTTCTTGTCCTTTCCTTTGTTTTTCTCAAACCAAAATGAAACACATTTCAATCCAAAACTGAATTCTCCTCCCTGAGTCAGCAACCTCAGCTTTTGGTACCCTATCAAACCATATCACACCAGGGAAAACCCTGCCAAACCCACGGTACTTTCAGGATAACTCTACAGCATGCCAACTTGAAATTATTCATTTCGAAAATTTTGAATCTAATGGGAAGGAACAACAGCACACTAGTAAAGAGAACCCATGTCATAACTCAGTGTTCTGGTTTCTGGGGAACCTGGATAACTGTACTTATTGCCAATCGGAAAAACCATCTCAGAGAACAACTTCGTCTCTCCAGCTTCCCCAGTGTCCCCCCTGCCGTTGCAACAATAGCCTTATCAACTTCTCAGTAACGCATATTTCAGAGGGAACTTGGATCCATCCATAAATATACAACATCTGTCCCTTTTGGATAATTCTTGTGGTTTTTGCACTTCCAATTCTGATCCACATTCCCCTGAACTTTTATTTCTGTGTGATAACTAACCTCACATGTTGTGTGCATGGTGTTGAGTATTGAACCACTTACCTTCGATCATATTTCTGGTTTTGCAGCCTGTGTGGGGTGGGTTTCCTGTTAAGGCCAGTGTCTGTCATCTCTAATTGCCGTTTTGATATCAATCCATAGCGGTTGTGTCATTTTAGCCTTGGCTTCCTGCATGTCGTCATTTGAGAGTTGCCATGGCTAAAAAATGAGACCCAGTTATTGAATTAAGACATATCATTTGAGCCGCATTTCTGTTGTTGCATAATTTGGAGGAGCTATTCGTTATTTGGGTTAATGTGTTCGGATGGTCTGAGAGTTGGAGCATTTCCACGAGATGTCACGGTGGTTTGAAAGAGTAGCACCATGAATTGATTGATACCATGCAGCAACGTCATAACAAGTAATCTGGGAGGTTGGTATTACTCTGTTGGCAAGCAGAAGCAGCGGCGACGTGCAGGAACGAGAAGAGCGTTAGGATTGAAGGGCGCTTGTTCCATCCTGATATTGGCGACGACATTGAAGTGGAGGCCTTCATGTCTGGGTTAATGTTGCGCCGTTCATGGAGGCCTGCATCGTTATGGGCAACGAGAGTTGCGTCTGGTCCTGCTCACAGGGTACGACTTCTTCTTAGTTTAGTAAGAAATGAATTAATTGATTTTGATTACGATGGTAATGGTCCCAAACCCTAAGTCTGTAATTGCAAGGCTTTCAGTATAGGGTTACATTTTAGATACAATTCTCAAACCATTAGAGTGCGTTGTGATTTGCAGATAATGTGCACACATGTGGGAGCAGGTAGTGGAGGTCGGAGCGGTGGTGTGGTAGTCCGAAGCCCTCCCGAGGACTTGCCTTACACAGTGAAGGGGTTGAAGCATATATCGATTGCGGTTCCGGATCTTACTTCTGCAGCTGAGCATTACCGGTGTGCTTTCGGAGCGCAAGTCAGTGCTCCTGTGGTATGTATGTTCCATAGCTCTAATGTGTGAGATAGGATAGATGAATCAAGTGAAAGTCGTCAACCGCAGGGGAAGTAAAGAATGTTTAATCATGGACTATAATGAGGCTCACATGTTCTTCTGGAATATTTTCAAATATTTAGGCTTATAATTTTGTAGAACCGTATATAATGTATAACCTGCATGTGTGCGTGCAGGACCAGCTTGATGAAGGTGTCAAAGTAGTGTACGTGAAGTTGCCAAACGTGGCCATTGAGCTTCTGCATCCACTGGAAGCCAACAGCGCAGTAGCGAAGTTTTTAGAGAAGAATCCATCCGGTGGCATCCACCATCTTTGTTTTGCGGTGAGGTTTACGAAGCTCAGGACTTATTTCCGAGGTTTGCATATCTGTAATAGCTTGGAATGTCCCAACACTGTAATCAATCCTGTTAGCTGCAGTAGACAAGGTAATGCTTCTAAAACACTGGTACGAAATGCTTGATGTCAAATATTCCTAAAAGGAGAAGAGAGTGCCCACAGAAGTTTTTCAGATCATATTTCTGAGATTGGTTGAAGGAACACGCCAACACTCTCATCAGGCTGATGACGTCCTCTTCTGCAGGTGGACGACTTGAATTCAGCATCAAGATACTTGGAGGATCTTGGTGTGAAGCGCATTGACGACGATGGAATCCTTCATCAGCACCCGGCGCTCAATCTGCATCCTAAGGACACAATGGGGGTTCATGTGCAGCTCCAGCAAGCAAACTAAAGCTAGGAGTAGCACCCACTTCAGATGCAGCGAAAGCTGCATTAATCTATGCCAATGACAAAACATGCAAGACCTGATCAAATTATGCTTCACATTGGTGTCTTTCATTTGATTCTGGGAAGGTTGTGAAGAGCCAAATCAGAGAGGTGTAGTGGTTTTCCGTTGAGCCATTAAACCTGATCTCCAAAATCTGTGCGTCGAGTCGTAACTTAGTGGAAATCTGCTCTCAAACATTCCTGTTGAATCAATAGCCTGATCTAGAGTTGTCAAAAAAGAATGATTCACGACGTGTCAATGGGGTTGTGGACTTGCCTTCATGCTTGAAATCTAGGAGTGGCTTCGGAACTTAGAATCAGTTGTCTCATAACATGAACTCTGTTTACAATTTTGTGCACATATTAAGTCATGAACCTCCTGGAAACTTCATGGGAGCAATGAACCCAAAACATTGTAAGGACAACTGTGGTCCTATTTTCTTATTTGTTTTTTGACAAGAGTGAAAAAAAATTCTACGCTGCGAGAAAGGTTACTACCGTGGCCCTATTATAATTCTGGTTTGAATTAACAATTTATTCCTTTAAAATTCGAACCCATGTCCTTCCCGAGCACTTGACTTCATTAGGATTTCGAACTTCAAATGCAGCTCTTTTGGGACCTCATTATACTAACTTGGTATGGGATTTAAACTTTCGAGGAGATCGTCATTCCTGAGATTGGAACCGAAACAGGAAAGGCATATTGGCATATCCCTCCCAGAGTCCCGCATTGCTATTTGTATTCAGACTGTCACTGTTGCTGCGAGGCATCCACCGCATTGCAAAAGCACCGAATACCTGAATCCTTGATTCTCCTGTTTCCCAAACTGAGCTAGACAGAGAGGAAGGATATTCTATCGTTCCAGCATTTTCTATGACGGATATGAATCTGGTGATGGCCAGGTAGCGTACCATCCTCGTCCATATATTCATGCTTCTTATTTTACACTCTACACTACGGGTACTCTGCCCTGCACAGTGAAACATTGGCTGTGTTGATACGCCCACAAATTCTGGATATAAGATTATATTTTACTGTACTAGACCAGGTTTGGTGCAGCAGAGTGTAATTCAATATGAGACCGCCGTGGCATCAACTGCGTATCGAAGGAACTTCAGATCTTGCTGGATGTTCCCAGGTTTCAATGCTTGCAAATGCTTGGTAGGTGAGTGGTTGTGGTGGCTGTGTTGAGTTGATACTTGAGTGAAGCCGCCCAACCAAACCTGTGGAAAGCATATCATGTTGTGCTAAAACCCAAATGTTTTTTATCATCAAAGGGCAGGTTAAACTTTCTGCTTTTTGCAAACCTTTCATGAGCCATCATCAGACAGGATGAGAATACTGTCCAGATTTGCTGTGATTTCCTCCAACTCATCTCTCAATCTTAAACTTCCGTGTTTTCTGTAATTTGCTATCAGCTGATGAACAACACTACCAGAGTTTTATGGATAATGAATTTCGGCCACTGAACAGCACCAATAGTTGGTGCTTGTAAAATCACATGGTCCTTTTCAAGTACACAGAGATTGACAGAATATACTGGGATACGAAACAGAAGCTCTTTGTCTTGAATTGTTGGCAGCTGCATGTAAGTTATTACAGCAAGTTAGGACAAATGATTGGAATTTGGGGAATTTGAAACTTTTTCATACCATCTGTAGCACTGTACAGACTTTAAGATGGGAAACAGAGATTGAGTGCGCTACTGTGGATCTGGAATTTGGATACCTACTCTGTAATACATATATTGTGGTTCAATAGAAAGAGTAGGAAGGAAGAGATGCTAGTCAACAGAGACCCTGGAACAGATTTCCGCTTTGAGCGGTGTTGGCTACGTGTCTCAAAGCAGGCAGCAGAATTCACGACACTAGGATAGAGTGGTAATTTTTTTAATTTTTTTTTTCAATTTCGAAGGGTATTAATAATTTATTTACTTTTAATTTTAATTTCCAAGTGTATTAATACTGCAAAAAAAAAATTACGAATAGAAGACTATTTACTACTGGGTGTAGGAGCAAGTAAACTATAGAATGCTAGTTGTAGTTTTTTTCTGTTTTTAAATTCAGCTTGCAATAGGGATAAGAAGATGGAATGTTGCAAATTTTTGTTCTTATTTCTTTAGTTTTTTTGGTTAAGTACTTAAAAGTTGAATAAGGATACCTCCTTTATTTTCTTGTAGAATCATTGGACAAGTTCTGAATTGCAGAAGTACATGGATTCTACTTTCTAACTTTGCAATGTGCATCCTAAATTCTAATTTCTAATTAGAGCTATGTCGTTGATAAGGGAATGGAACCCTTTAAAATGCCCGCTGCAGCATCAATGACCTGCACAAGACAACACAAATAAACCATGTTATAAAACCAAGTTAGTATAAATCCAAGGTTACTTGATGAAGCCCTCAGCTCTTGAACTTCTTTTTAATCACCTTTCACAATTGCCAAGTCTTCTGAATTAAGTTCGACTTCCAAATCTAAGCTTTGAAATCGGCCTAACATCATAGAAATTAAGAGAATCTATTCACAACACTTTTAAAGAAGAAGAAAGATACTACCTAAAAGAATTACGCATCTCCTTGACAACCGACTTTAACTGCACTTTGCCATAAATCTATTCCTAAAATGGGAAATTGCCAAAGGAGGCCCAAATATGTGCATCACTAGTGGAACGTGTTTGCCAACCTATTTCTTTGGCATGATTTGAGGAATTTTAAAGTTGAGAAGCAACTTTCATCCTTAGTGGACCCCACTACAAGAACATTGCTGATTTTGGAAAGTTTTAGATACTCTAAAATGAGCTTTGACGAAGGCCGCAACGAACAAGGCTTAGGCAGCCTTTGTGCAAAGCCAATCCGACCATCATCTATTTTGGTAGAAGACAACAACAAACATCACTCTTTATGCAAGACCAAACACCCCTACTCGACATCGACTCCAACAACGTGCATAGCACCAATCCCTACAACAACTTGTAAACTTAAGATGAATATCTCTTGTATGCTTTTTGCCACACTCTAATTTGTCTAAAATTCCTTCAAATTTCAAAAAATGATACATTGGTCCAAATAACCTTCTTCTAATCCTCTTCATTCAAGTTTTTAATACTTTTTAGCAAAATCTAGCTTGTTTGCTTTGCGCTTCTCATTGAAAAGAGGTTATTTTGCTGCACCATAGTTTCGGTAACACAAGGATTTCAATGTGTTCCTTACAATACGAGTATTAACATGTGCAACATTTACCATCTTATTTGTAATTTCTTTGAATGATGAATGACAATCATTATTGAAGACGCATTTTAAATGTTTCATTTTGTGTTGTGTTTCAAGACCTACTTGGTGACTTTGGTGACACTACAATTCTTTGTTTCTTAAAACTACCAAAAACACCATAAATAGTGGAAGATGGCATCCATGACTCTTTTGTTATGATCTTTGATTCCACCTTTATACATTCCAACCATTTCTCCTTTCTCGCATCTCTCAACGCTCTAGTCTTCATCTTTCTCAACAAATTATACCACTCAATCCACCCACAAAACCAAATAGACTTGTTTGAACAAAAATAATACACCTCATGCTAAACCAAGTCACAAATTCACATGCAATCAAGTTATAAGTTATCCCCACATCTTACAATGCAATCACAACACAGTATCACATACATATCTTAAAAAATAGTGGTCCAAAACATTATCATGCCACAATGAGGCCCAATGCAAGCTTATGCATGAAAAACATGTGGACACAATTTGAACAGGGCAATGGGAAACTTTAACTTTACATGGGTTTTTTAGATAATTCTCCACATACAAGTTACTTTTCACAACATTGCTCTTAGTCCTACAAATAGGTGAAAATCCCAAGGCATTGCTTACAAATTGAACTCCTAGTGGTCACTTGAAGTTCACTATCTGTAATCTAGTATAATCAGAGCTAAGCAAAATTTCCTCTAGGTACTGTACTGTAAATGAAAATCAGACATATACTAGGATCATTTTATATTGCAAAGCTGGCATGGCAAAACTATCAGTGCACTGTCAGTGCGTAGGGGCCCGGAACAACAGCTATGTCCTCGACAAGGCCAAAGTTTCAGTATATTACAAAATCTCCATAATGAGGTAATGTCTTAAAGCGATGCATCTTCAAAATGGAGAAAAAATTATCACCTGCCAGAACTTAACTCAAAACTCGTTGAGCTTTGAAATAGCGACACTTTAAAATTTGATAGTCTCTGAGTAACTTCGATTCAACCTAAACTACCGACTCAAGATGCATCACTTCATACCATCATGAAGATTTAAGTCATGTGCTGAACAAAAATGCTCGATGTCAACCAAAAAACGCAGTTAATTCTTGTCAATGGTTGGGTATCGCACCCCACCTGAAGCTACAACACCAAGGTCGCCACTGTTAGAGGACATGAAGCCATTGGAGCCCATTGAGGGATCAGAACTTGCTCTCCGTGATTTCGACGATCTTGGCGAACCCATGAACGATCTAGGTGACTGTGAAGCCATTCCGTTGTAATCGCCATGAAGGGATCCAGAGTTAGAAGGTCCTTTTGCAGATGGCGGTGGCGGCAAACCCGTTGCGTCAATGTTGGAATGCATTTGTCGAGACGATCCTTCGGAATCAAGTGGCAGTTCTTCCAAAGTCTGGTCACAATTCCAAAAACATCCACAACTCATACATTCTGCGAAGCCCCTCTCAGCATCTGAATAGCTCTGTTAACCATCCCAGCACAAATAGGTGCAGGCTTTCAATCTACATATCAATTTATATTATGTTCCTGTTAAATATAGTACGACCACTACAAGCTCCTCATTATCTCATGTGCACTAAATGTACAATAATATACTGTGAAAAAATATACTTAATTTAACTTGATAAAGACTCCGTTCAATGTAGAAACAGACTTCATAAGTATTGACAGCGACAAAACGTCCAAGCATACCTACCCTTACCTTATAACAGAATTTAATTACAATCCTCACGACAAAAGAATTGCAGAGACTAAAAGCAGGTTACATCTAGTCATGTATGTAAGCGCAGGGAGATACCCATGCAGCTTGTTGAAGCACGCGCAGAATCTCCTTACAACGCTTCCTCTTCGCTGCTATCTCCTCCTTTTCTTGAAGCATCTCCTCGAACGTGTTTTCCCTGTACAATTGAAGCACAGTTGCTTATTCTAGAAATTCCATAGCAAAGCAGCTCCAGTTAGAAACACGGATACAATGCACCACATCAAGAGAAACTGAAGACTAAAGACTAGCTCTTCAAAATGCATGAGGTCAACTGTGACAATAACTGCAGATTATAATGATAGAACAAAATGTGCAAGTAATTCGCAGGCCTCATGGTCTACAATGCTTATTTAATGAAGTCACACAGCTGCAACCAATACTTCCACTGCATGTCACAAATTCCAAATGCTTAATCAAGGCGTCAGTTAATTCAATATTATATAAACCAACAAGCCTCTATCTTAAAGCTTTACTCAGTAATACCCAGAGTAGTATGCATAATCAGAAAGACACTTCCAAAATAATACTATCAAATTGCATTCTATACCCTCCAATTACCTGTACAACTTCCTGATGAAGATACTTTGAAGTTCCCGCTTAGAATGATTCACCTAGTCCCAACAAAACCAAAAAAAAAAAAAAACTTCTGAGCAATAGAAAGCAAAATCTAAAACCAACCGAAATAAGTGGTGCACATTATCACCTAAGCCAGCATCATGTGAAACAGACTGATGAAAATCATCTTGTTACAACGCACATGAATCTTAGTTTGCTATCACATCATAACTGACTTCACATAGCTAAATATAGATCAATGATGAAAACTGAGAGTTGTAGGGTAATTTTAAATTTTAGCTGCAATACCAGAAAATGCATGATGGCTTTGGGAACGGAATCCTGGATGTTCTTTCGTACTATGTCGTAGTAGGACTTTAGTAGCAACCGTGTCACCGAGATTTCCACGTATTCTTGCTCTGTTTGGGCATCATTAGCTCTCAACACCGAAGGCGGCTGTTCCAGAACACCACCATTCTCTCACCAGTTAAAACAAGACAGTAAGGCCTGGACTGTAAAATATCTGGGACACAGAAATTCCACTTTGACTGTGGCAGTCAGACCAAGGCATTATCGGAGAGGACCTTAAGCAAATCTTGATATCTTTCCATGATGACTGAATGCATTTCAACTCAGAAATACCTCGCGGAGCTGAATACTTGCAAACGATGATTCCAAGCTTCCTTGGATAGGTTCACTGTGACCGCGGTTTAGAACATGTTCCTTGCTGTTCCCGTTGCTCGAGCTTTTTTCAGTGTTTCCAAATATTGATGGTATTCCCCAACTTCCAACAGGTCCGGAGTTTCCTGCACAGCACACAAATGTTAGTTGGGAGAAAAAAGTTTTAAAAAATAACAAACAAACAAACAAACAATGAGAACCATTTAATAAAACCTACAAGTAACAAATTTTGAACTGCTGGAAGTAACAAATTTCTTGGAGCACTGTTTAAGTTCTCCCTAAATTTATCTTCATTTATACCAAATATATAACAATTATCTCTCTCAGAATCCAAATGATAAGATATTACTTAATAAGGACTACGAGGGTTGACTTGTAGACGACACCTGATGTAATCGGCTTCTCTTGTTGTGGAGCTGGAGGTTTTCCGTTCTGCATTTTACAAAGCAGGCAAAAAAACTTTAGGAAAAGGAGAAACTATGACCAATATGAGATTTTTCTTCATCAGTGACCTGACCATTCGGAAGTGTATTCCACAACTTGGAATAACGTAATGTAAGAGTAAATTTGAAATCTAGAGATCATACGGTGCATAAAAAAAGTCAAACACAAATTCACTCTACATGAGGCACTGCACAAATAGTTAGGAATCCATATTGGAACAGAATGCGACATCGAACAACAACTTAATGTATTGACCAATCCTGTCATCCAGCGAGAAAACACTGGATGATGTGGATTGGCACACATACACGATCAGGATAAACAACTGTGGATGCATTGGTGCGAGCCAAAAATGCCCGTGCCTTTGTAGGCTTCTCTGAAATCATCAGTCTATCAGCCCCAATTTCTTTCCAATCATGCGCATCCTGGCACCAAAAAATACTTCAGTTAGGCCCGGCCAGAAAATACGACATAACTTCACAGAAGAAATATATGCTTCGTAAATTAGCAATGCCAATTTTTTTATAATCGGAAAAACATCACAACTAATGCATGTTACAATCGCAGCACCAACATACTAGAAGCCAGATAAAACAGAAAGATATTGAGCAGTAACCTTGGCTTTGATAGTGTTAGAGGTTGAAACCTTGGAACTCCGCTGCTGCTGAAGCGCAACTTCAACGGCCTTACTGCCTCCAAGAAAGGCAGGATGAGAAGTGTTTATGTAGTCCATCTGCCAATGTCACTTCACCACTCAGATACCATGGCAAAAATATGCCGTACTTTCGCCTAACGTTGAAGCACTAAGGTTCTTGCACACTAGGCATGAAGTATAATTGGAATATGGTAGTCCGAAGGCAGGGAGGGCTTTTTGCAAAGAGAATCTACAGTTACCTTCAAGAGCATACACTAAGGGCTTTGAACTGCCTTCATATATACTCTGCCCGGGACATTGACAAGCATCTAGAAAATATAATCGAAGGCCCCAAAGCTCATGCACGAAATCAGGTGAATACGAAGTCCAACTCAATGAAAAATTCGTATTTAACTGGGACTGAAGGATTAGAGCACGGGAAGCACCTCCATTTCAATAAGGTGTCCGATCATGGTTTCTGCAGGAGCCAAGCCATCACGCAAAAAATTCGCGACCACTTCTTCAATGCGACGTCGTAAAACAGGGAAACGTTGCAACTCGTATGATTCACATCTATGTGAAATCTGCAAAAGAACCCCGGTATCAATTTACTCAGATACTGAATCGAGTAGAAGCTAAGAGAAAACAGGACAAACATGGATAGAAATTCTATACAGCATGCTTTTTTAATTTGTTTTCCATACATCAATTGTTACAGGAACAGTATCTGTAACAGAGCAACCTCTTCGAGCTCCAATGACAGCATACATGCTTCAAGGTTGACACAGACGGACACATCAAGACAAAGGATAATGAAGAAAAATGTGCCAGTGTTACCTTGACAAGCTCATCATAGATAAACCGTGCACATTGTAGACTAGGTTCAAGCAATCGAGCAATTTGCCGACGCACTAAAACCTCAAAAGGTACCTGTTGCAATAGCGCAAGCACAACATACTCAAAACATATGCAACAGCACGTCAAAAGAAACCACATTCAAACCATCCAATATGATTTAACAGCTTTACCAGATGAAGGATTTTATTTAACAACTCCTTATGTGCTGTCAACCCAGATAGCCACATACTATGAAGATTTAACAAGTAAACGAAGACCAAAATCTAAAACTGATCGTGATTTTTGAGTATCAGTACACCAAAATTCTAATCCCCATGAGGGGATTACCGTCTTGAGTTGTACCTCAGGGACAAACAGTACATTTTTGGGTCCCGTTGCATTTTGAATGGCTGTTCGAATGTCTTCGTCGGTTAAATCATCACATGGATCTACCTCCTGCATCAACCTCAATGCAATTAGTATATGTACTTTGGTAAAGTAAACAAAATGATTAACGCCAACATTGAAAGGCCAGTCATGCACCTCTAAGCTTCTGACAAAAATCGCTTGGAAAATGTAGTGAATACGTGCTCCTCCAGATAATTCAGTAGTAGACATCTCTTCATATTTGCCATCCACAATTGCCTGGTAATCTGCAAACAGATTTGAGAAACGTCTTCAATAGAATCTATCCGGTTAAATGTCCTAGAGATAATGTGAAAGATGGCCGTGGTTTAAAGGAAGGCTTGCTGGCACCAATAAAGAGTAGGTTTTTCTGCATGAACAAGGTTCAAAAATCTACCTGAGGAATACTTGGTGATGATGCCAAGCAACAATGCCCCTTGTCCTGACTGCAAAATTCACCACAACCACAGGACATGATTCTAAGGCATAAAGGTTAAGAGAAAAGGCTAGAAACAAACTGTGGGAAAGGAAAACAACCTATAACGAGAAAACCTAATTATGCAGCACCTTGGAATCCGTCAGTTCCCCATAGCTAGCCAACTCCTTCTGCAATGCAACCATCTGGTTGCTAATACGAGATTTAAGATCTGGAAGTATAGCCTTTATGTGTTGCACCAGAATCTGCAAGTGAAATGTATGTCACTTAAATCAGTATAGAATACAACAAGCACTAATCCCCGAGTTTTTTAAGTTGGTCACGGTAGATATCAAAGACTAAACCAAATAAACTGTAACATGTTCAATAAGGTGGACAGTGCTAGAATACAAATATCAAGCCTCAAAACAAGCACATCACCGTGTTCAATTTCTTCGCCAACTGGGGTACCCCACATCGATCTGATAAATTGTGGTAAACCTGCAAAGGAGCAAAGGAAAATGAGCCACATCCACATTAGAAAATAAGTCCCTAAACACATATGACTGCTGTAAATGAAATTGATCTCTGGTAGGCAGAACATATTCAATCAAATTTGCTATTAATATCTAGTTCAGGATTTTCTGATGAAGTGGAATAGGCATGGACTTCTAGAACCTCGCGTGTTAACAGTGCCAAAAATATGATATTAGCTTTAGCCTTGACTCGTACAAGGTTTGACACTTACAGGTCTGCTGCGAAAAAAGTTCTCCTCATACGTGAGTGCATCTCTGATACTTTTATTGGCACTTATATCCTGGGAATAGATCAAAATGTTGGCACACCTTTCAATAAAACATAAAACATTGGCATGCGATTCAATAAAATATAGCATAACAAAAGCGACGAATATATCAACATGACCCGGATAACATCAGCTTCTTGCAATGTAACTTGAGAGCTAAACTGTTCGAGCAAATTCTTCTTGCACCAATATAAGTAACAAAGAACCAACCTCTTGACTCCTGTTGACCACACCGACATATCCAAGGCGGAGGGGTATAATATTTCCCAATAAAAAACTACGAGCATCAGTTCCTCGATCCATGATATCGAGCTGCATTGCCCTCAACACAACAATATCAGAACAGCATACTACGCATTGCAACAAACCAGATTCCTATCTTCTGATCACAACTGCAACCACGACATGGAAACACTCAAGGAGCTGCTCGAATTTAGAATTAATCTTTAAATTTACAGGACTAGTATACGAGATACTTCATGACCGAAAAAACGAAGGGTAACCTGCAAATTCACTTAACCACTAAAAAATTATATAGCTAACTTTGGAAATAAGACAAGCCTGTGAAACCTGTTTAAATATTAAGAAAAACGCATTCAAGCAACACTAGCAATAAATTCAGTTACTAAGAGAGTGCATTCGGGAAGCAGTAAAGAATTATCACCTTTGAGATTACGCCAATGGTGCGCGATCCTGTAAAATAAGTAAATACACAAAGATGGATCAATATTTGGCGATTAGAATTACAAAAATTGAGGATTTTTGATCCTAAACCAACTTTATGCCCAGGCAGAAAATATGTAATAATCAAGGCAGGTGGAGTCATAACAAACCATCTGGATCAGCTATCCGTGCCATTTGAAGAGCATCCGAATTAGCCAAATCAGCATTGGCAGGCGACACTGCTAGGATAATGCAGGTCTCGTGCTTTATGTAGGATAAGATCATAGTCCTCACGCGTGCTTCAATGTCTGTAGGTTGGTCTCCGACAGGCACTTTTGTGATGCCAGGCAAATCAACCAACGTAATATTTAACACATTTGGAGAAAATATTTTCAGCCGAATCTGCTTTTCAGATATTCCTTTGTTTGTCCCCAACTCCCTTTCAGTTTCCAACTTCACCCCAAAAAGCAACCAACACATTGTCATGTTAGACAAAAGGTTATCAAACTAGAGCACAAGAGCATTGGAACTGGACGTTATCAGCATCTCTTCGTTGAGAGGCACAATTAGATTGCTCTCAAGTAGGAATCAATTGAACACAACGTGATTAAGGGAGTCACAATTGTTGAAAAATTTACAACAATGTTTTGCCATCAAGTTGTACCTGTATCTCTTTCCGAATTGCAGAGAAATCCGTGAATCGGCGACCAGGAATATGAAGAAACTCCCCCCATTCCACAGGCTCCGACTTCTCATCGGGCCTCCGAAGTGTTTGGACTAACTGCAACACTAAGGGGCGCCGGGTGCAAATATCCGAACCTCTTGGTAGAAAATCTCTACCAACCAATGCTTCCAGAACACTTGATTTTCCACTACTTTGACTACCCACCACAGCCACCTGCACATCATAAACTTGTAAAATTGAATCATGAACTGTTCAACAGTCAGTCCATTTGCAAGGACTGAAATTCAATCTAAATTGCCAGACCTAGATAAGGCTCGATAGAAATAACTTCAATATGTAATCCCAAACATCTGAAAAAAGAAGTAAAATTAAAAGACATGGAATTATTCTCAATTCAAAGCCCATCATCATATGTTTCACGGAAGACTTTCTTATATTCAGTCCAGATGAGTCCATTGCAGCACATTTAGACAGACCTCAGTGTCCAAGAGACAAAGGACCGTGAAACATTCATAAGAGATGAAAAGGAAAATACAAGCACTGCTTTGACTAGGTTGCGGATCACGGTTTGCATATCTTGAACCTCTCACTGAATTAAAAGAACGGAAGAAGGCGAAGAAATATGTCATGAGCACTTCAGCCAAAGTTTCCATGACTATTTCGTATATATTCATTCAGATGAGTTGTCCGGGGATCAATGTTAAACTTGCCTGATACATAGCAACTTATTCCGAACCTGATGAGGCATAGATACTATTCTAACTGACATTACGCATGGCAGGAACAACAAGGCGCCCGCAGGAATCGGTCGAGACTCCGGGCCTGTAAAGATTACGCCTAAATGGTTGACCTGACATTCAGCCAGTGACCTCAGTACGTCGAAAAACCTCACCTGAGGGAGGTCGATAGTAGAAGCGCTTCCTAGTTGGGAGAAGATATCCTGGAGCTTGTTGACAAGAGGAATGACAGATTGACCCAAGAACGCCGCCGGAGGTGGTGAAGGAGGCACACCAGACGGAGATCCAGGCACTTCTGACGCTGGAGAAACTCCCCTAGGCTGAGACATGCTGGCAGTCTTCTAATTTAGATATCTTCCTCCGCTAAACACCTTCGTGGCTCTGCTACCTCGACTTTTGTGAAAGAGTTACCATGAAGAACTCGTCCACTTCAAGTCGGGACGTCCTCAGCAGGCAAATCCAGAAATGTTTATGGCCTGTGAACATGATACCAACTGTAAGAAGAGACAAATAAATACAAGCACAATCATAATGCCCACTGATGACTCATGAGGCAACCTTCGTCTTTGCAAATGCGTCACATTAAATACGACCTAGGAATTTACACTAGAACGGCATTTAATATTTGCACTAACCGCCATACTTCCAATTTCAGACGCATAACACTCACTTCACAAAATCTACAACATGCTGCCCTGAACTATTTCCGTGATCACACAACAAGGTTACGAGGAATAGAAGCTAGGAAGCCACAACAGTTGAATAGTTGAGCAGTTTTCTCCGAACACAAGTTTCCATGTCAATGACTACTAGGCCCCCTCATGCTTTCCGAGCTTCGCACATGGAGTTCAAGGCAGACATGTAATGTCTGGCAGACAGCGCCATAGAGAAGGAACAATTCTGGTGCGCTTGTTAAATACTTTAATCTCACATGTTATTTACAAAACAATCCTCTATGCTTCACAAGTGAGCTTGGTGCCAAACGAAGAAAGGCAATTCACGCTCCAATTTCCACGTGCTAAGAAATAGGAGAACTCATCTATATTTGTCTACTCCCTTTCCATGGAGGAGTTAGAAATGCGTCATGATACTCAGAGAGACTCAATCCTTTGTTTGACCAACTCTTGAATATCGTGCATGCTTGGAGACTCCAAGTCGTTAATACAAGCATGACAAAATCAATGCGATGCTCCTTAGGACAATTGAAAGCAGCAACTCTTCACATTAAGACGCAGTCCTCCATCAACAGTTCAATTCGGATAGTCAAATTAATAACCGGCATGGAACACAACAATCTGATGAAAATAAAAACTACTTCATTAAGAGTGAAAGTCATCACGTCGATGAGGTGACAATAATGATCTCACAATTGATGCGATCAAACAAATACCGCGAAGAATAAAACCCCTGGCTCTCGCTGTTATATCTCTGCCGTTACAAAAAAACCTATCATGAGTTACAAAACTCCTGACTAGACTCTCAACTCAGTGCCAGTTCCAGGCCAAGGCAGGCGACGCATAACGCTCCACAGAAACAGTTCGAGACAGGGAGTTGAAGGGCGATGTTCTTGGAGAGTGAAGTTAAACTCTTACTTCCAGGAGGGCGTCCAACACTCACTCGCACTCCCAACCTCAGCTCAACTTCAACCCCGCACACCAGATGAAAAAACAACTCCAAGAACTTCGAGAAAGCAACAATGCCGCGACCTGCTCATGCTCCTCCCTGCGCAAACCATCCCGACGCTCAGATCGGAAACGAAAAAACTCCAAAATTCTCGAACAATAGCCCCGAAACGTTCTGACGGAAAAACAATCATAACCGTCCAACAATCCAGTAAAAAATCACCACAACTGAACTCAACGCCACTCCAAGAACCACTCCAACAGCACTTTCCAAACAACGCAACGATAAGAAAAACTCTCCAACACCACCGCACTTCAAAAACACTTCGCAAAAACTTCGCAAACACTTCACCGGCTCCCGCATTTGTGCAGAAAACAAAATCAGCAACCTAAGAAACCTCCACAACTCAAAATGCAGGAAAATAATCTGAAGAAAACAGAACTGCACCTGGCTGCGAAATCGGGGGCTGACGAGCTCCAGGGAGCTTCATCCACGCGAGAGCACTTCAGAAGACGGCGATGGACTTGCCGATCCGAAGAGCGGGAGGAGGCGGGAGGGGATGGGAGATTGCAGGCCCGAGAGGCGGCCAAAAACGACGAGAAGCGGCTCAAATTGAGCCGGGCGAGGGGAGGGAGGGAGCCAGGCGCGGGATAAGGAAAGGCGTGGGCCAGCAGAGTGGCGGGCGGGCGAGATGTGTGAGGGTGTTCGGGGAGAGCTCGAGAGGAGCGACGCAAGGCGCAACACAGGCACTGATTTCCTAAAACTCTGCGAACTCGCAACTGGAGGACGACGACACAAAAGCGTCACTGTACTCATAACCGACATCATCTACTGGAACCCCAAATTTTAACTACAAACTCTAGGAAATGGTAAAACAATGGCGGTTTTGAGTAGGATGACAGTTTTCGGTACAGCTTTGTAATGAACTTGAGAAGTGAGGGAAAGAATGGCTCCCGGTTCTCGCAGGGGGTTTTCAAAACGGAGTGGATGGATGTGACCATTTAGATGGATGAGACAAGTTGGATGTATGAGGGTCACTGGGTGGATGTAGAGGATGGGATGATCGTTTTTGATCAACTGCTTCACATATGAGGTCGATGAATATGTTTGGATGAACATTTCTCTAGGTGTGGATGATGTGAGGTGAATGAATAAGGCGATATGGATGGATGAAATATTAGCGCCTCTTCCCGTGCGGCGACCTCGACGGACGGTGAACAGAACTGGTTGTTCGTTGATAGTTCGCCGCTCTTGGTGACGGAGCGAGTCCTCGTTCAGGTCCGTTTTTGGTGTTTCGAGGAGCGTTTAATTTTATGTAGTGCAGTTGCACCCGGGAATTATAAATGTTTCTGGGGGTGATGGAGGTCACGAATCAATCAGCAGATGTGCAATTCTAGGGAATAATGCTTTGGAACTCCAGAATATCGTACCAGTCTCGGGGCCGCTTCCCACTGTGGCCGAAGTCCAGAGGAGGAGGGACTGTCCACTGTCCCAAACTTGGTTGAGAGGAGAAGCCTTTGGGCTGGAAAGTAATCTTAAAATAATCCACTTGGTGGTTTTGGGCGGGCATAGTGTGAGGGCCGCTTTACACCTAGGGGCCGGGCCAATTCAGCCCCTTTGAGGGCTGAAATCCTCAATCGTGATTGGCCGAGAGGAAAAAATTGGCCCCAACCCCTTTACACCTAGGGGCCGGGCCAAGTTGGTGGCAGAATTTTTTTAATCAAGAAATGCAAGGTCTGACATGGCCCGAGCTCGGTGAATTGGGTGCACCGAGAATGGAAGGCCAACTCTTGGCCTCGGGGCCAATGTTAGAGTTTAATTAAACAAATGTTTCACATTAAAAAATTCTCTCTCTTCAACCAATCACATTGATTCCTGTAGCCGCGGGGTATTGAGCCCACTACCTTGTAGCTACGACGAAGGAGCCCATGACAATTTAACCCTCCATATCCTTCTTTGTTCGTTCATGTCCACCATCAATAACTTTTTTTTTACTAGATTTATTGAATTGGCCCGGCTTCTTGGCCCGAAGGCCTTTACATATGGGAAAATCGGCCCCCATTCTAATCTTATTATAATGAGGACTTGAGGTCGGCCCCAACCCAAAAATGGGCTGAAATTTCAAGCAATTGGCCTCAAGAAAAGTTGGCCCGGCCCCTAGATGTAAATCGGCCCTGAAGGCCCAAAGGAGATGGCCAAAGGCCAAGAACTATGATCCGAATATTCAGACATTTATATAAAATCGAAAAAAAATCAAAAAAATATGAAAAAAATAGGGAAGGTGTATAAACTAATGAAGAATGTGTGGAAAAAATTTCAGCAAATTCTACATTGTTATGACAAAGTTATGAGCGATTGAAGTTCAGCTTATTTTTGGACAGCATTGGTCTAAACCCAATGATTGTCAAAAGGTTCATTGAATAATAAATGACAAGGCTAGTGGAGCATGACCAGCTCTTATTAGCCCATGAGCCTTGTCTTCTTGTGCATATTTTAATGAAAAAAAAGTTTCTCCTCTCGATGGAAGTTTGGGTCGAGCATTTTGCTCGACCCAAACTTTGGTCGAGAGAGAAACTCTTGGCGCCAAAACTAGCTAAAAGTGCTGCCACCTAGGCTCCTTTGGTGGTGACGTCCTTTGGACTTCGGCCTCTAGTGTGAAGGCCGAGAGGAGGAACTTTGGCCATTTGAGCGTTTTCATTGGTTGGGACGCTTCTCCTCTCGAAGTTTGGCCATAGTGGGAAGCGGCCCTTAGAAACAAAAACTTGGAACTGATCTTTCAATCCGGCTTGAAGGTACTGTAGCAGCAACTAAAGACTGCCACCTCTAGAGCCTTATGGTTAAATGGTTTTTGGTTAAATTGGGCTGGTTTAGTCTGGCGTTGAAAATTTTTCGCAAACTGATTGTGTGAATTTTTTTTGTGAATTCACGATTTTCCGGGAATTTTTATTTAACGCAGTCATTTTAAGTTCAAATTTGGGTAGAGAGCATTCAATTCTGGCAGTTTTGCTCCAAAAACATCAAGGAACTTTAGGGATTAAATGGGGTTGGTTGACATCTGAAGTTCCTTTTATTTCTAATTGGTTCAACTAATATTGAGCAACTTAGTTGTTGTAGTAGTAAAAAGTAATATTTTGTTTATAAATCTTCTGTGAAGCAAGATATTATTGCAAACTAATTGTGTGATTTTTTTTTGGTGAATGTACAATCTTTGGGGGATTTTTCAATGAAGAACTTGTTTTTCTTCTAATCTGAGAAAATAAAAACTTTTTATTTAAAGATACTCTTTGAATTTCTTTACTATATTGTATTCTTAACCAAATTCCTACTCAAACTATGAGGTTACCAAAGTTGTAGTGTACACAAGTTTTTCAATGACAACCTTGAGAATTTGACCAAGACAAATTTGACATTTGCTGAAAATAATTTTAAGCCTACTTTGATGTTTATGATCTCACAAATGAAGCAAAGTCATTGGTCCAATTTCAGTATATGACTAGTATATTAAGTAAATTTTAACATCTTATTGCTAAATATACTAAAAATTGCTTAAATTAAAATTTATTATGTCTAAAGAAGAAATAAGTCATGTTTGGGAGTTTTGGCCAATTTGCATCAATGAACTTTAAGAGTTAAATGGCACATTTTGTGTATAAAAGATACCTAAAAATTTGGATAGTGATAGAGAATATGTTCCAATAGAAATTCAAAATTTTTAGAATTGTATTGGATTTTTTGTAAACTTTTGAAGGTCTATAAGCAAAAGTTTTAATAACTGATAGTGAGGTAACAGCATGAGGTAGTGTGGAGAACAAATTATTGAACTTAGATGCATCAAGTAGGTTCAAAAAACGATAGTGGCAGTATAGAAGCAACTCAAATCAACAAGACTCCTACTTGGTTTTTGGTGCACAAGCACATGGTTTTTATAGCCTCCTAGTGTGAAGTACCATAATTTTATATTTAGTTCTTCGGAAATTTACAAATAAATCACAAAAAATTGATACAAAACCAATAATTTGAAATTATTTTTCCGTATTTTCTATGAGTTCTCAAGGTTTTTGGTAACTTTTTCCTACCAACTATGTTATTCAAACAATAGAAAGGTTTTACAAGTGGTGGTAAGTGGTGGTGTGCCATAGGAGGCTACTAAAATTGTGTGCAAGTGCACCAAAAACCAAAAAGAAGTCATGTTGACTTGAGTTATTTCTATACTTCCATCTTGAGCCTGAATAACATTCTCTTTTTGTTAAAAAATTTTAAGTTTCTTTATTCCTTTACAACCCAAACAATCACATTCTTATTGCTCAAATGTCTTAAATGCTAATAATAATAAATTCATAAAGAATTGGATTTTAAATTTTGATAAGTAATGTTGAAGGATTATAACATACATCTTTTAACAAATTTAAAATTTTAATTCATAACTGTGAAATTAATAAAATACTTATCAACAAACACCAAAATATTGCAAATATATTTGAAAATATAGTACACTAGCAAATACACAACATGTATTATGTGGTGTTTTTGTATTTGGAAGTTTGTTAGCTTGTTTTATTTTTTGGATTATATTTTCTTGTTCATATTCCATGAGTTTATATACTCTGAAATTGATTAATGTACCAAATCATTATACTTTCAAATGTATAAATTCTTGTTCTAAACCATATTCTTCATATTTTTCTAGGGTAAAACCATCTCCGAGTTCCTTATAAATAGAATTAGTTTGAATCAAAAGTCAATCCTTTAATTTCTCATATAGATTTAACAACATGTGATGTATCAAAATTTAAAAATGAAATTATCAGAGGTACATTTCACCACTCATATCTAGTTAATACAAATCAACAAAAATTTCATTAAACCAATCAATGGTTCCAACTTTCTCTAAATTTTGGACATGAAATGTAAAATTCAAGGTGCTATTTCAAATAATTTTATTGATTTTTTGCAAAAATAGAAAACTATAATATAACTTCTTATGCTCTTTTAAATGTTTCTTTATTTGTTTTGATACACTAAGTCAGTGAGTTTATGGACAACATTGGTCTATGGATTAATATACTTTATGTGGAACAAATTTTAAAAAATCGACTTCTTCAATTTCACGTTCGAATGTAATTCTCTTATTGGCAATAGACACCTCTCTACATGAAGTATTATCTTATCTTAAAATAAATATTGAACATATCATAGTACATGGCACTTAGGGGTATCCAAAGCAACATTAAATCAAAAGTTTATAAGACTACAGAAAAAAAACTTCAATATATTTTTAACAACAATATGAAATTATTTTATTTTTTCTATCCAAACTCAAAGTGATCCATCTTTAAACTTTCTATCAAAGTTTTTAAGTGAACCATTGCCAAACATATTTATCAAAGATGAAGTTAATAATATTTCCAATAAAAAATAAAATATTAGATTCTAACTATTCAAAAAAATGTATTTTCCACAAGATTGGGATTTAGTCTTGATTGGAAATATCTTGGATATAGAAGGTTTAATAAAATCTCCTCTTTTTGTAAAAACCAATTTTTTTTTTGTCTATAGCAAAAATAGAGAACTTGAAGAAACAAATTTAAACCGTTAATTGAAACGACTTCGATATCATTTAATAAAATTCATTTTAATTAAAAATTGTGATAATTTTAAGTTTAAGTTTAATTTCAATTTGTTTTATCATAAAGTATCATTACTGAGGACAAAGCCTCACAGTTCCATCGTTCTTGTTTTGAATGATTTTTGTCATTATTTTGTGAGCACTTCTAAACTTGGAGTTTGTTATCAAAAATCGAGATTTGAGTATTACGCAAAGCCACATTTGATCCAAGATAAAACCTCTTTGAACTGTAAAAGCTTACAACATTTTGGGCTTTCTTTCAACCTTTTACTATACAAATAATGGGGCATCTCAGTCTTTAAGACTTCATTAAAAATGATATGTTGTCTTGACCCCTAAAGTTTCTTATTCCAAAACAATCAAAATCAACTCCTTTCCACTTTTAGGCCCAATACATCTCAATCAAACATTATTTAGTATATTCAACTATAGAATCTTAAAATTAAATTTGATACACTATTCACATACCAAAATTTAATACAGTACTTAAAATTAGTTTGATACGCTACTCACATGAAATAAAGTCAAGGATGCTCTTCTATTATAGGATAAAATAAGTTTTTGAGGCTACTAATAATCAAATGATGCTTAAAAATTTCAGTCAATGATTTTTTTTTTTGGGTCATCATTTGAAGCATGCCCTTGTAAAATTGTTGTATACTATACCTTGAATCACTTGGCACTTTGGATAGGCACTTTATTAAGAATATTTTCGAAAACCAAAATCCATTGCAAACAAAATCTTAAAAATAATTTTTTGAACTGCCTCAGTTTCATAACTCTTAGACCATGAGTTTTATTTTTGTGAAAATTGGATTCTCACAAAGCCTTGTAAATTGTCAACTTTCATTAAAAATTTGGAAATTGAAAAAAAATAAAAAATTTGATACTTCATCTAGGGTGACCAAATCCTCCAAAAGTTGATTCTACTTTAAAAGAACTTTAGGGATCAACTTCAAAAAATGTTGAGATTTCAATGAATATGCACTAAATGTAGTATTTGAATACAAATCATTTGTAGGCATCTTCGTCAACATGTTGCACCATGACTATGTTGTATAAATTATTGTACTATGACAATGTTGTACCATATTGAATCATACGTATTATGATATATTAAACTACAACACTAACATATTAAGCCCTATAATGATTTTTAAGTTAGTCTTATTTTGGGTCATGAAATAGTTTGACGTGTATCTATGTAATTTGATTAAGCAATGTGCTTTCAATTTTCTCCCTCCGTAAATTAGTTTTTTTAAATTAAATTATTAGTTCATTTCTTCCAAACCAGTTTACTATTGATTCAATTCATGTTCATCTTTAGACTTGTCTTTTGGTTTTGTATCTTATGATGTAATTTGTTTTAAGTGCATGTGTTAATTCCTAGAGGCTCTTGGTGTTTTTGAAGCCAAAATTACAAAAAACAACCATACTGATAGCAACCTACTGATTTCTATAATTGGTTATTAAATGAATATAAAACCTTAACCCCTAAAGGTTCAAGCTATTTTTCGACCTCCAAAACCAAAAACTGTGATTATGAACAACCTTGTAGTTGTTGGAGTATCTTTCTTATTTTTTACCTTTTTGGTACTTTCAACCATGAGATTTTGAACCTACCTACCTGCACTAGTACCATATCAAATTTCAACCGTTAGATCTTTACCATTTATGAGATTATAACATTCAAAGTTTATTTTATTTTTTGTTATTTGGGCCTGGCCCGAAAGGCATACTCGAAATGGTGCTAAAGGAGACTTGATGATTGTCACCCCAAACATTTTGCTCATATTTTTTTCCATATAGGTACCTAAGTTGGGCACCTTCATGGAAAATTTCACCCCTTAATTCCACTTTAACAACCTTCATGCAAATTGTTTTGTACTAGGTGGTCTAAAAGCTTCTTCATTGTCAAACTAGAGATGGTATTCAAGATCTACCATTGAAACAATTTTTTTTACGAATCCCAATGGTGAGAATGGCCTTCAGTGAATAGAAAAATTTGAGTGAAAAATAAAAATAAATAAAATAAAGAAATCTCAAAGTGTGACAAATTTTGGAAGGAAAATGACATATATGTATTGCAAAAATGTCATGGGGTGCCAAGAAGGTTGGGAACCTTCTCTTTGTTGATCGGGTTGCCATACAATGTGCAGGATCAATCCTATTACATAATTGCCGAATAGAAAATAACCAACCAATACCAACAGAATAAATTAAACAAAACAATAAATAAGAACGAACAAAAGAGAGAGTAGTGGTAACAACCACTGCTAGCCACTCTTTTTAAACACACTAGCTCAACTTGTCTCAAAGGGATAGGGGGACCGATTGGTTGAGACTACTTTCCTACTATGATAACTCACTAGCAGCACCAAGCCATGCGTATCATATCACCGCTCAAACGAGCCCATCGAGGTTTGAACCCGGACCAATTTAAAGAGATACAACAACTTTCTCCAACCAACGAAAGATCTCATGACTTGGTGATAGTATTTTTTTGAATAATGAAATTATGCACACTTTACCCAATACCCCCCTTACAATATTACTAGTTACTTGTTTTTACGTTACTAATATAGTGTCCATCCTCGCAAGGAGAGAGTAGTTTTGTCTCAATGTCCCTATGTATGGTGGGCACCGCGTCATTGACATTACGAACGGACACTTAATTCACGGCGGCCCTGCTAAAGGGTTGGTGATTCTATCTATCTAACTATCTATCATGTGAGGGTGGACCGGGTCTACAACTCACATGATGTCAAAATCATAAATGAATGTGATTCTCTAATAAAATCAGTCCATAAAGGCTTCGATGCAAGGGTATATACCTAGGTTTAGAGACTAAATAGAGGGTGAGGTGGTGTCAGTGGGGATCAGCCATGCTCCACTGTAGTAACTGTCCGGGAGCTCAAGTTCTTTTGAAATAAGCTTGATGACTGGGCCTGCCACGCGAAGGCAAGCTGGATGTAGAAATGGGCCTCCTTGGTAATTGGCGGCCTTAGAGCATCCCCAATCGTACACTATATAGCGCCCTTCTAAACCAAATCTATCTTTTGGCTGACCTAAAATTAGACATTGAAATTACCATCATTAGAAGCGCATTAAAATAAATGTGAGATATTTCTCAAGAAAAAAAAAATTGTAAAAATTTGACAAAGGTGAAATGTCCCATTGAAAATACCACATTTTCAAATTTTAGAGGGAGTACACCAAATCTTGCTTAAAAATGGAAAGATTCTTCCAACTCCCTCTATATTTTCTGAAATACAGAGGGAGTTGGAAGAATCTTTCCATTTTTAAGCAAGATTTGGTGTACTCCCTCCAAAATTTGAAAATGTGGTATTTTCAATGGGACATTTCACCTTTGTCAAATTTTTACAATTTTTTTTTCTTGAGTAATATCTCACGTTTATTTTAATGCGCTTCTAATGATGGTAATTTTAACGTCTAATTTTAGGTCAGTCAAAAGATAGATTTGGTTTAGAGGGGCGCTACATAGTGCACGGTTGGGGATGCTCTTAAAGGGGCCAACGCTAGGCTAGACTTCACCGAAATTGAAAAACTGAATCCAATGAAAATGGACTAGGGGGTGGTCGGGGATAGCAACGCCACGGGGCAACTGCCCCTTGGTCGTTGGTCGATCTGAGCTGCCGAAGAACTCCTGTTGAAAAATTGAAAACCACAAATGCTCAATAAATAAATAAATAAATGTCAAAATTTTAATAGAACATAGAGAAAAGACAACGAGAGTTTAGGGAATAGGAAGTACTCAAAACTTGTACCTATTGACAAATTAAAAAACCTCAAATGCTCAAGAAAAAAAAAAAAAAAAAAAAAAAAAGAAGTAGTGAAACTGATAAAGAACGTAGAGAAATGACAAAGAGAATTTATGGAATAAGAAGTACTCAGAACTTGTACCCATTGAAAAATTGAAAACCTCAAAGACTCAAAAACAAACATAGATAAATTACAAAAAGAGTTTAGGGAATAAAAATGACATATACGAACTCAATTTTGCCTTGCTCTACGATTGGCGAGGTTGGTGTGCCATCTTAGGTAACAACCTTTTCTAAGACACATATATTTATCGCCACAATTGTGACAATAAAAATGGGGCTTACTTGTGTGGCACACTACACAAAGCTGCTTTAGAGTGCTATATGTAGGAACACATATTGTCGATCGGAGTGGCGGTGGAGGTAAATCGGTAGGTCGATGCATAGGCCATCCCCCAGGTGAGGCCTCACATAGACCCTTCTTGAATTGACGATGGGTCATGGGGGTCACTGGTACCCGACGAACACAGTTGAACTTCGCCACACAATCTAAATAGTAAATGTACATGTTCACAACCATGAGATTCAACAGGGAAAAAATAATACGGTGCCACCACTTGTGACTCCGTACTTGACAACTACAAGATGCTCTAAGTTGATCGGCGACATCTACACCCTTCATATGCGTCGTGTATTCTACGAAAACTGGAGAAGTCTGAACAAATTCCCGAATTGCACCGTTGCGTCGAGGAACCGTCACTACTTTTGACATGGAGGTTGTATAGGCAGAGCATGGATGGAGATAAGAAGGACCGACTTCTTATCCTTCCACATTACACATGACATAATTCCAGAGTCATGCATTCTCCAAAGAATTGTGCCTTGAGGCACATTTTTTAATGTCTTCACATTTTTCAAATTCAACGAGAGGCCAACTCGGTTCGCCCTTATAGTTCCACATGCATAAACCCCCTTTGCTAGAAGTATAGTGAAAAGTCCTGTATTTGTAAAATAATTGTCCATAGTCACGGCATGTCCTAAATTCCAAAGCCCGTCAAGTAATCTCATAACCACGTTGTGTGCCAACCGGGCATCACCAAGTATAGGTTGTTGTTGTTCAAGAGGTGGGGGAATAAAACCATTGTCTTTCGTCCAATAAATCTCAAAATCCCATACATACTTAGAATTCAAACACGCCAAACACCAAACCTTCAAGCCCCATTTTTGGGGCTTCTTAAGCATGTATTGGCGAATGGGGGAATAAGTTCCCTTATATCTTATCATCATCTCATCAGTAGTTAGGAATTTGCCCAAAAACCAGGCCATTTTGCATCTCTTACGGATTGAATCCACTAGCCATCTACTTTGGCCAATTTTATCACAACCGGGGTCCTCTCTAGAAATCCTTCTAGATTCGTGAGGTGTAAACATCTTATAATATCCTTATACCAGCGCTTTGTATAAATACTTGAAATAATAAAACAATTAAATAAATCATCTAGTATCCCATAAGTCCTCAAATTCGGTTGGACCTTTAGCTTCATGTATAACGTCAACGCCGCATAAATGCTTTGAGGCCAGGAATAGTCAAATTTTCCCACTTCCTTCCTCCCTTAGTATTCCCAAACTCATTCAAGGGAGCATTTGCATAATGGTTTGTTTCATTCACAATAGTGGACATGATATGTGGAGTCCAAAAAAGGCTTAACAATTCCATAAATGTCGACAGAATGCGATGATTTCGGGAAGGACCTTGTCTAGTACCCGAAAATGGTATAGGCAAGTTGTATACATAATACTTGGGTTTTTCCAAGTTTCATCTCTAAAATCATACCGTAGCCCTTCTAAATGTTGAGCTAAATCATCCTAAGAATCTTTCCCATTGCTTTTAGAGGCACTTCCTAATTCTGGAAAGTCCTCCCTATGACCATTGCCTAAGTCATCTCTTCCAGCATCAGCATTCCTTCTTCCTGGGTTAGACATCATGCCATGACCATTTGAGTGCATGTCATCACGATCATGAGCCACAGTGAGGCCATCAAAAAAATTGTCATCCTCCCAAAACTATGCCGCTTCACAGCTTGTCGCCATGGAGCCAGCTAGATCGAAGTCCGCCGCTGCAGCTCCGTTTGTGTCGGGTCGAGTGGGACCGCTCATCCCCACCTGGCCGTCGGGGGCTTGGCTGCCTCCAGCGATGTCTCCAATCTGAATCCACGTCCCAGTGGGGTCAAAGCCCGCCGTTGTAGCTCCCTCCGCACCCGAGGCGGTCCGAAGTCACTCGACGCCAACACCTTCCTCTCCGAACCTCTTGCTGCTCTTGCCCCGTCCACTATGCTCTCCTAATTCAATCTCCCTACGGTTCTCCAACCTCTCTCATTGCCTCTTACGCCCTTCCTGTCCATAATGTCGTACATGCATTACAACTTCACGTGGCCACAAGATGTTCTCAAGTCCTCCTCACTGTTTGAATATTATGATACGAAATCTTCACCTTCACTTGTGTAGTTCGGCTGAAAGTGTTCTTGACTGCTCATGTAGTCGCCATTGAATCCGATTTCACTGTCTCGGAGATCAATAGTACATACTCCAAGTCCCAAATCGTGTAGTTCATGGAGCGGCAGAGGTAAGGCAACTTCATCTTTGCTAGATGGTGGTGTGGGAGGATTCGAGCTTGGCTCTGGCTCCTGTTGTTGTCTTGCACTCCTCCGGACGGCAATTCTGTCCCACTCCATGTATACTCACAAAGTTCAATTTTAGATCTACAGCTGAAAGTCATGTTTTTATTTATAAGAAGCCTAAGGAGTCATGAAAGTTGCTTACTTGCTTCTCTTTCTTGCATGATCGCCGTCGTGGTGGCATTGCTCTCGTTCGGAAATGTGGATTTTACTATGTCTATAAACTCCTCCTCAAATACTTGTTGCTCAATCCACCCCAATATGTGCGCAGCTTGCATGTAGAAATAGTGTCTGAAATTATTAGGTCTTGGAACCTTTGGCCATGTTATTGATTTATTCCAAACGCGTAGAGTGCGTAAATAATTAGGATCTAGCAATAATAATAACGCTTCAGTTTGATTGCGACGCAGGTATTTGCAAACTGCCCACGCTCGAAGTTGATCAGAAGAGGTTCGGACCTGCACAGGTGGCTTTGCAGTATCGACGGCAGCACCTTTTGGAGCTCCAAAATCCGGATTTGCACAGGTTAAACCTGCAAGTTAGACTCATGATTTTACATAATGTTTTGTGCAAACGATGTTGTGAAAGTTCACTTGGCCGCATGCACACCTGCCAGTTCCTCTACTAACTGTGCCGACGTCGGTAGAACTTCTTCCACGTCGGATCCACTGAGGCCGACAATGCTCACCCCAATGTTGCTCGCATGCGCACCTGCAGGTTCCCTCTCAACCGCTGCCGACGTCAGTGGAACTCCCTCGTCCACTCTCTTCACGCCGGGTCCACTCTCTTCACTTGTATCCACGATGTCGACGTCAATGTTGGAGTGGCGACTTCCGAAAAAGTGGATCGACAACGCCCAACCCAAACCTGTGCCCGACGTTGGAGCGGCGATCCTCGTCGTCGAGCTGTCCCCATTGGAGCTACCAATCGCAGCAGTGCCGCAATCTGGAAAATCCACCGGTCCTTCCCCCTTCGGCAGGTCTTCAAAGGCTATACCGGACCTAGCCTCAAATCTGGCTCCCTCGCAGATTTCTTCACCGCCCTCAGCAAAGTCACCGAATGTTGCAACGACTTGGACACACACGACTGAATCGTCGAAACTCTCCATAATACTCAAATTTTGGCTTTTTAATCTGATGAGCATGGAGCTGTTTGGATTGCTCAAACCCTTCTTGAATCCGCTACTGAGAATTTTTTGGTAGCCATTATGAATCATTGTTGGTAGCCGTCGTTTTGATACACAAAACCAATCCTCATAACAGTCACTAGGAGAAAAATGAGCTCAAAATAAGGCCGTGTAAGCCTGCCCTTTCTAGGTGAACTCCCTACTTTGGGCACCTCTGCCGCTGGCAGCGGATGCCAGAGTTGCTGCCCGCACAGAACTGCGTGGCGCACTCACAACAAAGGTCCTCGGAATATTAGGTGAGAGATGAATGCCTCGGCTCGGGCTTTGGTCCCAAGTGGGCAGGTTGTGTCAGCCCGGCACTGTAGATGTGCCCTCCACACGCCTCCCTCGGAGGTCATTGGTTCGAGCCCCCGTGGCGGTTGCTGGCACCACGGTGGCACCTCACATGCCATGTCAAAAAGTACGCGGGCAGCGCCCGTTTTTTTCTCTCACGTGCCGCTTACACGGCCTTTTTGTGACCTGATTTTTCTCCTAATGAAGTGCATCGATATTGGCAGCGTGAACAATTGAATGCAAGACCGGGTTAGGTAAAGCCCTTCCAAAACCCCCTGCCCTCACCGAAATCACCCTTCGTGCCTAAGTTGCTGCCCTTCCTGACATGCTCACGCCTCATTGGATCATCTCCAAGCCCGTGTTGCCCAATTTGGGGTCAAAAACTGAAATGTGTCACAAAAAATTCTCATTTTTGAATTTGATGCTGAAATTTTACGACACAACGTATGTATGTCTGTCCACATCTCCACCAAATCTCACCATCATACGATCAAATTTGACCCTTCAACTGAACTACCCAAAAGAGCCGGGATCCATTTCGGATTTCCAGAACCTTTAGGGGTTAAGATCTTGTACCTAACTTGTCAAAAAAGGAGTACACCAAATACGAGTTCATTCCACCGTACAGTTTGCAAGATTATAAGGTTTAAACTCATTGTAAAAGTTTTTTTTGTCAAAGCTCCAATAATATATCTAAGTTTTGATGCCTAAAAAGTATACATTGCAAACAAATTTGATTCATGGAAGTTCATCAATTTGTATAGGTGTATAAGTTAGGTATATGCTCACAAAGTTTTAGTCCCATACGGGCTTGGGAAGGGGGAAAAATTCTTGATTTTATAAAAGGGGGTGTGCTGAAAATGCCTTACATCCTCCAAAATCAGCAAAAGGGTATTTTAAACATGTCCAATTAGAAATCCAAACAATAGATATGTTTATGTCAATGAAAGAAAGAAATACCAAAAATTTCACTTCAATTCGAGTAAAGCTAGAATTTTGGGAAATTTTTTAAGAGTAAATTTTATATTTTCTTTTAATTTCAAAGGGCAATTTGGTAACAGAGGGTCATGTGGATAGACCCCTTGCCATGTCATAGATGTTGGATGCAATTTCTTCATTCCGGATGAAGTTTATTGAAGATTGGATGTAATATTTTCTTTGGATGAAAAAGGTGTTTTGGATGCAAATTGAGTTATAGATCATAATTGCAATTTAGATGAAACAATTTAGGAATGAAGACAACCCTTCTAGATGGAAATCGTTATTTAGATGAAAATGTTTATTGAATGATTATTGTCATCAACGTGCATAGATGAAAAAATGTTGGGCCCATTATTTTGCAAGTGCACTCATTTTGAAATTTAGTCTCGTCATTTTCTTCTAAAATTCATAAGTTTTGCATCGTAACTCCAAATGCTTTAAAAAGTATAACTTTGAAAACTATGTGTAGTCATTTTTTTAGAAAATACTTAAATTCTGAACCTTACTATAGTCTGCCCAAAACAGCCACAACCACAATTTTGTCTCAAAGGCCTTTAAGGATTAATTGTTTCTTTGATTGTATTTCTTAGATCTTATAATTACGATGAAGAAGCAATGACTGTTATTGCTATGATAAAGAAGACCTTCTTCAAATTTTACAAGCACAAGGATTTGAGAGCATTCAATGACTAATGAAGTTCAACAATACAAAGATTTAAAAAATTATTATTATAATAATAAAACTCCAAAAATAGTATGTAAGTGATTGTTTATAATACAATTGCATTGTGTTTGGTCTAATGTATCTTTGTGATGTGGTATATGAAGAGTGTGTTGAATTAAGATTTCCATGGTTAATGAAGTCAAGATTTGAGTATAAACCTGTACTTCTTTCTAATTCTAATATATACTTGGATGAAAACATAACAAATTACACTACATAGTATTGAGATTTCTAAACTTCAATTTTTAGATTTATGTTGAGTATAATACCATGGCACCCAAAAATAATTCTAAAAATAAAATGTAAAAACTAGTAATCATGAGGAAAAAAAAATTAGGATAAATTATTTATTGCAATATTTTTTTATTTCTAAGCCATTTAAGGTCATTTCAGCAATATTCGTTGGCCCAGATGGCAAACTTGCTATTATGTTATGGTAAACCCAAATTATCCAATTCATATTTCAAATCATCATTAATTAGTTCTCATACTTACTGATTATTTTCCCTACTGTAAAAACACAGACTCTCATTTGTATCGTCATTCTGTAAGCTGTTGGTGGTTGATGATATTGATAATGTACTGTTTGATGTGAGGAACTGACACACTCCTGCAATTTTTTAAGGGGTAAGGTAGGAAAACCAAAAATGGTGAAAATAAGGTAACTCAACCAGAAGGAATGGAGTTAGAAATTAGGTGAATCTTTTTAGATGAAGAAAAAGAAATGATGAAGAATGCAAGTTATTTTGTATTTTTATTCCCCGTGAATAATTATCTATAATTTTTTCAAAGTGGGAAGTTTGTCAAACCCCCTTCTTGTATACTAGACTCTTCTTAATCTGAATGTGGTGGTTTCCTTTTCAACACATAAAAACACCTAAACCGTTAACGAATATCACCAAAAAAATTGTATATAAGACTAATTTTTTAAAATAAAACCACTACTTGACATTATGTAGCATTGCAATCACATAAACTAGCTCAAAGTCCACCAAAACTAACTCACAATCATGCACAAATTTCTCATTTTTTATTTACCACCTCCTTATTTTATTGCAACTCTATTACAGGCCTTAACCCCTAAACGGCCAAAGTCCTAGAATGGGCGTTTTTGGACTTTGGGCAGGTTCCTAAAAATTCAAATTTACCTGAATTTTTTTGAATTTTTTTGTGGAAAAAGGTTTTTCAAGAGGTTTATGAGGATATTTTATTTATTTATTTTGGATGAAGTGAGGAAAAGTTATGCTTCACTGAGCATAAAACGCCCTTCCACGGGCAGGCTCTCAGCCACTGTGAATGCAGCAATTTCTGCCCAAAACTGCCCAAAACTGCTAAAATCTACCTAAAGACGAAACTTTGAAATTTCGCCGAAAATCGAGATTTTAGTTTTTTTCCAAAAATAAAACTTCATATATGTAGAAGAGCCACTAGAGCATGCTTGCACCGTTTAGATTTTCAATCCAAGAATGTTTCATATGCTATTTTTATTGTAAAAAACGGCCTTTTGTATGTGAATCTCAGCATACACCCCCTGTGGAAATTGATGATTTTCTCAAGATTCCACACCTTGCATGGGCATGAGATTTTGTGAACATGTACCTAACTCACCTAGGAACTAGAATCTCAAGAGGCGCATTCCAAATCTACTCAAAAAAATGGTTTTTTTGGACCCCAAAATACTGTTGTCCCCGTTTTGCAGGGTTAAAAAAACTATTTTTTCAACTTTGAATGTTATGATCTCTCAAATGGTAAGGAATGAGAGTGTGAGATTTGGTAGGCATATATACATAGTAGTAGATACAAGATCTTATGGTTAGAAGTACCAAAATTGGTTCCAATTTTGCACTATTTGGCTTGCTTTCAAAAGGGACTATTTGGAGGCAGTTTTGAGCAAAAACACTCTTGGTCATTTAGGGGTTGAGGGCATTCACCATTTTTGGTTTCTCTACCTCATACCAAATTCCTCATATGTAAAGTCTAGATTTCGAATATATGTTGAATAGTCACTATGCATTGATTCGTGCATACTTGATCATCTGACCACCCATGTGCATACACCTAGAGTACCACTGTACAAAATGGGCAGCTTCAACAAACAAATATAAATCTCGGATTTAAAAATAATTTTAGTTACCTGTTTGCTAGAAAATCATGAAATCAATTTAGATGAATGATGAAATATCTTGAATTCAGACACATGAACTTAAAATCAAGTAAATTAAGAAATGTTTAGAGTAATCACTTGAAGTCTACTAAAACAATAAACCTCCAATGAAACTTCATCAATTGTGAATGAAAGTTGAAATGAAAGTTTTTATTTTTTTCTAAAAAGTCTAATTTCAAAAAATTACTTTTTTAAATTGTCGGACACCAAAATTTGAAGTTAATTAATTACATGATTGAGAGGTAATGACACTGCCCCTAAAGTATGGTACTCATGGTATTTTGCCACTCTTGATGTTGTCATTCAATGTTGGAATTGACGACTGATGTGTCATTTTGCATATAAAGAAATCTAATCCACCCGGTGCTTATGATGTCGGGGTGATTAAGTGACGGTGTGACTGATTGAATGCACCAGTGTCACAATTCCTTATCATTTCTGCAACTTTCATGTCTGAGTACCACCCCGGTCGTGCTTGGGTATGATACCAGTATCACATAAGTATCGCACAGATATCAATCGATAAGTCATTGCAAACTGTCTTAAACTCGTATGGTGTTCCGAAGGCCAATGATCAGCCAGAAGGAAGAGTAGATCACACACTGTTCAGAGGGGTTCTCACAGCCATAGCCAAACATGAACAAGGCATATCTTCACAACATCATGTTCAGTGAATTTGGGATTTGGTTGAAAGCCTGTTGTAAGTTATGTTCCAGATGGATTCTTAATTTTTAGTTTTCTGTGGCTTGCTTGAACAACTTATTCTTTGCATCTAGTCCACGTCCGAAGAGATCATCAACCAGTGACCTGGATCATGATTTTAAAAGCCTGGTGATGCTACCAGTTCTCCAGTTTTATGAGCTTGACTTAGTGTACCCACCTTATCTCCTTTACCACTTCTGCGGAATCCAGGCAAGCAAATTATTTTCTGAGCTTCACAAGGCCGTCGTGGTTCAATAAAGCAGCGGCAGCCCATACTCTCAGGTTCAGAATCTTAAGAGGATGGATCAATCAAAGGAACAAGACAGAAAAATGGTCTCGAAGTCCAACTTAGTTGCCCTACACGAGCCCCTCGGGACAGGGGACCGCACAGTAACTTACTAATTATACGATCGATCATCGATGCACAAAACCCCGAGCTCTAAACAATAGAAAGATACTCATCACCAACTAGTCGAGAAAACTTCAGCCAACTATATGGTAGATTAGTTTATTGTCGGAAGCAACTCTTAAGTAGATCTTCATGCTGTGCAAGAGAACTCGTGTACAATGCACTGTGTGCTAGGTGCTCGATAAGTAATTGTTGGTGATGTTGGGGTCTGAGTGTGAAGCATACGGATTTGTGTTCACTTGACTATGTTCGCAGCACTTGCACAAGTCTCAGCTGTCCTAGGCGCATCGCTTCCTGCATGCATTGTAGATTGAGCATTGGTCCAGAAACCGACCCGAGGCCCCAGACGCGGTGAAGGAGGCGGTGGAGGTGCGGCTTGTGTGCTGTCAAGTTGGAGGTCTACGAAGTGTGTAGACAGGTTGACGGTGTTGGTGGGAGAAGTTGAAGGAAACTTTGCACACTGTTCGTGCGTTTGCGGAACTTTCTTCTCAGTAAGGAGTTCAAACTGTCGATGTACCGTTATTTCTTGCATTAATTTCAATTTAGTTTGACTTGATCTGGTTAGTTCTGATCAGATAGAGATATTGTTTCATTCCGTGCATTCTTTGTATTCGTGGCGCTTGTGTTTGGGTTGTTCTTCAGATTGCACTGTGGTAGTTTGTGAGTCTAACAAAATGCTAGCATGGAAAGAATCTTGTATTAAGAAGTTTGGTGCCGGAGAGAAGATCGAACCTCTTGTGCATGTTACAGGTAAGCTTTAGTGGGTGCTTTGGGGCCTCGACACTGCTGGCTTACTTAAATTTTTTGCTTTCCTCCTCGGCAGGTAGAAAACGGTGTAACTTTTGGATCTGGACCGATTCTTGTCAGGGAGAATTTATACATAGACAAGTGATCTCTATCGAGCACTTCACAAGTGCTCTATCGTTTTGACTTCCGAATTTTTAAATTTGGCAGAGATTTGACAGCACACAGCACATTATACATTACGACCTAGGGCAAAAAGGAGCTTTGATCACCTTGTGGACTCTTCTTAAATTGTAACTTATATAAATTATTCTTTGTCCTCGTACGACGGCCATTGAGGTGGTAAGTTCCAATTTTCAGTTTTTTCACCTTCTTCCAATGGTTTGGGCCTTATTGCTAAAGTCGAAAACTTTAAAGGAGTCATATTTCAGATTTGATTGAACTGATTTCTTGAAGATAAAGTGGTAGTTGGAACTTCTTCTTCCGTCAGAAAGTAATGTAGCTTGGTTCTTGAGGGCCTGCCTATTCTTCTTCCGTGAACACATACTGACAGTGTGTTCTAACAGTGCTGTGTCTTGTGTGACTTTAGGGGTGGATCACCAGATGACCTTCAATTCGCAGCTTGTTGTCACAGCTGAATATAGCAGCGTTAAGGTTCGGTGTAATTTTATATTGTGATACTAAATCTGCGGAAATGTTGGAGAACGACCTTCCTGAGCAAAAGGCGCCTGGAGTGCAACATCGTGATGCTCCTCCGGGGCCCTCGATTCCTCCAGAGCCCCCGATTCCTCCGGCTCCTGTTCGGGTTACTTTCGAACCTCTGAGTCAGCTTCTAACTGATTTTATTGTACCCATTTTTCGAATATGATATTCCTACTGTCCATTGCATTCTAATGAGATCCTTTGAACACCTTCATGGAAAGTTTACACCATTTTGAAAAGGTATCTTAAAAGTATCTCAGGGTAAATAGCAATGGTAACGAAGTCGATGGATTAAACCACCCATCAACCTCCTGATTGTACATCACTACCTGCTCCCTCTCACATTCTATTCTCATCAAAATTATGATGTTCTTATTTCTTCTTAATAGGTGACATTGTCCTTGTGCACAAGAATGTACTAATAACGCTTTGAGTTAGCCTGATGTTCTTATACGCAACGTTCAAAAAGTATCATGTTCGTGTATGATACCGGGAAGTACATTGAATTGCAGAATCGTTGTTCAGATTGCTCTTAATTGCAATCATTCAGTTTACAGGCATGTGGAGATGCTTGCTGACTATCACCTCATTTGCAAATTGATGCAGGGAAAACATGTGCATCCGAAGACAAATCCAGAGAACCCCAAAGCAGAAGATGAAATAACAATGACGATCGAGGTAAACAGAAATTGGTTGAAGCTTGTGTGTCGTGTATGGTCATCAATCAACTCATTTTTCTACTCATTGTCGCCTGGTGGGAGCCTTTTTTAGAATAAGATGTTTCTGAAACGTGGAAGTGGTATGACCGAGAATTTGACACTTCCTTTTAAGACGAATCAGTAGTTCACGTGCACAGAGCTAATGGATTGACATTTTCTCATGACAGGATGTCAAGGCGGTGAACAACACAGTCCGAGATCTAGACGTGAGAGGAGTGGGCGATTCAGTTCCGGCATGCGATGATGTTGAAACATCGACCAGCGCTTCCGGCAGCCATGTTACGAATTTAATTCCCGGGGAGCAGACAGAAGTTTCAGAGCCGGCGAATACTTGTTGGATTCAGAATTGTCTGGATCCGTTAATGGATCGTAAGAGTTGCAATCATCTGAGCAGTTACTTTGACTCTCGTGATGAGAGAGAGGCTTCGTGGTATGAAGCGATAAGGTCCGAGAACGTTGATGAGGTCGAGAAGTGTGTTAAAAATATGACACCTTGGCAACTGGTTATGGTAGAAACTGTAGAAGGCCAGATGAGAGGTCGAACAGCTCTGCATATTGCTGCGAAGAATAATGACGCTGAACTTGCAAAATTAATCCTCGACAAGTTATTGGTTTTCCGGCAGGAGGTGTATACTGCACACATGGACGAAATCTTTTGTTTCAGCGAAAAACTCCTTAATAAAGATAAGGACTTTCGTACTATTGGTGAGTACATCCGAGCTGTTGAAAAGAGTTCGAGGAAAACAGCGTTTGAACTAGCGAAAGAGCAGAATCGGTCTGAAAAGGGCGAGATAATCTGTGAAAAAATTGTTGACACTCTAAACCGCAGTGAGGCGCATGTGGGCATCGATGAAGCTGTTGATTTGGAGAAGCAGCTGGTTGAAAACGTCATGCGCAATTTTTTTAAATTCAGTCCGGAAACGCTGGCCGCTGTGGATGAATCTAACCCCAGTCTAATGGGAAAAACAAGTATTTGGTTGAGCAAAGTTATCTCAATTCGAGATTGCAATTTCTTGAAGGAATTTTTGGATCTTATTGAGCTTTTGGAAAATTCTGGTGGCGCATCAGTGTACCGTGAGAAGTACATACAGCTATGGAAATTTAAAGATGATTCGGGTCGGACATTGTTGCACGTTGTTGTGATGCAGGGATGTTTCTTGCTTGCCAAACAACTCCTGGACATTGCGAGGAAAAGGAAAGATCCTGATTACATTGAAGCTATTGACCCAGAATCTGGTTTGACGGCGTTGAAGATGGCAAATGATATTTTGGGCAATAAATCTATTGCTGAATATATAAAGAAGTCGTTGAAAGTTTTGGAGGATGAATCGTATGTTCATCCTAGTTTTTCTGAGGCATATCCGCAGACACGATGGTGCAGAGCATTGAAGGGAGAATATGGCCGTCTCGGGTCAAGTGAAATTCTTTCTGACCTTCTTACCCTGAACCATCAATTATTACTTCACACCTGGAATGGTATTACAGTGCTACATGCGGCTTTACTTTTTAAGAGCAGATCGTTATTGAGACGTATACTACATATATTTGGGAAAAGAAAGATGGTTTATTTTGGAGAGTTATATTATCCATCGGAGCTCACATTGGAAGAGATGTCTCAACAGAAGGCATGTGTTCATGAACATTATATCTTCGATGAGAAAATTGACGAGTATTCCAAAGAAACATGGACAGGTGAATTCAGAGCTATCATAAAAAATAGTCCAGCACTTCAACTTTCAAGCATCGAGTTGCTTCAGTATTTTTGGTCAGAGGATGGGACTGTTGCTGAAAATGAGGAAAATATGGAAACCTTGTCATGGAAGTTGTCAAAAACAGTCATGTGGCTTTCAAAAAACTTTTCCAATTCGATAAAGGATCTTATCAATGAAAAGTGGATCGAGGAATGGGAGATGGGCTATTGTGCAGACGTGGACTTTAATTTTGAAAGGAAGCCACGACAAACCTTGCTCAAAGTGCACTACGCATGCAAACATCCAATCAAATTCAAAGAGTTTCTTCAGTCTATGTTGTCATTTGAAAAGTTTTTGATATACTATGGCAGTCTTCACGATGGACAGGGCCGAACTATGTTCCATATCTTAGTAGATCATTCTAATACCCAAGTCCGTTTTCCTGGTCGATGGATATTGGATGAGGTACTCCATTCTCACTTAAGACCTATAATAATACTATTTTATTTCTTATTATTTATTATTTTTTAATTGTTCTTGTACAGTAAGCTCAATATTCGTGACAACTCTATTTCACACCTTCAATAATGTATGTTTCAAAAGTATTGTTTTATTATGTAAGATTTGAGTGAAGATAAATATGAAGACTTGGAATAATCAGTAGTTTTGTTTTTCAATAAATTAGTTGGCTTATTAATAATTCAAATGCATTAATCTATTTTATGTAAGTCTTGTAAAACCAAATTTAAGCCTAAATCTAGTTACTTATTTAACATTACAAGTGGAGTTGTCAACTTTTAAAAGTATAGATCATAGCACATTCTTTATTTTAAGTTGAATTAAAAGCAATTTGATGTCATTTGTTTTCAAACATTATGGCAAACCTCTTGTTAATACCATTGATGTAGTAGGTTTACTGAATCTGAGTTTATTAATTAAATTATGTAAGTCTTTTAAATGAATTGTTGCTATATTTTACATCTTCAATTTTAATGCTACAATTGTCTAATGTATAACGGACTTTGTTTTCCATTTATTGTAGATATTGGAAGACAGGAGAGAGTTATATAAGCTAGCTCAAGATGCAAGAGGACGAACTCTCAATGACATTCTTCTCATGAAAAATTATTTACAACACAATATTTTCTTACAGAATACTGGGGTGTTGCAATACGATTTTGATTTCATGAAGTCTGGTATTGATACATCACTAACTCATGATAGTGATTCTTTACGACCCAATGATAATTACTATGACTATATTATGTTTTTCATGCTTTATCTTGTTGCAACAATTTTGAAGCAAACAAGTGTTGCACAACGAATTTGGTCTAGAATTCTTGAGGTATGTAATCATTCTTTATACATATTATTTCTAAGGTAACTACAATATTTGTAAAAATATCAAATCTTGTCTTGTTAAGTATGTTCCTGTATTGAAATTCACTAGGTTGAGTTTTGATGCATCTTCATATTAAATATGTTATATGTAAAATTTCCCCTATTTATTTCTAATATATGTGATGTACTTATTCCTTTGTCATTTATTTTTTTCATGTAAGTTATGAAGGAAAGAATGATTGAATTTAAAACATTTTCATCCTTGTAGGTGCAATTTTTAATACTTCTTATTCATTGTATATCATGTTTCTTGATGTAATTATATTTGGATTTTGCAGAAAGATTCAAAACGATTGAGGGAGATGCTTTGTGCCTTTGAGCCATTGCCTTTCATTGCTTCATCAACTGGAAATCAAGTACTTTTACGCTTGCTCATGGAGGAAGCGTTTGATCTCACAATTCATGATGCAAGCGGGAGAACCTTGCTTCATCATGCAGCAGATTCGACTTTACTGGAATTTGCAGATTTGTTGAAGTGTCCTATGATTGGACATTGCTTTTCAACAGTCATGGACTTTTGTGAGGCACAAAAGAAGTGGAATTTGGAAAGAAAGAAAACAGCCATGATATTACCTTCAAGTGAATCGGAGAAGCAGTTTGATGTGGAAAACAACACCAGCAGATTGGTTTCAAGAGAATCAGAGAAGCAGTCTGATGTGGAGAAATTGGTGACTAGTATGAATGTGGAAAGGAAAGCTTGCATATTGTTGCTGTTACAAGCAGGTGTTGATTTATCTCAAGAGGATAAGTTCAAAAAGACACCAAATATTGGACCAAACAAAGATACCACTTTCCAAAGTTGGTGGTACGATTTGGTGGTGAAAGATTCAACTGACAAGAAAAACAACTTCAATCAAGCTGCAAGTGCCCTCTCTGTGGTTGCTACACTGGTGGCTGCTACATCTTATATTGGACCTTTACAACCACCAATGAACTACACTGATGGCTTGGTAAACACAAGTGTGAAACTTGTCAGAATGTTCATGGTGACCAACACCTTAGCATTCTATTTTGCCATGACGTCAGTGATATTGGCTGTGGTACCATCTCTTCCCATGCCTCGGGAAAGTGTGCTCTCCGAACTCAAGCGGGCACAACACATCGTGTCAGTTTCTTTATATCTGCTCTTGATGTCAATTATATGCATCATCTTGTCATTTGGAGCTGCTTCAATGGTAGTAATGCATGATCAGTATTCATTTCCTGGATCTGATTTGTTGTTCTTCCCGACAATCTTAGGATGCCTCCTTTGCTTCATTGCAATTGTGAGTTTCCTCATACGAGTGATGAAGCTCACATTTTATGAATCTCCAACCATAAGGTGCATTTATCAGTTTAGTTTCACCAAATTCTGCAAGGGTGTTTTTCAATGGTGCACAGCAAGACTCTCCCCTGCAGAAACGGCTTCGCCAAAGCCTGCTTCGAAAAATCTCCTTTGCAAAAACTGCTTTGCAGAAGCCAGCTCTGAAGAAGCCTCCGTTGCAAAAACGCCTTTGCAAAAGCCTGCTTTGAAGAAGTCTCCTTCGAGTGGCTAGGACTATTGAAGCAGCTTCTTTCAGAGTCTCTTCTTTCAGAGAGGAAATTTCACGTTCAAAGTGTTTCAGGGTAGTTCCATGTCATAAATTAGAACGTAGTATTAGAATACATTCTCTCTTAGGTAGACCATAGTATGACTTCATTCAATCTCTTATTGATTAGAGATTGGAATTTAGACTGTCTGGTCCCAAGGTTCTTATCATTGCTTTTCTATGAGTAACTCTCAGACCAAAATACAGTTTACTCTTTATGTGTATTCAAGTGTTGGACTAGCTCCAATTTTGCAATCTCCTCTGACTTCCTTTTCTGCCTCTGCTTAAGTACAAGCAAGTTCGTGCGCTTTGTGCCAGCCCAAGCAGGCACCTGCGAAAACAGGTAATGAAAATTGCCCCAGAGAAACAGTTTTACAGAAGGAGTTCAAGGGCCAATGTTATTGGAAAGTGAATTTCTTATTTCCAGGAGGTCATTCAAGACCCACTCGCACTCTAAGTATGCCCAACTTTGAACCAGCACTTGAAGAACATAGACTGATCAACGACGACGACGTGACAAAACGCTAACATGGAAAGAATCCTGTATTAGGAAGTTTGGTGCCGGAGATAAGGTCGAAGCTCTTGTGCATGACACATGGTACGCTTTAGTGGGAGCTAAGGGGCCTCGACACTGCTGGATTACTTATATTTTTTGCTTTCCTCCTGGACAGGTCGAAAACGTTTTTGGATCTGGACCGATTCTTGCCACGGAGAATTTTACATAGACAAGTGATCACTATCGAGCACTACACAAGTGCTCTATCGTTTTATCTTCCGAAATTTTATATTTGGCAGAGATTTGACAGCACACAGCACATTACACAATACGGCCTAGGGAAAAGTGGAGCTTTGATCATCTTATGGACTCTCGTACGACGGCCATTAAGGTGGTAAGTTTCAATTTTCAGTTTTCTCTTCTTCTGAAAGCGAATTGCATATCTGGTTGGGGCCTTATTGCTAAGGACGAAAACTTTTAAGGAGTCATATTTCAGATTTGATTAAACTGATTTTTTGAAGATACTGTGGTGGTTGGAACTTCTTCTTTCAGAAAGTACTGTAACTTAGTTCTTGAGTGCCTGCGTGTTCTTCATCAGTGAACACATACTGTGTTCTAACAGTGCTGTGTTTCGTGTGACTTTAGGGGTGGATTATCAGTTGATCTTCAATTCGCAGCTTGTTCTCACAGGTAACTATAGCAGCTTTGAGGTTCAGTGAAATTCTAAATTGTGACGTATAATCTGTGGATATGCCGAAGAAAGGTCCTAGAGGAGAAAAGACGAAACAGAGAAAGGGGCCACGGAGGGAGGGACCTGACCCAGATGTGAAATGTGGTGATCCTCCGAAGCCCGCGATTCCTCCGGCTCCTGATAAGGTGACTTTCAAACCTCAGTGTCATATTTGTAGTGATTTTATTGTATTTCATTTTCCGGAGTGTAATTTTCCTAATGTCCATCACATTCTATTAAGGCGCTTGGAACACCTCAATGGAAAGCTTATACCATTTCGAAAAAGTATCTCGAAAGAATCTTTGAAAAATATCAATGACCAGTAATAATGTCGATGGATTAAGCCACACATCAAGCTCCTGATACTAACACCATTCCTTGCTCTCTCTCACATTCTATTATTATCAAAATGATGTCTTATTTCTTCATTAGTAATGTATAGGTGACGATCTGCAACTGCTTAACAATGTAATGACGGCCTAAGTGTGCCTGATGTTCATGTACATTGTTCAAAAAGGATCATTCGTGTATGCTTCCGGGAAGTACATGCAATTGCACAATATTTTTGGTTCACATCGCCTGTAAGTGCAATCAGTCTGTTTATAAGGATCTGGAGATGCTTGCTAACTGTTACTTGATTTGCAAGTTAATGCAGGAAAAACCGGTGGATGTTAAGACAAATTATCCAGAAACATTCAAACCAGCAAACGGAAATAATCAGGTAAACGGAAATAATCAGGTAAACAGAAATTTGTTAAAGCTTCTGTGTCATGAACTAATTCAGTTCTCAAGAAGGTGCATTGACGCCTGGTGGGAGGCTTTCTAGAATAAGATGCTCTGGAAACTTAAAAGTGGCCGCATGACCGAGAATTTGACGCTTACATCTAGGGCGAATGAGTTGTTTACGTGCAGAACGATTGGGTTGACATTTTCTCATGACAGGATGTCGATGGGGCGTCGAATATGGCCGACGAGGGAGAGGGTCAGGGAGAAGCTTCTGGTTGTAATCATCGAGGTCGTACATGCGAAGATGTGGCAACATTGACCCCAGCTTCGGCCAGCGCCCATGCGTTGAATCTGAATTCTGGAGTGGATAGAGTTGAAGTCTCGAAAGATAGACGTCCGAGTGATCAGGATTTGTCGGCGAAGGAATTTATCCTCGATTTCGAGTTTGGCAGCTATCGGCCTAAGCCGCGGCCTGAGTCTAAGCCTGAGTCTGTGCCCGAGGAGATAGAGGATGCATCAGACATAAATGTTTTGTTGGGCAGCTACCGGCCTGAGCTACCGTGGGCGGAAGCATTAAAGACCGAGAATTGTGCTGACCTGCTGGGGCTTGTTAAAGAAATAAGCTCATTGGGCCATTTTGCCGAAGTAGAATTCAGAAAAGGCGCCGGGAGCGGACGTCAAACAGCGTTACATATTGCTGCCAAGCGCGATGACGCTGAACTTGCAATATTAATCCTCGACAAGTTATTGGAGTATCGGGAGGGGAGGTATGCAATCGCTGATAAAAGGAATGGATATTTTACTGTTGACGATTATATCCGAGCTATTGAAAAGGAGTCGAAGAAAACAGCGTTTGAATTGGCGAAGGAGCAGGAAAATAGCAAGGTAATCTGTGAGAAAATCATTGACACCCTTAACCGCAGTGAGGCGTATGTGAAGATCGATGTCAAAGCTATTACATTGCAGAAGGAGCTCAGGGACGAAGAGTTTATCATAAATGAGATTCCGAAGCGGAGACGAGACGTAGCAAACGGGCCGAAGAGAATAAGGGTGTGGTTGAGCAAAATAATCTCAATTCGAGATTGTAATTTTTCGATCAAGTTTTTAAAAAAGTTTCAGGATATATTTGGTGAGTCATCTGCGCATGGGGAGTACAATGAGTCATCAGCATGGTTTGGTGATAAAGATCTATGGAAATTTAAAGATGATTCGGGACGAACATTGTTGCATGTTGCTGCTATGCAAGGTTGCTTCTTGCTTGCCAAACAACTCCTAGACATTGCAAGGAAAAGGAATGATCGTGATTATATTGAAGCGATTGACCCGGAATCGGGTTTGACAGCGTTCAAGATGGCAAATGACGTAATTGGCAATAGATCGATTGCTCAATACATAATCAACACGTTGGAACTTTTGAAGGATGAATCGTATGTTCATTCTAGTTTCTCTGAGGTGTACCCTCGAACACTATGGTGTAGAATATTGGAGGGAGGATGTGACTTTCAAGATGTCTTTCCACATTTGAGCTATCAACTATTACTTCAAACTTACAATGGCAATACAATTCTACATGTAGCCATAATTTTGAATAATCGAATGTTGCTGCTAGATATACTTCAAATATTTGGAGAAAAAAGGAAGATTTCTTTTGGAGAGGAATCGTCCTTTTCAAAAGTTTTGCTTCTTCTTTTTAATTTGTTTCAAAGTTAAGAAAAGTAATCCTTGGAATGATAAAAAAAAATTGAAAAGTATGGTCAAATTTAACCTAGGCTCTTACCTAACCTGCTTGTAATAATTTGTTAAATTCAAGGGGAGAGCATAATAAAGTGGATCACAAAGTGCAACATGTGATCACTAGGAAATGAATATGAAGTGTGTTGCTTTTCAAAGCTCAAAGCTGATTTTAAGCATTTTGGTGTAGTTTTTGAGAATTTTAGTCAATCTTTAGGGTGTCATAAATTATCTTGCACGCATCTACATTAAATAAACATCTTCAATAGAAACTTAATTTGACCACTAGTTCTAAATCATGAAAATGAACCTTTCCAAAGTCTTAATTTCTTCATTTGGTGCCATCTATTGTCTTTAGAGGATGTTTTTTTAATATAAAAAACAGTGTTTGGTGAAAAAAAACTCACAAAAAGTACCGCAGAAGTAACCATCTTAAAAAACATCCTTGAGGTACTTTTGGAACCCTAAACCAATTAATGAGTATATGGATTGACTATTTTAAAATACCTCTTAAACATATGGAGAGCACCACTTCATTAAAAGTAATTTTTAGATAGTTTTTTAGCCACTTTTTCAAATGACTGCATTCACTTTGCTTGGATTTAAAGCCTTCATACAACAACTTTAAAGTGTCTACTTTGGACGAAACTTTTCCAAGTTGTAGAAAAACAAGTTGAGAATCTATATTAGCACAAAAAAATGACTTCAATTATACCTCTCCATCACTTTTGTGCAATTTCTGCAAAAGGGCTAAAACTGACAAATAGTTAAACACTTTTTTGGTCCACTTTATTGTACTCCTATCCTTCAATGATATTCTAATTGTTAATTTCACTACAAGGATTGACTAAAATTTGAAAAATCTGAAATGGTCACATATATTGTATTTAGAATTCTTTTTAAATAATGAACTTTTATATATATATATATATATATATATATATATATATATATATATATATATATATATATATATATATATATATATATATATATATATATATATATATATATAACTACTTGAAAACAACTTTAAAATACCTAGATGAACCATTAGAAATACCTTTAAAGATACCAATCCTAATGCTAAAAAAATGCCATGTCTATCCTTCTCCACAAAAGAAGAGTAGAAGATCATAAACCTTTATCACAAATACAATACCCTCCCTAATTACAACCAAAAGTTTTTAGTAGCTAGAGATATTTTATTGAATGTTAACAACGAATATAATGTTTCTTGTCACGCGTGTCGTGGGTTGTTAATTGGCACAACTCCTTTCAAGACTGCAGTTGCTCACTCACCATTGCCAAGCCACTACATTTCCCACATCTTCTTAACGAGTCTAGCGGGATTTGAACCCGGACTAGTTATATCAGATAAACGCCCACTCCAACCAACAATGAGCTTAAAATCCCTCTCCGGGTATCGATTAAAAAGTCACCAAAGACACAAGGGCCGAAGCCCTGAACGCCCCCCGGGGGGGGCAGAGGCCCGGGCGAAACCCGGGCAACCAGGTCCAACCAACAATGAGCTCATGGCTTGGCGATCATTTTCTTATAAAACTAGTTTTATACTCAATTTCAATCATTTGGGATCTTATATTTGCTTTGTAGTTTTCTGTGAATATAGTGTCTACATTTAAATGGATGGAGTAGTTTTGGAATTCCACTCCTTTATCCCATAGGCATCGGATTAGATGTAGAACAAATAGGCACTTAATTCACATAAGTCTCCTACGAAGACCAACGTTTCTTTAATAGAAATGAAGTCGTATATACACACTAAGTATGATTTTATGATTTTTCAAAATGTGCAATTATGCTAAATGAATGATTTCAAACAATAGTTATTAAGTATTATTATTAACAATGAAACCAGCCTTTATAAAAAACATAACACACGTACATTTTCAATATGATTAAAATATGCTCAAACAATATTATAATAATTACCATCTCAATTCTTTGTATAAATTCTACTTAGTAGAGTGTTGTAAACCCAAACTAAATGGGTTTCTTAGTAATGGATAAATTAAAGCATCCTCACCAAACATGTGTTGTTCTCTCTACTCCCGCATCAACTTTGGTATGTTCTGTTTCAGTCAACTCCGCAATATTATGATTCAATGATAACGGTGCCTAAGTATAAATATATCGGGTTCCATTTGAGGCAGTACCATTGAAAGCACCTTTTGGCGTATATTAGTTGTTTCCATCAAACCAAATCTTGAGAGCAAGAAAAAAACAATAACCATCTTCATTCATTTCTTGACCTTGAAAGAATTGTGAGGAGAAACATGAAAGGAATCTTAGGAAGAAACTCCTCCAACTCCAACTCCAACGGGATTTGTAGAGTCTCTTGTTGTTGCACCTTGAAGCCTCATTTTCTTTCTTGAATGACTTGCATTGTTACACATCCTTTTTGGTGAAGGACTTTGATCTTCATCACTGTTTCCAATAATTTTCATTGCCTTCGTCAGACGTCGAGTCCATCTCTACGTCTTTCAACAATGGTTCCTTTCCATTTTCGAGAGGAATTTTATCCACCGTTTCTTGTGTCCATTTGCAAAGCCAAAGTGTCATATTCTCATCAAACTCAAACAAAACAAGATGTAATGTTTTGCCAACTAAAGCATAGATCATTTGAGAAAATTCGTAAGAAATAATCATCCATGAATCCGACCAAAAATATGATGAGATGATCTCATCTACGACTGCTGGACATTTTGCATCCCAAAACTTTGTATACATATCCCATCAGTGCAAAGGCTCAAGAAACATAGAGTCAACTTTTCAAGTTTCCGCTGCAAGATTATCCACAATTGATATTGTTGGTGATGATGTAGAATAAATATTCTTGGAAATAAAAGAGTGTATTTCACAATCACTTGGCCACCGTCTTTGATTGTTTGTCCTTGGGGTTTTGTTTGTAGAGCAAAAGCATAAATACCTGTAACAATATGCCATCTTGGAGAATCTGATATACTTAATGCAGAAATTACTAAACTTGCATTTTTGCCAGCTGGAAGCATAAATATTACATTCCATCTTTCAACATCACCCATCCAATTTGAAATCTTGTTGACAATAGACTTATATTCATCAGATGTTCAAAAAATGCCTATTTGGACCTTTTCAACAATCAAATGTCTATAATGCAGGTTGGCCAAATGTCCGTGTTACTTCATGAAAGATCGAACCACCCACTTTCACCTTCGTATCCAAACCTGCACCTTGTTGATCTCCTCCATAATCAAAAATCATTGACAAAACTCCATTATCATCAAGGAGAATCTCTTTTCCATTATCAAATAATCTAGGTTTTCCTTCGATTCAAAAATCAGTTTTTCATGGTTTTGAATTTTGGAAGGAATCAAAGTCTTGTATTTGGCCATTGTTTAAAAAGAGGTGAAATCTTTGACATACATCCAAATCTTCCTTGAATTTGTTTGTCACGTCTCGTTCCAAAAAATCCAATGTCTTCTTGTCTCCATACTACAAAATCTCTCGATCTAACCAATTTTTTTATTTTGTACTCCACCTGTCGCTTCTGCGTCAAGCCACTTCATTGCATTGTGAACCCTTGTTCTAAGTTTTGACCTCTCGGCCGAGGCAAACAATGTATTCGGATTTGATATAGTATTTTTTGGGCCAAAATAAACCTTTTGATCTACATCTGCTTCAATTACGGTAGCTCCTTGGCATAACATTGTAAATTCATTTGTAGAAGTTCCTTGCAAAGGTCTTAGCCAAGTAATAGCCATACGTTTTCATTCATAGGCCTTTGATTTCTTGTTCTTTCCCATAATTTCCTTCAACTCCTGAGCCTTGTCTTTTTTAGAGAAATATATAAACTCTTGATCATATGCAATGCACATTGCCTTCAAAGCCATCCAATAAGCATCATTAACTGTAGCCATAGATATGTAATCTCTGAAAAAAAATATTCATTTTTTGAATTGATAATTTATTATCCACAATATCAAAACAACTACTTGTAACTTGAAAGGCATTGAAAAAAGTTGTCTTTTCTTAAAGTCATCATTGTTGTATAGATTAGGAGAACCAAATTCTTCCCATACCATTTGTACCTTTTCAAGTGTTTCTCCAACTGTACTATGGTATTTTTTTCTCGTATTTTTGTCATTCTTCTTGAAGGAGGCAACTAGGTAATTATTCAACTTTGTGTTGTACAGTACACCACAATAAGTGTCAGCCGCATAACATAAAACTTCTCAAACTTATGATCAGATAACAAACCCTATCCATGGCCCTTTTTTGCTAAGACTTGACAAGTATGCAAAATATGTTGTCCGTCTACCGATTCCTATGTTACAAGAGGCAAAATTTGTCTCTTTTTTCACCTACTGTAATGCCGGGCATTGAATTTAGACATCAAAAAAAGTTGGTTTGACTTTTTCTTTTCTTAAATACATATGGTTCTCTTGTAGCCACATAACCATTGTTAGGTGGAATATAGAGTATTGGAGGCAGAGTCATAAAATTTGCTACCGGGAAACGATTTTCTCTTAGCCTCTTGTAAACAGACTTTGCATAATTTTGCAACATTAAGCATACATTGATTTGTCAAGATATGACTTAGTGATCTTACGTCTACAACATCCACCAAATTGATAAGTCTTTTCCCAATACAAAACGTGAGTCAATTTTCAATTTTGCTTCGGATTGGCAACAAAACTCATTGTCCTTTAAAGATTTCTGTAATACAGCTTAAAGTAGGTGGTTAATGCCTCCTCAACTCTGCGTTGATGGAGCAAAGTTGGGAACCTCCACAGGAACCACATGATTTTGTGCCTATACAATCAATTTTTACAGTATGAAAATGTATTGTTAGGTGTAGAAATATTAGAAGTGTTTGTAGCATAAGAATAGAGATGGAATTAGATATACTTGATAGCCAAAAAGTACTCTTGTATAGGCATTTATAATCAACAAAATGGCAATACATGGCAAGTATAGATACAGAGATGACATTTGAACCATGATTTACATATTCAAGTAATTGTGATCAAATTTTTACAATTGAACATATTTTTATTGCATCATCTTACATTGCATTATATTTTGTTCAAAAGGAACAAACTTTCTTAAGAAATCTCATTCATGACTTTATTCAACGTAATTTAGCACATTGTTTCTTTTACTGATAAAATCATGCATATGTTGAAAAATAATTCTTTTTAAATAATTTTACAATATAAGTATCACTTAAGCATAATTGACTACAAATACGCTTGATCTTTTGTACAATGGAAAGAGATCATACATGTGCACTTTTCAAATGCCACGTGCACTTTTAATAAAACATGTATTTTGGAAGAATCACGTTTGTTATGTCTGAGGATTTTCGGCAAGTCTTGCTAACTATTCCAAAAGGAACACAACAGAGATTATCCTCTCATCTATTAAAAAATCATAGCTATAGAGACATGTTATCATGTGTTGCTTGATTGGAAACATACAATCAATGATGCCCAGTAGGCCAATTCCAGAATTTGAAAACTAGACGTTTTCAGAGTGGCTTCTTGCACTTGAAATAACACACTTCTAGTTGTAGATGGAGAATACATCACATATCCTAGAAACATGTTAGGACAAAGGAAAAATGTGTTCAACCCAACATATATTTGAACAATACTGTCATTGATTTTTATATCTAATAATTTTACTATCCATTTATGAGGTAATTTAACGGTATTTGAAATTACACACATACACATATTAGATGTTAAATTAATTAAGAATTATTGTTAATGATATTTGTAGATATTTGCATTATAGACAATACACACACAACAAAGAACAAATTCTACAGTCTCATATGTTTCTTCTTCACAAATTTTTATACAAGTTCTACAAGGAATTTCTAAACAAGAATCTTTTTTTAGATTAAGCGTGCAACACACTCATTGGAAAAAGGTTAAATTTATATATCAATTGTGGAGCTTTTTAATAGTTTTTAGACTCTTTTTTTAAAGAATTAGAAAAAACAGAGTATCAAAACCTTATAAATTATAAACTAAATGCTTCAATTAGATTATATACCTTGAAGTATAAAAAGGACTTAAGGAAAGCTTGGTTTACATTAAGAATTTAAATTAGCCCAAGGATAAAATAAGTAAACATGTTATAAGGTGTGAAAACCTTAAAGGGCACAACTTTGAAGAGAGTTGCAACCCTAGAGAGGTGCAAAACTTAAAGATGTGTCTTTTGTTAAAGGGTGTACTCTTTGGAAAATGGGATACAACACCTTTTTCCTTTATTGTAATGCTTGCCGCATGAATGAAAATGTCTATTCTAGCTTGAATTGGAGGTAGCTTTAAAGTAAAGAATTGTTGGTAAAATACGACAAGAACTTATAGAAGAGAGTTGTGTAAAGTTCTTTGTGTGTGTGTATTGTATATTGTGTGTTTAATATTTGATGCACTAGCATTAGCTTGAGATGAGTAATATTATGCATTATTAAACAAATAAAAAAATAAAAAATAAAATATTATTGTCAATTAAGGAAACATCATGATTCTTACAAGTGTTCATAAGAGAGTAATAAGAAAGTACATGAGTGATAATAATAAACATTTGAATATTAAGCGTAAGAATTTTAGCACTTAAATCTTAAATAAGTGACAAATTTGAGAGTCATTAAATAAATTGAGACTCTTAAAGATAATGAATGTCATGAAGAAACTATGCATGGAGAGAATCATTGCATGAAGCATTTCATATAATGTATGTCTTAGTGGAAACTTAAGTGGACTACAAATTTAGAGTTAGACGTACTAACTTAAGTGGTTCATAAGCATGAGAAAGGTATTTGCAAGATGTAAGTAGTAATTGACATAATAGAAGTTAATTAAGGAATATGGTACTGAGTGCTGGAGAGATCTAAATGGAGAAACTTTATGGCCAGGTGGGTTAAGGTTAGAAGTTTATATGAGTACTTAGTGTAGAACCTTTATCAAACACATAAATTAGACCTTAAAACACATGGGTGTTTCTTTGGGTTTATGGAAAACCATTAGTTTAGAGTCGTAATTGCATCACAAACTAAAAAATAAGAGTCAAACTTAATGCATTAACCCTACTCAAATCATAAATAATTTTAAAACCTAAACCAACTTGATCCTCCCTAGAATGAACTTAGAGTAGAATTGGCTTGGGTGTTGATTGAACCTCAAATTTCCACCTTACACCAATTAATAAAAAGTACATAATTAAGAAACCTTAATTTTTGAATTTATAGAATTTACAAGTTCATATTGCGTACCTTTTAATATTGGAGAAGTGACATTTTCATTTTTTTATTTTATAAATAATTAATGTTTGTTTTATTCTTATAGTGAGCATTAAAGTCTTTTCAATTTTTGTCATCTCGGCCTCATAGAAAAAATTGGAGGTAAGTTTCAATTACAATTGAAATTCATATATATTTTAAAATATAGTAGTTTGAAAGATTTGTAATCAACTCTTCTATTCATTTTTGGTTAGGAAAAAAAATAGTTGTAAATTCAATTTTTTTGATTTTGTGGTCATAGGTGTTTAAAGTATGCATTAGTTTAGGTGCACATGTTTTTTTGTAAAACAATTATAGACTTAAGAACTAAACATATTCATAAACTTAAGTACTTAAGTTATCTTTAGTCTTAGATGTTCAAGTTCTTAGGTATTCATGGCCTTAGGCATCTAAAATATCCATGATCTTAGATGTACTTAAGGTATTTATGGTCTTAGATAGCACATAAGGTATCTATAGTCTTGGTGTTTTCAATCTTGATATTCATAGTCTTGAATTCAATTATCATCTTCAAAATATACTAAATTTAATAGATGTTTACATTTTTGAAAATGTGCTCAAATTGTGCGGAAATCAACAATGTTGGTAAACCATGTATTTTGCATTTGAATTCTTATAAAGGTCTACATACTTCAAACATAGAAGATTCAATTTGAAGGTACATACATTAAACTTCATTAATTATGAATATTGTTCATTTTAATTTATAACCATCGAAACTACATTATTTTGACTTCTTACTAATTCATCAACTATGGTATTGCAGATTCATTTATTCATTTTAAGAAAACCAACAACCATTGAGAAGAGTTTTATTAAAAGAGGCAACTTACAAGATAAATTATGAAAATATTGAGGTATGTAACACAATGCATACTAATCATATATAAATACATAATATATAGATGTGTACAACTATTTATACATTTACTTGTTCATTGAATTGTAATGTTATTAGGTGCCTCAAGAGACAAACAACTATGATTGTGGATTGTTTCTCCTCCTTTATGTTGAACTCTTTTTTTATAAACACCATCATAGCTTACTAAAAGTTGATTTCCGGTGTCTAATGTTCAATTTAAACAAAATATTATACCTAATACTATTATTGCATGAAGAAAATATCAAGAAATAGAAAAAGACTTTGTTAGTGAAGGTATGCCATGTGAATATTATGTTTGATGTATTTCTATAAATCGTGGATGAATGAAAATTGAGAATTGGAAAATAATTTGGGTATTTTACAATTAGATAGCTTAATAAACTTAAAGGTTGTCATGTTCAGGGCCGAAGGATGCAATAGAACTCTCAAGAATAATGCAACAGAGTCAAAAATAAATAAAATTGGAATAATCTTTTACAAGATATAGAGCTTACAACATATTAGAAAATGAAATGGGTATTCAAGATGAGATAAATGTGATGCCTTTGTCTTTAGAACAAGAACAAAACATGGAGGGAATTTTATCATCATCAACATGTTTATTATCAATATCAATGCTAATGGTTGAAATAATACAACTTGAAGGATTATATATTACAACTAAAGACAAACATTGTGTATTTGACAAAAAAATTCAACTTTCATGACATGACTGTATACAAATTTATTATGATATTGATAATGAATATAAACAAATCGTTGGTATGTCATGCCCCAATGTATGACTTGGTGTTCTACCTTTTTGATGCAAAAGTATCCCAACAATTATGGTTTGATATTTTACATTGCATAAAAAACACATTTATAAATTTATGTAATGTACTAGAAGAGATGGTTTGCAGAAACAAACCACTGATTTAAGAGAGCCAATTGAATTGTTTAAAGGGGATCCAATATAAATTTGATCTCCCCTTTGTTTGGAATTGGATGATCGGCAATTTATGAAATATTAAATGATTTTGTAATTGTAAATACTGTAAATTGTAAGTTATCATACAAATTGAATTAACCTTAATTGGATAAGTTTAAGCGTATTGCAATTGCATTTCAAGCTCAAAAAAGATTAGTTCATTGCCTTGGGGCATAGAATGGTAAACATATACCTATTGATCCACTTTGTCGAGCGTTATGTTGAGAAGATCGTATTAATAAGAAAGGACTTTGCAATTTGATTATTCAAGCTGTAGTTGATCATGGGTGTTGTTTTACTTATGTTCATGCAGGACTCTAGGGATGTAATAATAACTCATCACATTTTCAACAAACCAAATTCTATAAGTTGGCTACAAACGGAGAGATTCATGGATTAAATAATATGATTAGTGCTTTTATTCTAGATGTTGATATAAAATCCTATAATATTGCAGATAAAAAAATAAAATTACAAGTGTTTTCTTTATAACTCTTTGAAATTAAAAGTCATCTAGAAATTAGGAAGAAGAACAAAATATGTAATAAACATCATAGTTCACTAAGGGTGGTTCTAAAATGTGCTTTTGGAATTTTTAAAACAAGGTTTAAAGAATTGGATAAGAAGACAAAACTAAGGGTGCAATTTGTAATAAAAAATTATTAGGTGTTCTGTAATACTCCACAGTTTTTTAATTTAAAGCAAAGATAAATCATTAGCAAAAAAATTAGGATACTTAAAAGTTCTTAATGATTTCAAGGAAGCTGAGTGTTTTTTTGGAGTTAAATTATAGTGCTAGATTTAATAGAAAAAAGCCATTATGGACTACATTGTATAGACATGTAAAAATTAATTATTATATATATTTTTTATATTATCTAGTATAAAAATCACAATTCAATCTAGATTCATGTAAGGGAGGAAGAGAACAAAAATGTATACATTTTAGAACAAAAATGTATACAAGTGGTACATATAAGTATTGGTTGGTAATGGGTATGTTTAACTTGGATAAATCCACCTTAGTTTCTATTTTATGTTTACCTAGCAAAATAATTTTTAGAAATAGCTAATTGTGGATTCAAAAACTCATTCCTTTATTTATATATGTACTTTTAAAAAAATAAAAAATAAAAGATGAAATATATATATATATATATATATATATATATATATATATATATATATATATATATATATATGTAAAAGATTAAAATTTTCAAAAATTAATTAAATACTTGAATAATTGAAACACTTAATAGTTTTAAAAATATATATCTAAATCTTACAACACCTTATTAAAAATACCTTGACTAAAAATATTTTGTACATATACTTGTAGTCTACACAAATAGCCATTAGTCAACTTCAATAATTGCAATTTGCGGTATAGCCCAGATATTTATAAATAGAAATAAATTAAATTACAAAATATAAAAATCATTTGGATTATAGAAAATAGATGGAACATTTTCTATAAGCAAATTAAAGTAATTATCCAATTTTCCGTAAGCATGAAAACAAAACTTCACTCAACGGCGGGGGAACACCATTGAATTTTGTATAGTAGTTTTCAATTGTGGTGTAGGGGGCCACAATAAAAAAATTAACACCTTTGGCGGGACCACAATTAAGTGTTTTCTCTTAATTCAACTGAGCCTCCTTGTACGGTCTTTGGTTGAAATCATTCTTAACCAGAAAGCACCGCAAATTTCAACTGAATGACTCTATGCCCCACCTCCCTCCTTTCTTTTGTATATAAAGATATTTATGAAATTTAAAAATAATTTAAAAATATTAAATAATTTCCATTGTATCAACAATTTCTTGCATAAAAACAATTATGCATTCATTATTTTTCTCTTTGGATAAGCATCACAAATTTTAATATTCTAATGTATTTGTAAATATTTGACTTCATTCAAGTGTTCACTTGCTAATCTTGAACCTACACATCTAATATTTTTTTTCAGATTTTACTTAACATATTTAATTATTATTTCAAAATATGCCTAGTACAAATATACTGAAATTTCTATTGTTAAAAAATGAATACCTCAAAGTACTAGTTTTTTACAGATATCAAGTATTGAATCTTAAATTGTTATTTTTTTATATTCATAAAAATTTAAAAAATTTAAATTTTATATAGAATGTGCTTAAGTGATATAATAGACGGCAAATAATTGTAATAAATAAACATCAAAATCACAGTAATAGATATTATACCACTAGTGTAAATTAGAATGAATTTATTAATTTAATTTATAATATAGTTCTGTAATCTACTATGATACTGTAGTTTTATAAAGCAAAACAATTTTTGATGTAACTTATGAAAGAATTCATTAATTTAAAAGAATTATAATTGATACAAGATATAAATTCCCAAAACATAATGAAACCAAAATCAAGATTCTACTCAAAATCATCATAAACCTAAAAAATCTGAAACACTTAATTATTTGATTTTGACTCTTCAACTTTTCATATAAAAAATAATTCATGATTATACAAAAAAACGTATATTTTTTGTAACTAGATTTGGAAATTAAAAAAATAAAAATAAAAATGATGAATATTTGATTAAAATTTGGATATTAAAAAATATTATAATTAAATTGCGGTATTCACAATAATTATTAATTTTCTACTTCTCATCTACCATGATGATGAGGTGGAGGGTGATAAAGTGGATTATGCCTAAGAGGATGAGCATATGGGTCTTGACAATCTTGTCTTCTAAAATTTTCTTGTTCTCTTCTTCCAATTGCATTTAAGTTGGGAATTCCAACATTTTGCAATTCATTTCTTTTAATGAATATGATACAAATAATAATGACAACTACAACAAGTATGCAATTTTTTTTATTCTTCCAAAATCTTGAATTTAAGGTGGGAGGGCACATGCTAGAACCAATATTGAAGTCACTGTAGCCATAGTTTCTTTGAGCAAGTTTTTTCTTGTATATGAGATAAATAGCTGTAAATGATACTATAGCTCCTGCAACCATGGTTCTAGTGGCCACTTCTACTTGCTCTCCATTCCTGGGTACACAAGTAGTTTGTAACATAGATAAGCGCTGTTATTTCCTTAAAATAAATAATGAAAATTGATATAAAATTTTGAAAAGAAACATAACCAGGTAGAATGAAAGTTTGATGCCTTCATTCTAAGAAAAAAATCAAAATCAAAATCAAAATCAAAATCAAAATCAAAATTAAAATCTTCTCCCCTTTATATTTTTGAATTTGAATATTTGATTTTTAAAATAAGTTTTAGAATAATTTCTTAAATAATTGTTGGAATGAATCTCATTATATTTTAATTTGATGTGGTTGGGATTACAATTGAAATCATTTGTAGATTGTGTAGTGAATTTAATGGCAAAATTATTTACTTCATTGGAAAAATTTGAATCAATGGCATTAGATTTCATCAAGGTAAGTAGGAAAAAGAGAAAAAAACATACATATATAAGGTGAAATCACGAAATTCAATACATTCTGTTTATCAAATTGCATATAAAGCCTTTAGGCTTTGAGATTTATAATTTTTTTTTTGATGATATATAATTTTTTGGAGGATATTAATCTCTTTACTTGTGCACTAGGATTTGAATACTCTCATGTTCAATCTTTAATACTCCATATTATGGTTCAAATTTATTTAGTGCCACAAACCCTAGGGTCAAATTAGTCCATGCGCCTAATTCTAGATCCATGGAATTTAATTAAATTAAAATTAACGTATATTTAGAGAATCTGATTTTTTTTCATTTTTACAAAACGAACAAATTTTTAAAGTAAAAATCACTAAAAATATCATATCCATGAAGAGCTGAATTTATGATATTACTTTTAGTCATCAAAAGACACGACTGTGGTAAATAGAATGTGCTTACATGTAGTCTTTGAACAATCTATATGGTTGACTTAGGGTTTTTAAGAGTTTTGGTTCACACTTGACCATTCAATATATAGACAGTTATAATAAAGAGATTTTCCATAATTCACATGATTCAGTTGCAAATGCTCATGGCCTATGATGGTTTGTACAAAAACTAACATGTTGTAGTGGATTTGACTAAACATCAACCCCTTAATCAATTAGAAAAAGATAGATACTTTGTTATGGAATATCAAAAGATAAATCTACATGTAATTTTGTATTTTTAACAAATTGAACAAAATGATATTATAACATGGTTTGTGAAGAACCCAAAGGCACCACACGTTGTTAATATAATGTATAATGATGGATTCATCTCATGAGTGTCATAGGTCAAAAGTCTACAATGAAAGCAAGGCTTTGATATTACAATCTCTTCGAGATATTATTACGCAAGAAGAATGGGAAAAAGAAAAGGCAATAAAAAGTAATAAAAATTGTATAACAATTAAAGATCCTTTAAAAAATGTGCAAAACAAGCTAAAGGAGCAATTGTTGGAAAAGAAATGGACTATTGAAAAGAAATTGTGTGGAGCAAGGATGAATCTAAGAAAGGCAAAAGCTCAAAGAGAACAAGTTGGACATAAGCTTGATGCTATGAACAAGAAATATGTTTTCCAGTGTAATTGTTTGAATAAAGTATTAAAACAACATCAAGTTGTTGTCTCTTCTCATGCCAAGGTTTAAATCTCCATGAAAGTATTTTAAAATAAAATAAAATTATTAATAATTTTATTTTATATAAAGTAAATGATCCAATCTATACCTTTTTAATACAAACATATTAATTCATTTTTGTTGCAATTTTTAGAATTTAAAATGTAGAGAAAAGTTGAATGATATTCAAATATTGATAGGTCAAAGAAGCTTTGGAATATCAAAAATCTATTCACAATGAAGCTACTGAAAAGAGAAGAATACTTACTGAAGAATTAGAATGTGCTGAAATTGAAATGAATAGACTTGGAAAAGTTTTGTTCCAAATGTATAATCAATCCGGTGGACAATACGAATTTAGACAACATTCTAAATCTATATCAAGGTTGAATAAATCAAAAAATCACCAGCCTTGGAAATCGTCAACAAAACATTTATGTTGTCCTCTGATTTAGTTTACTTATTTTTATTCAATAATTTATTTTTAATGATGTTTGGTTAAAAAGTTGAATTTTGGCATACTGATTTGGGTATTATCATAAGGTCTAAAAATTCAAATCTATTATATTTCGATTACAACCATTTACATAATGTTGCAAACAGGTTGCTGATCATTACATATTGCAATTAAAAGCATTTTTCTCCTAATTTCATTCCGGAATCTTTTTAAAAAATTCAATATTTTTCATAGTCTTCTTTCAATTTCAAGTAGTAGAAATGATTTTCTTAAGGAAATGATGTGGTTTATGCATGATACATAGATTGACTTAAAATTCCTTCACAAAATAATTTAGAAATATGAACATTTGAATTTGACACTCCTTCCTTTCCATTATAAATATTTGTTTTAATAGAATAAAAAAAATAAAAATTAACCCCAGATCAGCCATAGTCCTAGAGAGGGCTTTTTGAAAGTATGGGCAGGCTCCTACGATGTCAATTTTGGATTTGAGTTTTTGAATTTTTTGGGGACCTAAGGAATTGCAAGAGCTTCGCAGGAACATGATTCTTTTTTGCACCAAACATTTGAGAAAATAAAGCGATTTTTCCTATTCCTTAGGTAGCTCCAAAATTTTGACACACCCCTCAATTACCTTTGAGACTTTTATGCAATTAACTAACATAATTGGCTTTCAGATTATAAAAAAATAAAAAAATGATTGTGGAAAACTTTCATTCTATAACTAGCCAAAGTTTTCTCATATTTTTTGGTCAAGGTGAGAAAACTTTGTTTTGATTACCTGGATTTGTATTCTAACAAAAAAAAATGGTTTATCAAAAATATAACATGAGTTTTAGCAATAACATGAACCCATATTCTTTATACAACTTTTTTCACAATTCTACATTTTTTTTGTTGAATCTAAAATTTGGTACACAAGTAACTAACATCATGTACATCATATTTGTACAAAACCTCCAACTTGTATAGTGCAAAACATTTATAAAAATAAAAGTAAAAGTTTTCTACCCTCTTTACAAAGGATAAAGAAAAAAAATTCTTACTTCATACTCTATAAACTTTTAATCCACGCAATAAAATTTATTGATTTTTTTGTGCATCAATTTCCAGAAGTCTTAAGTCAGATTCTAAGGTTAGACATGCAAAGTAAGCTTTACTTTTGGTTTGTTCATTCTTGCTTTAGAAATGGCAGTTCATTGAGTGTTTTTGGTGGGAAATGGTCATGGCAGAATAGGGGTTAAGGTAACTTGTTTGTATGAATCACGTATCTGAATATGGATATGCAATACACTTCCACATACAATACATCCCACATCCTTTATCCATCGTATCTTCTAACACTTGACCTATACAAGCAAGCCAAAGTATTAGTCCAGTTCTTGGATTCTTTTCCAATCTCACCAAAAAATGTTCACTAGCATAACGCTCTGCGCCATACTCATGGTGTGGCTTTTCTATGCGCCATTGTGTGCTCTGAGTCCGTCATTATCTTTACGGTGGTGTTGCAAATCCAACCCGCGTCGCCGTCGTTTGTATTGCCCGTGATATGGAGCATCCTACCACTTGTGAGATGCCTTCTCCCTAACACAAGATTCCTTTACAATCCCACTTGTCAGAATCAGTAAGTAATGAACACTTAGTTAATGCTTTGGAGTAGAATGTGTTTGGATGTAGCCAATTGCTATCTAGTGTATTTTTAAGATCTCTACATCAAGTATGTATGATTCCAAACATAGGCTTCTATATTCACTATGTGTACATTCTTGTCTACATTATTTATAAGATTCTCATGATCTTCTTAGATTTGAGTGTTAGAAAACAAGTAAATGTTTGAAAATAAGTAGGATCGTTTTGATATATTGTAGCAGATTAGCAGGTTTATTTATATAATATTTTTAAAATTAAAAAAATATTAAAATATGAAAGTTGAAAGAAAAATAAAAAATTCTCTTTTGTAATATTTGTTTATTTTAAGCCATATTCAACTATTTTTAATCATTTTTTTTGAGAAAAACAAAAATCCATAAATTAATTTGTTGAAAAAAAAACATTTTTTTTTCTAAAATATTAAAAATATTTGTTTGGATGTGAATGAACTTGCTACCTTGTTATAGTATGCTAGTTTATCTTATCCTAGTGATACTTCATCAAAGCAAAAGAGAGACCTTAGTTGAGAAAAAGAGAGAAAAAACTTGGTTTTTAAAGAAAAAAAAAGGACCTCAAGGCCAACCAGATGGCCGAGCCGAGTTCATCAGATACGTGTCAATTAGAAGTGCTGGTTGCAAGCTACCCTCTTCTTTTCAATCATTCCAGTTATTTCCTAAGATTCTCCAGAGAATAACTAGTGCTAATGTATTATGGTGAATGGACTTATTACGGTCCCATGGTGTAGCTTTGGTACAAAAGAGACATTGCTTGATACTAGGGCCACATCGTGCGGTCCAACCCAATTCAACCAATGAAGAACCGCTAAAGCTACCACCTGCAAAACTACCCCTCCTTTCAATCTACTCCAACATCCCAAACCAACTCCACCCAACTAATAACACCATCCAAGATTCCCGTAGACTAATCACGACTAATATTTTCGGTGACTCTACATCATGAAATCCTTGATAAATTGATACACACATTATCCCAACAAGAGCAAGGAGCCTACTTCCCAGTAAGTCTTTCACTAAATTTACAAGTTCCCTACCAAACTCTCATAGCTTTAAAGTTTTTACCTACAAATTCAGCACACAATATAGAGGAATAAAAAGTAGCCTTTTTATTTGTGAGAAATGAAAAATAGCCTTTTTATTTTTGTGAGAAATGAAAAATAGCCTTTTTATTTTTGTGAGAAATGAAAAATAGCCTTTTTATTTATGAGAAATGAAAAATAGCCTTTTTATTTGTGAGAAATGAAAAATAGCCTTTTTATTTATGAGAAATTAAAAATAGCCTTTTTATTTGTGAGAAATGAAAAATAGCCTTTTTATTTTTGTGAGAAATGAAAAATAGCCTTTTTTTGCTGCTGTTGGCAGGATGTGTGAACCAACCCAGTGAGGCCCCAATGAAGCATGAGAGAGAGACTGCTTGAGAGAGAGGCAGACAGATTGTTTGTTTGTATGTTTGTTGGTTGGTTGTGTATGTTTTGTGGGCGGGAGGAACTCGCAATCCGGAATCCGGAACTCGCCACAGAGAGAGCGATGGGGCACTTGTACGCGCTCGACTTCGATGGGGTGCTGTGCGACAGCTGCGGCGAGAGCTCCATCTCCGCTCTCAAGGTAAACAAAACACCTCAACACACCACACCACATCGCACATCGCAACATTCTTCTTCTCTCTCTCTACCTCTGGATTGCACCAACGCCACTAGCACTAGAGCATGCCAGTGTGGCGGACAAGGTGAAGAGAGGCCGTCTTCTGCACCTGGTTGTGTTTCGAGTGTTGTGGATTGTGCGCTGATGTCGAGTTCATGGAGTTCGCTAGTGGGTTTGCTTGAATTTGGCTCGGTACCGTGTTTGGGTGGGTGCGTGTGCGTGGGCATGGCAGTGATGTCTCTTGATTCTGACCCTGGGAGCTGAATCGAAGGAATTGATTCGTGGTGTGTCGTGATGGAGAAGCTAGCTTCTTCAGATTGAGAAGAGGAGATTGGAGTTTGCTTTTTTTTTTTTGGAATTGTTCGTTGATAGTCTAATTCGGTCGGATTTTTGAAGAGGGAGCAATGTGGGGGAGTGTTTTGAGTTTTGTGGGATTTTGGGTTGGGGACTAAGTTGTGGGATTTATTATTATTTATTTATTTTTCCCTTCTGGAATTGGGTTTGTGTCGCTTTGTGGGTTTTCATTAGATGAGGAGATTAGGTTTTGTTTGTTTTCGTTTCTTCGAATTTTTTGACTTTTTAAAGAGAGAGTAATGGTAGAGTGGTGTCTTTGTCACCGCATGGAATTGGTGGATGTCTAATGTGAGGGTATCGAATTTTTAGGAGAGATTCGCAGATAGTTTCCTTTCTTTCAATGATACTTGATTTTTGGCTACGACATTGTAATTGCAATTGTAGTGGAAGTCGTAGTACCCTGATTGCGGGATAAGGAATCTGAAGGTGGGTTTATTTTTTTATTGTGTCGTATTACTGAGGTATGGAGCTAATTTGGGGGTTGGGTTTCTGAGGGGTAGGGAAGTGAAATTTGCTGCAAATTTGTTATTGGCAACTGCTAGCAATGTGGTTGATGTGGAATTCTGTGGTTTCCCGAAATGTGCTTGTTGTTAAGTACTGTTACTAAATTGCTGTTCTGATGTGTGGTCGTCATTTGGTTAAATTCTCTTGTGCAGGCTACTAAGCTCCGATATCCAGAGCTTTTTGCAGGCGTGGATACCGCAACCGAAACCTGGATTCTTGATCAGATGCGCGTTGTAAATACCCCACCTCATTCTTTTGAGTTGCAACAGTGGCTACATGAAAATTTTGTGCTGAATGTTTTTGTCTTTTTATTTTATTTTGAAAGAGTTCAGATCTGAACTCCAGGTGCATTTAAATATCCATTCCTTCTTATTCACCGTGGTTACTGCAATTGAGCCAGAGCTGCTCCTTGTATAACTTGTAAAACAGGGACAGTTGTTCACGATGTGGTGTTCGTTGTGAGCAGGTGCGGCCAGTAGTGGAGACTGGGTATGAGAATATCTTGCTCGTGCGGCTGCTACTGGAGATCAAGGTCCCTCACGTTCGCAAGTCATCGGTACGGTAATTACAGAAAACAAACCGTGTGCCTTAAATTCTTTGGTTCCTAGCATTAGAGCATTAGCATATTGAAGGCATCCCACAGATTTATGATGCTAACATCCTCAGCTTGAAAGCCGTTATTAGAAGGGAGCTTGAATTGTTAGTGCGTTTGTGACTTCGCCATATTTATGTATGCACTGCCTACTGAATCAGGTGGCAGAGAAGTTGTCTGTCGATGACATTTTAGCAGATTGGGAGCATGGCATTAAGCCCGTTGTGATGAAAGAATGGGGTGAGAACGACAGAGAGGTGCTGGTGGAGCTTTTTGGGAAAGTGCGTGATGATTGGATAGAACGTGATCTTCACGGCTGGATTAGTGCCAATAGGTGTGTGTGTGTGTCTCTTTTTATCCTCTATTTCTTTTAGAAAGTTTTCCTGTTTGTTAGCTACTGTACCATGCTTTGCTGTTGATCTGAATGAGCCCATAGATAACCAAAGGCTTCTTGCTGCAATTATCCTGTAAGCTAGAACTGTACTGCATACCAACATTGTATTGTGTGTATATGTGTATGTTTAAACTAAATTTCCTTGTACATATATCTTGAAGGAGTAACTTCATGTGCAATATTCTTCCTCAGATTCATAGCTGTTATATGTCAGATCCATAGTTGTATTATACAGGCAAATGTAGACCTTAAAATCATCTATGTTTGTGGATCTTCTCTTACAGGTTCTATCCAGGAACAGCAGATGCTTTGAAATTTTCATCCTCAACCTTGTTTATTGTGACGACAAAACAAGTAAGTTATTTTTCCTGTTTTTGAGTACTCAACATAGAATGAACTGGTTTCATCGTTTTTCCGATTTCTCACTAGTCACTTTTGATACATTTTAGGCCCGATTTGCATCAGCATTGCTGAAGGAATTGGCGGGTGTTGACTTCCCGATGGACCGCATATACGGTCTTGGCAGTGGGTAAGCCTTTCGCATGAGATATTCCGCTTTTGAACTAAGCTCCACTACAAATGAGGCATCATGGTTTTGCTGTCATCCGTTATTATGCTATTGTACATGGTTTGATATGAAAATGTCTGGAAGCTATACAGGTTTTTCTTGTCTTCAAATATTAATGTTTTCTAGATGATTAACTTGGACATTGCCCAGCCAGACCCAAAGTTGAGGTGTTAAAGCAGCTGCAAGAGCGAGCTGAACATGAAGGCTTGACTCTTCAGTACGTTCATATACCTATTATTGTTGAACTCGTCACTTCATGCCATGTATGTTTGATGCTACCATGAGTTCGTAAATTCACAGATTGTGTCCTACTATATGACTCGAACGACAAGCATTAATACGTGCATCTTCTACTGCAGTTTTGTGGAAGATAGGCTTGCCACTTTACGCAATGTCATTAAGACCCCTGCACTCGACAAATGGAACCTGTACTTAGGTAATTCCATAACCTGTTATGTTTCCTTTATTCCTGGTTCACATATTGTTAGTTGCTTTCACTTTTTAGCTGCTGAACTTCAGCGCAGACATTTGCTAAGTAATGTAACAATGTATAGTTAATCATCTCCTCCAATTGACCTTATCATGTGATTGAGGTAAATGTAGAGAGCGGAACCTCGAAATGTTCTCTTTCATGTTATTCTTGCTAGTCGTATTTATGTTATTCATTGAGACTACCGTATTGGACTGTAATTTATGAGGGGGTTCATGCCTGGCTTTATGCTTTGTTCTGTAGGAACGTGGGGTTACAACACTCCAAGTGAACGAGACGAAGCGGCCAGTATCTCGCGTATCCATGTCGTCGATCTTCCTGACTTCTGTACAAAATTGAAGTAGAGATTCGTGGTGGCATCGTGTACTCAAATTGGTATTGAATCCGTCCTTTTCTATTCGACCCTACTGTACCAAAACCAGAGTGAAAGACGGTGGCATCGAAGTCACTTGCTTCTGTCTAGATGTCGCATCATTTACATTAAAAATGATATTTGCACGAGATGCTGCAGTTTCACTACTCTTTTTCTATTGCTTGATGTATTTTCGCCGGCGATGTCCATCCACGAAGCATGGTACATAAATTCAGATTTGTAGAATTGAGAACTAAATTCTTCTCTTGCAGTCAGTGAAAGAGTCATCTATTTATAAATCTGATGTACGGTTGTGTAAAGGTCTTCACATTCCGGTGACAAATTGAAGGAAAAAACACATTTCCATTTATTTGAAGTCCATTTTTGTTATAGAAAACTGACCCTTTCCCATTTTAGGCCTCAATCTAAGCATTATCTAGTAATTTAAACTTAAAATCTTAAAATTAACTTATGTACTACTCAAATTCCGAAATTGGACCGTTGATTCTTCGTCATTTGTGAATTCATAAAGATCAAAATGGGCTGAAATCCTTGTAAAACTTATGTATATTACAACTTGGTATGTTGGTAGTTTTAGTAGGATGTATTACGATAAAAAAATTCAAAAATTATCTTAGAAATTGAAATTTGTTTAGCGTTAAGTTTTTCAATGAAAAACTCCCAAAAATTAGTAAATTCACCCAAAAAATCATACAATTAGGTTGCAATAAAATATTTTTTCACAAAATTCTGCGCCGAAATATTACTTTTAATTGCTTCGTCTATGTTGCTTTGTATCCTTTGGACCGATTAAGGATCATAGGAACTTTAAGGGTTAAATGTGCTATGAATGTATGGTACATTCTGTGAAGAATTATTCTACATCATGATGGCAAACCAAGTCGTCAATCACCATTATATTAAACCCGTCCACCATGGTTTTGAATTTTAAAAAAAATAATAAAATTAAAATAAACAATAAAAAAACAACCAAATTTTTAAAAGATTATATAGAATGTAACATAATATTTTGCTCAACCGGATGTATGCATTTTGGGCATTATGCCAAGAAACATTTTACATATATGTATTTTGTGAATTTTCTCTTTAAGAAGATTTTACAAGGAGATGAAAAAGACTTGGTAGTAATAAGCTACGTTTTTTATCAAGCATTGGGAAGGTGAATATATATTGTAAAGATTGGGCTTTTAATGCAATCATTAATTTTTGTTCCACCTTATAAAATCATTCTAAAAGTTTCCATTTGTTTTACAAGGTCCATCCAATAAATATTCTTGATTTAATGATGTCTTCTAGAGTTGATTGATGTATTCAAATTGATATTCATAAAAACCTTGCCATAGAGTGAAACAACCATTTCTTCCTCAAAACAAAAGAAAAGTACCTCCTTTGAAGTATGGTTACAAATCTTATGAAGTCATTAATTTTAAAAATTGATAGCTTGCTATTACTAAAGGGCCTGCTTTTAGTTATTTTGCTCTAAAAATATAAAAGAATTTTAGGGATTAATGTTGTCTCCAAACTTCTTTTAACCCCTAAAATTCTACAAAACCCAAAGTGGATCGCAGGTACTTTGGGCAGCCTGCCACAGTTATAATTTTAATATTTTTTGACACCCTTTTTATTGTAGATTCAATAAATCATACTCTATTGAAGGTACTTTATTTCATTGTATTTGGTTCTTTTATGTGATTACAAGACATAACCAAAGTTGACTGCAACCAAGTGGACATGTTCTGATAATGATGTTGTAAATTCTGACTAATGAATAATGTGGCAGCTTTTTATGGACGTAGTGCCCGGGTGCATGCTGAGCTTGATTTTTTTTGCAATAATCTCAACTTATGAACATACCACCCATCCATGCAAGTCTATCATCCCATCAGACTCTGGCCAACTCATTAGACTGTGACCACATTTCATCAAACCATATCAACCTTGATCAAACTTTGAAATTGTTTTTGGTTTTTGTTTTTCCAAGCTCTTTTTTTTGCATAATCTCAACTTGAAGCCCTACATATGTATGTAATTTCTCAATTTTGGTTGCATGTAGAACTTCAGTTATTGAATTTCAAAGTGTACAAACACGTTTAGGCATGTGGCAAAAAGAAAAAAGAAAACAACAGTTTGTCCCTTATTATCTTGAGATCACTACTCCTTACAAACTCTTGATAATTTCAAGTAAATCATATTGACCAGAGTTACTAGACTTCTTCGTATTGGAAATTTCATTGGTCTGTGGCTGACTTGTAAGTTAGATACAGACTGTGTCTGAAATTTATGCAAAAGCTGGACCATTCAATCCAGCATTCTGTCCAAAAAGACATCATTGTGTCCAAAAATTGTTCGAACTTTGGGGTCGGAGGGTTGTCCTGGAAAGCTAGTGCATTGAAGGGGAGCTGATAATTCTATCAATTGCTGTTGCTTATATCATGAGGATGGGCATTCACTGCCAAGCTCATAATTGTCTTTAGGGCAACCCTTCAACTTGGTACTCCATGTATCATGTCAAGAGGGTTGTGGGTTGGTCTGTTTCAGCTCTGCATGTAGAAAGCCTCAGTTAATAGATGCACACAAAGAAGACTCTTGATTCATGCGCAATGCCGCATCTACCGTAACACCATAGCAGGTTAGTCACCTGGCAAAAAAATATTTATTTATTTTTGAAAAAATAAGACTCACTTTTCAAAACTTGAATTACTCAACTTTCGACTTTTAGCAGAAAAAAAATTATTCTATATATTTTTTCGGATCCCCATATTTTTTAAATTTTTACTATTTCTATTTTTAGAATTGTTTTTGGACAAACCTGCTATGGTACTACGGTAACCAAATGGTTAGACTCATACTTCTCTATACACACAAAGAGACACATTTCACCATGTAAGGTGCCAAGTGGTTCCAACAATGGGGAGACCAACAGATGTCATGGGTTTCATGCCAATTAGGAATATCACATTGTTAATGGTACCCCAGCATGTTGAAGTACATTGCCATCAGTTTTCTTTCCATGTAATGAGAAACCTGTGGTCTGCCCTGGATTACATTAAAGCCTGCAAATGATGATCTCAAATAGTCTGTATGATTACTTGTGACCATAATGATATTCATCAGGGGAGAAACACGTACACAGCTCCTTTGCTGAGTGCTGAAAGGAAATGAAAACAAAGCATTAAAATTAAAGAAAATATATATGTCCTTTGTCTGCAATACCAGTGTTGTTTATCATGTAATCAAGAATTGCAAGTGTTGATGATCAAGCCTTGTCCTAAGCACATTGCACAACATCCTGGAGTGGCAGCAGTGTTGGTTGACTAACTCATCTGTAAAAGCATTTTGGATGATACCTTGATATGTTCCATTCTCAAACTGTGTGAAAATCTGAAATCTTAGGAAAAGGTTGTTAATTACTTGGCTCTATGGTGTCATTCTAAGGGCGTGTTCAGACTGGGCCAAACTCGAGAAGAGAAGCATGATTCCACTGTCCTAACTGGGTCGAGAGGAGAAGCCTTTGGGCTGAAAAGTAATCTTAAAATAATCAACTTGGAGGCTTTGGCCGAGCATAGTGTGAAAGTCCAAAAGAGAAGGCCAAAGGCCAAGACCTATGATTCGAATATTCAGATATTTATATAAAATTTTAAAAAAATCAAGAAATTATGAAAAAATAGGGAAGGTGTAAAAATTAATGAAGAACGTTTGGAAAAAATTTCAGCAAATTCTACATTGTTATAAAAAAGTTATGAGTGATTGAAGTTTAGCTTATTTTTGGACAATATTGGTCTAAACCCAATGATTCTCAAAAGGTCTATTAAACAAGACATGTCAAGGCTAGTGGAGCATGACTAGCTCTTAATAGCCCATGAGCCTTGTCTTCTTGTACAGTTAGGTACAGCTCAATTACGAATTCTTGTTTTCGTAAGGGAAAAAAACCTTCCTTGCTGCCAACTTTGCCGCCCTCCCAAGAGCTCAAAAACTGTTATTTTACCATGAAATTTTTACCACAACATCATCTTCAAGTTAATAACACGTGTACCAAATTTCAAGGCCAGAAGATCTACACAAAAAAAGATATTCAAAATCTACCAACATGTGTAGCTAAGAAAAATAAATTCAATACTACCACCTTTGACAACCTCCCAAAGAATGGAAAAACAGAATTTGGCCATGAAAATTTTAGCACGAGATTATCTCTATGTTGATAATATGGGGTAAAAATTTCAAATTCAAAAGATTTGACCATAAAGAGGTATTTGAAATCTACCAATCAACAAGTGTTTTTTGAAAAAAGAATTTCACTATTGCCCACTTCCACACCCTTCGGAGGGCTAAAAAATTGTTTATTTACCATGAAAATTTTGGCATGATATTATCTCTATGTTGAGAATATGTGTGACAAATTTCAAGTTCAAAAGATTCAAACATAAAAAGACATTCAAAAACTACCAACATGTGTAGTTGTGAAAATTTTCTAAAAAGGTTTTTTTCCCTTACGAAAACAAGAATTCGTAATTGAAATTTGAGCTGTACCTGACTGTACATATTTTAATGAAAAAAGAGTTTATCTTCTTGACAAAAGTTTGGATCGAGCATTTTGCTTGATCTAAACTTTGGTTAAGAGGAGAAATTCTTGGCGCCATAACTTTCCAAAAGTGCTGCCACCTAAGCTCTTTTGGAGGCGACATCCTTTGGACTTTGGACTCTTGTGTGAAGGCCGAGAGTAGAAACTTTGTGCTTTTCTGTAATTTCATTGATTGTGATGCTTCTCCTTTCGAAGTTTGGCCAAAGTCTGAACTAGTCCTAAGGTAGAGGGTTCGACATCGGAACGGAACCAATGGCCGTTCCCTACAAATGTGCCTCGGATTCTTGGATTCTGTAAATGGCACAATCAATGTGGAAAATATGCGCTAAATGAGGGGTTGTGTTGGCAGTGTCACAAAACTGTGCATTTCCTATACGGTTCTTGCACATGCGGTGTGTGAAGCATAGTGATAGGGTGTATGGTTCATGTGCATGAAGATAATGCATATTAGTATCTAATTTTAATTGTAATTGGCAGCACCTTGAATTAATTTAGAGTTTAATGAAGTTGATTCAGCAACCTTGAGAGAGAGAGGTGCAGGGTGGCGACCATGATCAACATTGAAATCCAAGGGAGTGTGATTTGTGATTGATTGCTCCACATTGCTTGGCTCCTTGGTGCATGGTGCGGCAATTGCCGTGTGTGGATGCAGAGCCTCGATGGTTACAAATAATGCAATGCGGTTTGAAGTTGGATGAGGCAGTGAATGTATTAAAGGTCTCCATAGAAAATCAATATGGTGTAGAGGGGGTCGACGTAAGTGCAACGTGCGGCGAGGTGCATGCAAGATCAACTAGGTGGAAGGGGGAACTTGAGGGATATGAGTTTAGGGTGTAGCACAGTGCATGCGAGATCAGCAAGGTGCATGCGACATCAACTGTGTGCATGCTATGGCTATGTGAAAGGAATGTCATAAAAATGCGAGGTTGAAATGAAAGGACATGCACAAGGGCTACTTGACAATATCAAAGTTGAATTCGATGTGTATATGATTGGCAATGGAAATTGGAGGCGAGTTCGTGGGAAGCATCGTGCTGGAGTAGCACACCTTTGGAGTGCTTCAAATAGCCAAACAATGAGATGTATTGCCAGTGCAATTTTAGGAGCGGGACAATAAAAGGAGCCAGAAACTAAGTACCATGTCGTATGTGTACAAGTGTTGCATTGAAAGAGGAGCTCCAACAAATCTCAATATAAAGGCGCTGAGCTCGCATCAACAACTCAGGTGCCCAGATGCCTCCGGCAAGTCCTAGTTTGGATTAGGCTAGCAGCAAGCAAGAGGAGGGAGCAACAAGTAGTCTGACCAGGACTTAGAAATGGCCATGAACAATGTAACACATGATGGCATTAAGCTGAAAGTTGCATCACGGACCTTTGGAATTCCACGGAGTTCCTTGAGAGATCATTTGTATGGAAAAACAAGAAGTAGAAAGAGAGAAAAAAATCCTACATTGAAAGTAGATGAAGAAAAAATTAATGGATTACATTTTCAAAATGCAGGACTGAGGCAACCTACTTACTCTAAAAGAGCTACATTTGAAGGCGGCATTAGCAACACAAAGCATAAGAACACCTTAGAATGCAAAAGTAAAGCATGGAAAGGATTGGCTTATGAGATTTAAAGGTAAATATGTAGAGCTTGCTACAAGAAGATCTTAGGATTTAGAGGTGGGTAGAGCACATGCATTATGCTCTGACATTGCTGAATCACTTTACACTAATTTAGACTAAGTCTATGTGTCTACACTTCCTACAACTAGCCTCTAAGTTACATATAGACCTGTGATGAATTAGGAGTGCAAGCAAGGAGAAGTGAAGGTGCTATTTTTTTTTGGAAAAATGGGCAACTGATCTATAGATTCTAAAAATACTGATAAAAGAGAATATGTATTAGTTTTGTCACGTAAAAATGTTGATAGAGGTTCTGTCATAAACTTCTACATTTTTAAAGGCAAATAGTTTTTAGAGGATTATGTTGCACAATCTAAGGAAGGTGCTATCTTGGGGATGCATTCTAATGCTTCGATAGCTCAATCTCTCACTTTATAGAGTGCTTAAGAAGTTAAGAGGAAGACTTGGTCTAGAACAAACAAGAAGGCACATGTTGATTTTAAATAGGCACAATTCTCATGTAACACTAGAAGACTTAGTAAAGATCTTGATGGAATCAGGGCTTGACATTGTGTCACTACTTTCACACACTAGTCATAAACTATAGCCTCTAAACGTAGCATCCTTCACAACTTTCCATGCAACTTTTAGAAAAATTTGAGATTCATGGACATGGATGAACAAAAACAAATGTGTTAGCAAGCAAGACTTATGTAAGTAGACCTCTAAATAATTAAAAGTTGCTTTTATCCCTCAAAATGTAAAAGCGAGATTCAAGAAGATCAGGATTTAGCCCTAAACAATAACTACAGAGTTGCAGCGTCGACAATTACAACAATAGGCAAATTTGAGGAGGGTCAGCGTCCTGGCCCAGCAGGTCAGCAGTCCAAGGCCGTATCGGAGATGACTAGCTAGATATGTTATCCTAATAGAACTTAGTTGCCTCCAACTAGCCACATCGGGAACGGAGACATGAACGATGCCAAACCGAGACGAGTTTGTCCACAAAGAAGAGAGCTCTGACTCCACGACGAAGAGGGCTCCGAATCTGATATCGACTACTTCAATGGAAAAAAGGGGGCCGGTGCACTTAGAGATGAGCACTAAGCGAGCCCAAACCCTTTACTATGTACAACCACTGCATTATTATGTGCACGTTCTTGACACTCAGGAATCCACATATGACGAAAGTGAATGGATTGTATACATTGATTTAGAATTTAAAGCTCACCTGTGATAAGAACATGAGGAGGACATTAATACATTCCTTGAATTGCCTAAAAGTATCCCAATACAAAAGACAAAGCGACAACAATCGAGTTGCTCTGATTCTCAACTAATTCTACATGCGCATCGTCACAAGGCTACACCACTATGGTTTCCACCGACGCATTACAACATTCCCCGGTGCCGCTGAATTAACAATTTTTCTACAACCCACTCACCTAGTCATTCCCTCCTTCCTCTCCAACATTTAGTTTGCATGAGACAAGAAGCGATCAAGGTACTGTGTAGACTTCAACGGCACCTGCTACTTATATACACAGTACAAGACATGTGCTTGAATGTTTGAACACATACAGAGGTCCTTGAATAAGACCAATCCATCACATCGCCGCAGGATTGTAATTGGCTCCAACCTATTTGGCATGTAATCTTTGCAACTTCAAGCGTTGGTGCATGAGCAGAACAGAACGACGAGCGTTAGCAACGCGAGATCTGGCACCCATGTAGCGGATCATTAGGAGAAAAATGGGGTCTCAAAGGAGCCCTCTAAGACAGCTCGTGGTAGGTGAACCGCTACCCACACACTCCTCTCTATAAAAGCCTATTGGTCCACGTCGCTGCTCGCTGACAGCGATAGTCGCTACAGTGCTGGCACTAATGGCAATGTTGGCAGCGCTAGCAGTGTCGATTGGCTGGACTCCTTACTGGACCCACAAAATTTCACTACTACAAGCCAAATGACACCATTGGTGCCACCATCAAAAGTGCACGCTTTGAAGTCAAATTTTTTCGCAGATGTGAATGTCAAAGGCCCCTTTGTGACCACAGTTTTCTCCTAATGGTGGGTTTATTGGGGCTAAGAATTTTGAGGCTACGTTGTTGGTGACAAGGTCATTACAAGTTGGGACATGCTATCCCCTTCATCGAGACCTCATCGCTCCTCAGATTGAGATGTGGCCGCCATCACACATCACTTCAGGTAGCATTTGGCTCATTTTATACTCTTCACTGTCTAGTGCTGACACTATAGTTCTTATTATAGTTCTTTATATACAGTTGGTGGAACTTTTTAACGCATTTCCACAACAATTCTATAGTCATACTGTATACAGTGCTCCCCTAAAATCAAGCTTCTTTTATTTATAAGTAATTGAGGACATGTCCACAAAAAAAAATTCCTATGCGGCCTACTTTCTACACACTTGGCTAACCTAACAAAATTTGTTCCAAAATTTCTACATAAACGCTCACATTACACTGAAATTTGTGCAGGTACTGAACCCTCTACCTTAAACATAGCGGCATTTGTTGCCATTGTAACATAGTTTCCAGTTGTGAGGGGTCAAGTACCCATTAACTCAGCAATCCTGTATCCAATGCTGACTTGTACTTTCCCTTGGCTCCTCTGCAGGTTGTCATATATTTACTGGGACTTTGAACCCTAACTAAATCTTGGATGTGTAGAAGGATAAGATCTGAACACCCAAGGGTGATTTGACAAGCTGAAAACTACAGACGTTTCTATTAAACTAATAACTATTTTTTTAACATCAAAATTAATTATTTCTTTTGGTACTGTATGAAAATTGCAATTGAATTCATTGGAAGGTGATTTATACCAGTGATTTATTTCATCTATTCATAGCCGGTTTTCTATACTTACAATTTAGTGGCAAATTTTTATAAAAGATTTTTTGGAAATGGGGAGAAGAGTAGCCAGATACTATAGTAGCCAAGTCTATAGTCAAGGTAACACCTGGATAGCAACATGATATCACCTCACTTTCACACAAATATTGCTCCACAAACACCCTGAGTCCCTGACTACCAGAAAAAAATCTAAAACAAAATCACTGATTTTCAGTGTACACCATAGTTCAGAACCTACAAATCTGAACTTTTTATTGTCTAGTAACTGTCTCAATCCACCATAGTAAAAATGTAATTCTATTTGGGTGAATCAATGTACTATCATATGAACCCCCATTGGCCATTGACAGAGCACCTTACATTCCATTCAATGCATCCATGTCGTACTCAACCCACTCTACCAGGCTACCTTTGAATGAAACCCCAGAGCTAGCAGCTAGGTAACATTGTACAAAGCAGTCCCGCACAGCCACCATATGCAAATAAATACGACATAGAGTACTTTTTGAGTGATTGTCCGGCACACACACTGGAAATAAAAATCAGGGATTGTGAGTTGTTTCCTTTTCACACAAAACAAAACCACTGAGTTGTACCAAATAAACATCCAGAACCAGTTTGCTCTGTCTGAATCCACAAAATTAGAACAAGTACCCTTTGCACCAGAAGAATTGACCTATCAACTGGACACTAAGAAAGACCCGGAATGTTCACCTAATATGAATTACCCTTTGTCGGGATTTCAAGGACACTATGCAAGCCTCGAGGTCTCTCAGTTGTGCCAATCCTAGTGTAACTAAGATGTGCATAGTGAGAGCAATTAGACCTACCAGCCATGAAGTGTATGAATTGCTCATGAGTTTTGTGGGTTGCATCCGAAGCATGCATATAAGAAAACTGCTTGCTGGTAGATGCTATTTGGTGGGATGCCAATATGAACAACTTTATCAAAAGAAGTGCACGTGTGCAAGCTGGGAACTGCCCAGACAGCAAACGACTACTCCCTTCAAATGGAAATAATGTTCACAAATGAATAATACAACAGAAAGGATTGAGGGAAATTTCTGTCCACAATTCTTTAGATAATATATTAGTATATATCATTGCATTTATTGGTGTATGGAAGAAGAATGACTTTATTGTTGTGACATGGAACACAGCTAGTTGGTTCTATTTGTTGAAATGCATGTAAAGGATGAACAACTCCACAATTGCATGCACAAGTGAAAAGCAAGTCCCTGTCCAAACAGGCATATATGCTTTCTGTAGAGGAAATAATGTTCTATTGTGAATGATGGAAAATAAAAGACACCAAGCATTCCAACTCTACAGACATATTTTATGATTTATACTTCTGTATAGTTTTCATTTATTGGTTGTACGTACACAGCCCAATAGAACGGTATGCATTCATACACAGACTTTTTGTTGGAATGCCAGTATGAATAACTCCACCAAGACATGCACGACGTGTGCAACTAGGCTGGCCCGTGTCCAAACAGCAGCCAGATCAAGATACCCATTCCAAAAAACAAAACAAAACAATACTGCAGTAACTCATCCAAAAATCAAAAACCATGAAGAATTTCCTCTCTACTTTAAAAAAATCAGTCACCCCAATTCATTAAATGATTTTACATCTATTATGATGGTATATCAGAGAAGCTCTAGAGTCTACACTATGCTCTTGTACAGTACATGTACAGTCCCCACTCCTGGTCGTAAGTACTTATCTCTGCAATGCCTATATGAACAACTTCACAAATGTATGCACACAAATCACTGCCTGGATGCTGATTCCCTACAGAAAAAAATAAAAATAAAAATAAAAATATTCACTTGTGAACAACACTATGATACAAATCAAACAAGAGCAAGGATGTTCTGTGTGAACTAGTTGATCTGGATGCTGATTCCTTGTAGGAAAAAAAAAACAATAGTATTCACTTGTGTAAGATAGTACGATACAAATTAAACAAGAGCAAGGATGTTCTGTATGAACTAGTTGATCTGGATGGTGATTCCTTGTAGGAAAAAAAAACAATAGTATTCACTTGTGTAAGATAGTACGATACAAATTAAACAAGAGCAAGGATGTTCTGTGATTAGTTTTATAGTGAAGCTAATACCTGTGTGAAATGATTAAGCGGCATTTATGAGGATGCCATGGGGACTCCAGGTAGAAGAACGTTGGGTGGTGGAGAAGGGTGTCAGTGATGAGGGATGGCGACGATGCAGCTAGCAGAGCAGCATGAGTCTGCACCATCGCTGACAGCGCCATGGAAATGGACTCCCCACCATCGCCAGAGGCCAGAGCTCTGTGTCTCCCTCACTGATCCCCACTAGTCTCATCTGGTAGCACCCCCTCCAGTCTGCATGCAGGTGCCTGAACAACAACGTCGTCTCAACCGAAATCTGTTGGTGTTTTTTTGCAGATATGATACATGAGCTGTGTTTGCAGGAGGCCGAGCTGGGTCGGTAATAGTAGTACTGTTGGATGCATGCAGGCACACTGTATTAGTACAACTCCAACCTACATTATTTTTCAGGCGAGCTATATAAGACGACGTTCAGCGGGCGTTTCGAAGCTGCCTAGTAGAGGTGGGATGGTGTGTTGACAGGATTTTGAAGCTGGGCTGACAATGGCGGCGACATGGGTGGAGCATTGTGAGTCTAAGAACAGGAAGGTGGACGCTGAGTTTCAAGCGCCAGCAGGATGAGTGGAGGGGAGCTGAACAGGAGGATGGTGAGAGTTTGTGTTTGAGGGAGGTAGAGGATGGACATGATGGAGAGAATTGGAGGAAGTGGGAGGTGCGGGCAGGAGCATGGTGGTGAGGTTGCTGTGGACGGGGCAGTGGGAGGAGCGATGGTGAGGAGTATCTCGAAGGATGTGTCAAGGTGGATAGTTCACAGGTAGTAGTGATTGCAATGGGCATGTTCACATCGTCCTCGGTGGTTCAACAATACTACGGCAGGGGTGTTTAGGTGAGCGACGACAGGTTCAGGTATTCATAATGCTTGTGGAAGAGCTGCAAGAGAACCGCAAGCTCTTGCTGTAGCCACACCTCCTCCGACATTGCCGCTGTATTTATTGGCGAGGATAATGTCGGCCGACACTGTAGCCACGCCGCCAGCCGTGGAGCAGCTCAATCACCCGCCCCCGAGCTACCAGAACGGCTACCCGAGTGTGCTGCCTCCGCAACGGCCTCCGACGCCCCCGTCGTCCTCCGGAGGTACCCACATCAACCCTTCAGTGGTGGTGATAGTGGTAATCCTCAGCGTTGTTTTCATCCTCTCGGGGTTTCTTCACCTGCTGGCGCGCTGCCTCGGCCGGCGACGCCAACCAGCGCCGCGGCATCACAGCCCACTGGTGAGTGCGCTCCACGGGCAGCTACAACATCTCTTCCACTTGCACGACGCGGGCGTTGAGCAGGTGTTTATCGATACCCTTCCCGTCTTCTCTTACGGTTCCATTAGAGGCTTAAAAGACAGTGCAGACTGCGCGGTATGCTTAACGGAGTTCGGCGACGACGACCGGTTACGCTTATTGCCGAAGTGCAAGCACGCGTTTCACTTGGAATGCATTGACACATGGCTCCTGTCAAACTCTACATGTCCATTATGCCGACGGAGCTTACTCCCGGATCCGCATGTTCACGGCGGAGCGTCGACCTCTGGAGCCGCATTGGAAGCCACCGGGTCCGCTTCCGACCTGATGCGCTCCAACCGCTTCATATGCCCACGCCTCTCCCTCGAGGAGCAGCTAGTACGCGACTCACGCCGCATCCAAGGCAGCCTCCACGGCTCCATCCACGGGAGCTACCAGAACAGCTTCCGCATCTGCGACGTCGAGGAAACCGAAGACCACGACTCGGAAAACGAAATACAAGAGATTCACGAGCAGGAGGAGCTCCACCAGTGCGCAGAAACCCCAAGCCCGTTCGCGCCAACCATCCGCGTCATGGACGAGCACGGCGCGCAGCGCGTGCTCAAAGTGGAGCTCGGCAAAGTCTCAGGCAAAGTTAAGAACGTCGACTCGCGGAAACTGACGCGCAAAGGCGGACGCTCATACTCCATGGGCAGCTACGAATACATCGTCGATCCCTCAAGCTGGGAGCTCATGATCGCGCCCACGCCGTACCCCGGCAGACCACAAGACTGGGCCTCATCGAAGCCAACACACAGAAGCGCACTCTCAGACTCCATCCCGGAGCTCGCAAGCGCCGGCACCACGCCCGCCAACGACGAGCTCTTCTGGGCGAGCCGAGGGCTCTACACGCCGCACACGCTGTCTCGCGTCCGGGAGCTTCTGACTCCCATCGGCTCCGAGTATTCCAACGCCGCATTCTCCCCAGCGGCGTTTCTCGAGTACCCATACTCGCCGAATCAAGGCGACCGGTGGATCGACATCGACATCGAGCGCGGCGAGATCGTGGAAGAAGACGATGAAGAGGACGAACCGGACAATTGGTCGTCTAGCGAGGAAGCGGAGACAGCGCGCAGCAAGTCATTCTCCAACGCTTCGCTCGGCTCCAGCATCCAGACGCCGCTCGGGAAGGAATCGACAAGCGAGTTCAAGCAGCGGTCGTCGTCGCTCAGCCGGCTGCCCGAAGGGAAGGTGAGTGTGAGCTGGTATCGACGGTCGTTGTCTGAGACATCGGTGGGATTGGAGCAAGCTGTGAAGGAGCTGGAGCTCGGGAAGGGGAAGAGCGTGTGGGAGGATGGAGCTGCGGCCGTCGACGTTGTGGCCGCTTCTTCGACGGATGATCAGCAGAGCGTGAAGCAGGGGTCGTTCTCGCGGCGGTTTTCGTTGAATTGGTTGATGGGGCGCGACAAGCGGGTCGTGTTCTCGGCTGCGTCGCCGTCGCCGGGGACGGATCCGGAGCAGCGGACGCGGCCGATCACCATCTGAGAGTCTGAGTCCTTCCTTTCTGTATAGCACTGAATCTGATCTGTTTCGCTCTTCTCGGCCGATTGTTGGCTCATTCTTCTTGTTCCGATCACTTCACCTGGAATATTGTGTTCTCTCGTAGAAATACACTTGGGTTTCGCTTCCAATGACTTCGGGTGTATGGATGGGTATTCGGAAGTGGATTTATTGTATTTACCTAGGCAGTTTTTGTGCAAAGAATCTCTCTACTGTTTGACAGAGTGCAAGTGTGTAGACAGTAGAAAGATTCTTTGTTTGGGACTCGCTTCGAATGCAAGAATATGGCAATGAAGAAGGTTGAAAATGGATTTCTCAGGGGGCCAGTTGGGTATTGATCTGAGTGTACTGTCACGATGAGGTATTTGTGTCTGTAGAGTTGTTCATCCCCATTCTTGAAGCTCTTTGCGTACTTGAATGTGAATTGCCGGATGTCTAGAATTGGTTGCCCATTGCACAACTTTGAGCAAACCAAAGTGGCTCTACAGGCCACTTTGAGCAAACCAACTACTCCGCTGGCTAGAAATCCGATGGGAAAACTTTGAGAAAATTGACTCCTAGCGCCTCAGAATTATGGAAACTGAAGAACTATGCCAATAATGAATTGGAAACAGGGAAACGAAAGTCGACCTGACCTAGTTCAGAGCCCTGAGCTGCAAACTGTGTTCTCTTCAAAAAAACCTGAACGAACTTAGCCCAATGTGGCATGATCCGCCATAGATTTGTTATTGCAGAAGGCTCTACTTTTCTTCACTCGCTGTGAAGAACGAGGGATTACAGTTGTGGTAGCTGACCAAGAAACTCTGGCAGGCTTTCCAGAGCTTTGGGATCACTCAACCCTGATTCAGAAAGCTGAGAGAGATTTCCAAGGGACTCAGCACAAACTAGAATCCCGAAGCTGAAATTTGTGGCGAGGGCGATTCATGTGCAGAGTCGTCATTTCAGAACTATATGATCGCCATGAGTCTGATCGTAGATTTGGACATACACAGAAAATTTCTTCTCAAAGAGGTAAGTTCTTGTTCCTGCAGAAAACCAACATCAGATTGGATAAAATGAATTCTTTACCTGTGACAAAACGCACTTCGAAATGCTTCTTGTGACTTATTCAAAGAGGTAAAGAATGTAGAAAGCCTCCACTGCTCCCCGTATTTTTGCAAGCCTCTGCGAAGCATTTCCCTGCAAGACATGAATGTTAGAAACAAAGTAATGAAGTGCCAATAACCTACTCGAGAGAGTCACTTCATATCCTTGCAAACTAGTACCTCATGCTGGACGCCATGGACCGAACGCTGCACTGAATTTCCTATTTAATTCCACACACATGCAAGAAACATTTCGTCGTCACAGTAACCACTCCAATTCGGCAGTGAGTTCATCACTGCAGGATTGATGTGGTTACTGTGACGACGAATCATTCATCTCTCCCTCGTATCCCACATGGACAGGGCTCAAGAAAGCACATTTGGGTTTAAGATCAACACACAAGGTTTAAGAATATATGGTATCCTGAACTCTGACCATAGATTTGCACAGGGCATACAAGTGAACCACTCCACCAATCCGTCAAATGGGAGAACTGCTGTAATCTCTATCGTCTCCCTCCGCTGTGCTTATTAGGGTTTCTTTCAAAGTTGGATACTCCTGTTTCCGAGTAAAACTCAATTGCTAAAGTTCACAAAAATTTAGAGCTATGGCAATGAATCTGGCCTCTATTAATCAAGCAGTACCCAACTTGACATTCTATTTGCAAACAATGCTGCATTCTCCGCTCTAGGTACACCCTGTCGCTAAAAGTCTAGAAGTGGCCGATCGGAAGCACGAGCGCTTCCAAGTATTGGACCATTTCGAGCAAACCAAAAGCTCCGTCAAATATGTCCTTGCCAGTAAAAAAATAATTCGGAAGTACTCTCCCCTTTTGGGTAGGACTTCTCCACATCTTTTTTCAACTTCCTCCTCTCTTCATCATCATCATCGTCGAAAGGATCAAGAAATATACAGCACTCGCCATCTTCTAATTGTTGCAGGAAGCTCTTGTCCACTTCCCTCCACTCCTCCCTGTACAGAGGGAGAACTTAACCCACCTGGTCAAGAGATTCTCACAGGCATTCCAGAGATTTCAACCCGTCTACAATAATTTAGTAAGCGGAGAGAGATTGCCAAGAGACTCCAGACGAAATGTCAGACCTCTGCACTTATTTGGATATAATTTTTGACGCTGTGAGATATTGCCAAAGGAATCCAGAAGAAATGGTAGAGCTCCACAATTACTCAAAAGCAATATCCGAAGCAGCGGGAGATTGCCGAGAGACCCCGGCAGTACACCTGTGAGATTATTTGCAATCCTTCAACAATAATCAAGAAAGCTGAAACTGCCAAGCGACTCAGACAACCTTTTCAGCACTCCAAAGTCCTCTAAATGAAGCTGTCGAAGCCAATTCAAGTTGTAAATACATCCGGAAGCACCTTCATGCTAAAATGGTCGCTAGAATTCAACAGAAGTTGGAGATAAGGAATCGAGTCTGGCCTCCAATCTCGCTGAGCCCAACAAGGAAATCCATGCAAACACAATCCTGCATTCTACGCTTCTAGGTCCAACCTTTTGCTAGGAACGGCCTACGACTGTAAACTCACGGCTGTCTACAGGTGGCCGATCGGAACGACATAAAGCTTGTACGCAATGCGAGTTCGGGCTCTGCGATCAAAATATGTACATCGCCAACAATGCAAATGAGAACAGGGAATAAAAGAAGACTTGACGTGACTCCAACCGCTGGAGATTGCAATATGTGCCCGCGTCAGCAAAAGATGTCAGGTAGCTCTCTCCTCTTTTCGATACAATTATTCATCTTCCACGTCGTCTTCCTCCCCGTCCCATTTATATTGGTCATCACCTTCCCCTTCCCCTTCCCCATCCCCTTCCTCTTCCTCTTCCTCTTCATCTTCCTCTTCATCTTCCTCTTCCTCTTCCACATCGTCTTCCTCCATATATAAATATTCGTCATCATCATCATACTGAACGTGAATATCACACCCGCGAGCTTCTAGTAGTTGGAGATAGCTCAGGTTCACTTCCCTCCGCTGCACGTGGTAGAGAGACAGTTGCTCGAGTTGAGACAACGAACCGAGAGATTGTGGCAGCCGTTCCAGGGCTTTGCAACGGTTCAAGTATAATGTAGAAAGCCCGGAGAGCTTGCCAAGAGACTCCGGGAGGGACACCAGAGCTTCGCAAGACCTCAATCTCAACTTCTTCAGTTGAGAGAGATTGCCAAGCGACTCTGGCAGACTTTCCAGGGCTTTGCAACCGCTCAAGTTTAACGTAGAAAGCCCGGAGAGCTTGCCAAGAGACTCCGGGAGAGACGCCAAAGCTTCGCAAGATCTCAATCTCAACTTCTTCAGTTGAGAGAGATTGCCAAGCGACTCTGGCAGACTTTCCAGGGCTTTGCAACCGCTCAAGTTTAATGTAGAAAGCCCGGAGAGCTTGCCAAGCGACTCCGGGAGACACGCCAGAGCTTTGCAAGATCTCAATTCCAGAACCTCCAGTTGAGAGAGATTGCCAAGCGACTCTGGCAGACGTTCCAGAGCAATGCAGCCGCTTAAGTCTAAATATGTAGAAAGCCCGGACAGCTTGCCAAGAGACTCCGGGAGGGACGCCAGAGCTTCGCAAGCCATCAAATCTAGAACCTCCAGTTGAGAGAGATTGCCAAGCGACTCTGGCAGACTTTCCAGGGCTTCGCAACCGGTCAAGTATAATTTAGAAAGCCCGGAGAGCTTGCCAAGCGACTCCGGGAGACACGCCAGAGCTTTGCATCCATTGATATTCAACTCCTCCAGTTGAGAGAGATTGCCAAGCGACTCTGGCAGACGTTCCAGAGCAATGCAGCCGCTTAAGTCTAAATATGTAGAAAGCCCGGACAGCTTGCCAAGAGACTCCGGGAGGGACGCCAGAGCTTTGCAAGCCATCAAATCTAGAACCTCCAGTTGAGAGAGATTGCCAAGCGACTCTGGCAGACTTTCCAGGGCTTTGCAATACCTCAAGTTTAATTTAGAAAGCCCGGAGAGCTTGCCAAGCGACTCCGGGAGACACGCCAGAGCATTGCAAGATCTCAATTCCAGAACCTCCAGTTGAGAGAGATTGCCAAGCGACTCTGGCAGACGTTCCAGAGCAATGCAGCCGCTTAAGTCTAAATATGTAGAAAGCCCGGACAGCTTGCCAAGAGACTCCGGGAGGGACGCCAGAGCTTTGCAAGCCATCAAATCTAGAACCTCCAGTTGAGAGAGATTGCCAAGCGACTCTGGCAGACTTTCCAGGGCTTTGCAATACCTCAAGTTTAATTTAGAAAGCCCGGAGAGCTTGCCAAGCGACTCCGGGAGACACGCCAGAGCTTTGCAACAACTCAATTCCAGAACCTCCAGTTGAGAGAGATTGCCAAGCGACTCTGGCAGACGTTCCAGGGCTTTGCAACCGGTCAAGTCTAATTTGGAAAGCCTAGACAGCTTCCCAAGAGACTCCGGGAGACACGCCAGAGCTTTGCAACAACTCAATTCCAGAACCTCCAGTTGAGAGAGATTGCCAAACGACTCTGGCAGACGTTCCAGGGCTTCGTAACCGGTCAAGTATAATTTGGAAAGCCTAGAGAGCTTCCCAAGAGACTCCGGGAGACACGCCAGAGCATTGCAAGATCTCAATTCCAGAACCTCCAGTTGAGAGAGATTGCCAAGCGACTCTGGCAGACGTTCCAGGGCTTTGCAACCGGTCAAGTCTAATTTGGAAAGCCTAGACAGCTTGCCAAGCGACTCCGGGAGACACGCCAGAGCATCGCATGCATTGATATTCAACTCCTCCAGTTGAGAGAGATTGCCAAGCGACTCTGGCAGACGTTCAAGAGCTTTGCATTTGCTTAAGTTTAAACGTGTAGAAAGCCTGGACAGCTTGCCAAGACACTCCGGGAGACACGCCAGAGCTTTGCATCCATTGATATTCAACTCCTTCAGTTGAGAGAGATTGGCAAGCGACTCTGGCAGACTTTCCAGGGCTTCGCAATAGCTCAAGTCCAATTTGGAAAGCCTAGAGAGCTTCCCAAGAGACTCCGGGAGACACGCCAGAGCATTGCAAGAACTCAATTCCAGAACCTCCAGTTGAGAGAGATTGCCAAGCGACTCTGGCAGACGTTCCAGGGCTTCGCATTCGCTTAAGTCTAAATATGTAGAAAGCCTGGACAGCTTGCCAAGAGACTCCGGGAGACACGCCAGAGCTTTGCATGCATAGATATTCAACTTCTTCAGTTGAAAGAGATTGCCAAGCGAATCTGGCAGACTTTCGAGGGCTTTGCAATGGCCCAAGTTTAATGTAGAAAGCCTAGAGAGATTGCCAAGAGACTCCGGGAGACACGCCAGAGCTTTGCAAGCCACCAAATCTAGGACCTCCAGTTGAGAGAGATTGCCAAGTGACTCTGGCAGACTTTCCAGGGCTTTGCAATGGCGCAAGTTTAATGTAGAAAGCCCAGAGAGATTGCCAAGAGACTCCGGGAGACACGCCAGAGCTTTGCAAGCCACCAAATCCAGAACCTCCAGGTGAGAGAGATTGCCAAGTGACTCTGGCAGCCGTTCCAGGGCTTTGCAACCGGTCAAGTTTAATTTAGAAAGCCCGGAGAGCTTGCCAAAAGACTCTGGAAGACACGCCAGAGCATTCCAACAACTCAAATCCAAACTCTCCAGTTTAGACAGATTGCCAAGCGACTCAGGCAGCGATTTCAGCACACCAAATCCTTCTAACCTGAGCATTTTTCGCAGGTCCAAACTGTACAAAGCATCCTGAAGCACCGTCAACCTAGGATCACCCGCATCATCAGTCAACCAGAGCTCTTCCAAATGCGGTAGGTTGCCTGGAGACACGTCGAATTCCCTCACACGCAAGCCATTGTCCATGTGAAGGGTTCGGAGGCGAGGGCATGCAGGTAATCCACCCTCCGGTATAATTGACAGCTTAAGCGTCTCAAGATCATATGACCGAAGTTGTCCTCGCTGGATGGCTTTAGCTATTTCTTTTCTCAATCCCCTACAGCCCCACAAATCGAGGGATTTTAGTCGGGACAGCTGTTCCAAATGGCCACCTAGGTTGTCTATGCGTAACTCCCCACATCCTGCTAGGCTCAAAGATCTGAGACTACAGAGATATCCCAATGACACGATGGTCTTTAGCTTCTTACAATAATTAAGATTCAGCTCCGTCATGCAATCCATTCTTGTTCCAAATTCGAAGAAGCATATATCACACCAAGAAGCATCCATACGCTCCAACTTCGACAATCTGGCAACTCCAGCAGGAATCACCTTCAAATCTTTGCAAGTGTTAACATTGAGGATTTTGAGTGCTTTCAACTTGCCAATTGATCCAGGTAGGCTTCTCAAATGGGAACAACGAGATAAATCAAGCTCCAGCAACTCCTTCAGATTGGTAATGCTCTCAGGGAGTTCTTCTAGCTTCTTGCAGTCACTCATCTCCAATACCCGTAACTTAAGACATGAATCTCCCAAATTTTGTAAGCTTGTTGATGTGATCCCTGTCCCGGTCAAACATATCCACCTCAACTCTTCCGAGCACAACGATACATAATATTCCACCACTTGTGATTCCCTGATATAGGGTAAATTCAACAACCTCAATCTTTTAAGTCGTTTCACTTCTTCAACCATCTTCTTCTCCACTTTGTATTGATTATCCACAAAATCCCAATGTTGTGGACCACGCAAAGAAAAGCCTTCTAAAGTGTTTAGATCCTACAAAACCAAAAGCTCTACAAATTAAATCATGCAATAATCTCCATTGTGGTTTTCATGCTAGTGAAGAAACCGACCAAGAGAACTCATTGATAGTGAACCATTGCAATTAAAGCAGTACTAACAATTTAACTAGCAATCTAAAACAATACTCACCTTCCCCTCTGACATGGACATTAAACCTTCACTGAACTTCCCTATTCGACTTGTTCTGGCAACACTTTGTCCAAAATCCCGTAGTTGATCATGCATTACTATCGTTCTTCTTTCAGCACTCCATTTAATAAGAGACCTCCTCATTAGATTGTGAACTCCAATTGGATCATCCCATATTCTTCCAAGATATTCCCTTGTTCCTTTCAAAGTTGTACGACATCTTTGTTGTAGCCATTCCCCTAATATACAAGCAAAATCTAAGAACATGCTCTTGTGATCGTCATCCAAGTCATCGTAGCTAATTCTCAACCTCGCCCAAAGTCTATCTTTCTCAGATCCATCAAGAGATTTTGCTTTCTGCAACTTATCAAGTGCCCTCTCCCACAACTCCTTTCGAACATCTGCATATGAAGCATGCCCATACTTCCTCAAGTACTGACCCATCACTTCAAGACTCAATGGCAATCCGCCACATGCCTTGCTGATATCCTTCGCAAGTCCATTAAGCTCCACTTCCTCAATGTTGCCAAGGTGATCAAAAGCATAATGTGAAAACAGGTCCATAGATTGATCATCGTTCAGGCATTCCAGATCAAGGATTGCTTCATCATCTATGCTACCGATTAGAATGTTATGTAGCCGGGTTGTTACAATCAACTTGCTTCCTTTATTTCCAATTCCAAAGGCATCTACTAGCAACGCCTTCAGATTCTCCTCAGTATCCACATCATCCACCACCAACAACACTTTCTTCTCCACTATGCATCGCCTGATTTCCTTTCTATGAACCTCTGAAAAATCCTTCTCCTCACTCAGATTGCCACAGAAATCACGATACAGTTGCTTCCGAGAATTCTTCACACCAAGAGATTTCACATCTTCCAGAAAGCATGACTTTTCAAAAACCTTTCTCTCCTGGTTGTAGAAGTGTTTGCTCAGCGTCGTTTTCCCTATGCCACCCATGCCAACCAACAAAATCCTGGAGTGTCTCTCCAATTTCCTCCTAACCTCCTCCAATCTTTCTTCCATTCCCACCATCAAACTAGGGACTTCCAGGAGGCGATCACTTGTTCGCAACCATTCCTCCACAACATCTTTTACAAAATTTCTCATACATTGGAAGCTGCTGCTGTCTTTGGTGTCTGGTGTGCACACTCCGAAGTGGTCAGCTGCAACAGACAAGATTTTGTTGTATCCATGGCGAGCGGATGCCTCCTTCACCACCTTCGCACTAAACCCATACTGCACCAACAAGAGTCGCCCTCATTTAACAAGCACAATACCTAAGAATTCCTCTACAAGAGGTCATTCCAGTACCATTCCACGAAAACGGTGTTATCTTCCATCTATGTTTAAAAAAATAACTGCCAAATTCATGCAAGTGAAGATATCTAAGGTTCAGAGCGTACCAGCTTTGTCTTATGAGTCTCTGCAACAACCGCGAACGTCCACATTTTGGGAAAATCCTCCCTTTCAATGCGTCGAAATTCGGCATTCAAACGGCCAAGATTGACGTTGATCACCCTCAGTTGTTCAACCAACTTGCTCTTACGGCTAAAAGGCAAGTGTAAAGCCAGATCCGCCAATTTTGACCCCTCGTGTGGGGTGGCATAAAAGAAGAACCCTCTCACATTTCGGAGAAAGTTCACGTACTTCGGATCCTTTCCATACTGCACATGCGCTTTGATTACCATCTCCTTCACAACCAGGCCACCAAGGCAGTGGCAAACAAACACAACAGGGCAGTCGTCTTGGCCAATATTTGCAAGTCCAACCATACTCTGCACCAGGCTCTCTCCCAATATATACGTATCCGTTCTTCCTGTAGTGCTGGTCTCCAATGCACAAGAGTCGTAGGAGAGGGACCATATCCGAGCTCCAGGCAAGTCCTCACTCAACCATTTCATCGGCCAACAGATTTCATCTCCTTTCACCCCACCCATCCAAGTTTTCCAATATGCCTCTTTGTATTGAGAGTACTGAAGACCATGTATAAATATAATCTCCACCTCAAGTGCCGCCGTTGGGTCACAAAACTTGTACACTGCATCGTTGATCTGCGGATGTCAATTCAAGAAGGATATCAGGAGCTTATCTGGACTTGGGATGATGACCCTGAAAGTGTTCTATATCTATTCCTGCACTCAAAGTGTCTGCTGAATCAAAGTTCGGTGAAGGAATACCTTGGTAATACCATCCGGTCGAGTAGAGATGCTGCCTTTATCCACTGGCAGACCCCTCTCCCACCCCCAAAATGATGGCGGCAGCATTATCTTAGCTAGCAGACGACTAAACTACAACCCTATCCTAGCTGCTCTTCTCCAGTGTCTGCACCAGTTATTCTCCTACAACATCATATGTTCAGATGCATCCAAACTGGAAAACAGATCGAGGCCCTGTAAGAAACAGGATCAGGTTCTACGGGTACCACCAACAACCACATGGTTGACGGCTTGTGGGGATTGGAAAAGTCAGCCGAGAGATTAATAGAAGTGTATGTCTGAACGACTGGGTCTATTGCGTGAAATTCATCCGACTGAGATCTGCATAGATTTGCATGCAAACATCTTCACATCAGCAAGACAATGCAGTAAAGATGCAAACAAATGATTATTTACAAGATGCACAATTTCCAGGTGCAGAAGTATTTTCATGTGTATTAGAACAAATACATTGTCCGACTAAAATAAGGAAACTAACTCTGCGTGATCTTTGCAACTAAATTCCAATACTGACGAGTCCTACAATCACATTTTCATGTAACGCTACATTCAGTTCTCAATAGACATAATGGCTCCCCCATTGATGCTTATCACAAACAGATTCGACTAACCTGCCATGAAACACGGACAACCGTTGACCCGGTACACTTAACTAAAGCTATGTCAGTGCGATGGTCTCCAGACTGCAACACAGACACTAGAAATGCATCTCTATATCGATCCAGGAAAGAAATGCAGGAGCCCTACAATACTCAAGTACTGCACATTCAAGACACATGGCTCGCAACTACAAGACTACCCACAAACAGAAGCTGATCCCGTGCTTCGTGAACCCTTCAACAACCGTGTTCAATAATTTCAGTACCACATCTGGGTTCCGATCATCAACTACTTCGTGAAAGAAGTACTATGATTGTCAAATAGCGTTCAACATGTACGCCGAACACTCGCACTGCGAAATATCCTACGCTTGCGAAGGAGTGAGAAATCTAGCTCTAGAAACGCACGAAATTAAGAGAGTAGCTTTTCCCATAACATGTTACACCAAGATAAATACCTGAGATTCGGGCGACAATATTAATGGTCCACTGCTCACATGACGAGAAGAGCGAACGTCTAGGGTTTCAGGGCTGAGGGCAAGGCACGGAGACGGAGAACCCGACCTGCAGATTGAATGATCATCCAAGCCTGCACCATACTAAAAACCGCAATACATTCAACAACAGACTCTTCAAAGAACTTCCCAACCCATGAAGGCGACATGAAACTCCGTCTCAAAATCTGATCTTGAATACAGAAGAAGCACGACGATTGAGAGGCTACCTTGACACAGAATCACCAACTTGACGCAGCAGCTAGTCAGTCCAGCGTACCCACGATCACAATGAATCCAGCAGTCGCAGGTGGTAAGTAATTAAGCCATCGAGACATGCATCACACCAGTGTGCACACGAATTAGTGGAAGACAACTTCGGCAAAAGAAGCTCAGCTAGCCATATTCAAGCACATCTCGACGAGTCTTGCGAAAGCCATCTCCGAAGTGAAAGAGCAGTGGAGAGCTTGCAGATAAGCGGCATCGCCTTCTGAGACTGGTTTTATAAGTAAGATTTAACTTGGTAGAATAGCAAAATTATACCGCGCACTGTTACGATGTCGGTAGGTGTTTAATATGGGATCTAGAAATTCAGTTGTGACTTAGCTGGACATGTCCAATGTTAGGAGCCTTGGCGCTCATCTAGTTCATTGAATAATATTATGATGCATGTAGCCCACATGGGCAGCTCGGCGTGTCTGCAGAGGCCCAGGAATTGCTCCCACTGTTGAGAGGATTCGACGTTGACTACTAGAACCACATAGTATCGGCGCATTTGTCCAATCTCCCAGAAAAATATTATAAAATTCTATGGTTGGCTAGTTTTGTGCATATTTGTTAAAAAGGAAATGCTGTGTGAATTTTCTATTGGTGTTAAGGTAGGAGCACCTAAAACCAATAACTTAAGGATTTTGAGCCTTTTTTTTTGGGGGTAATTTTTTGGGATGTAATTTTCATGTGTAGAAAAATAGGTTTCTCGTAGAATGCAATTTTTTTCAAAACTTTCTTCCAAATATTGAAATAGATACAAATTTTTAAACATAAAAGTACTTCGTGACCCAAAACTTATCTGAAGATTTTTCCATTGTCACACCTAGTTGGTACTAATTTCCACTTATGACTGTACCCAAAACCACTAGCTTTTTGAGTGTTCTAATTGGTCAGTTTGAATTGAGTGGTCTGACAAGTTCAGCAAAGTTGCGTTTCAGGCAAGTTGCGGATCTGGGGACATCTACAGCATAGCCAGGGCTCTTGGTTTAGAGGGCTTCGTGACCATGAGATATCAAAAATCACTTTTCACTGTTTTGGTCACTTCTCATAGTATAAAGTGGATTTGTACTAACTTGACTTTGGACTGAATTTTTTGAAAAAAAAGTCAAAAATTATTTTTTGAAAGACAACCCTAATTTTTAAAAATTAAATTAATTTTTTATTCAAAGTTGAACTAACCTATTATCAACATATGGAAGAAGAAAAATTTACAAATTGATGTTTAAAATGAAGTTTTAGATTGTTAAGTTTAGGTTATATGTGCATGATTAAATTTACAAATGCTATTAGTGATACTTTTATATAATTTTTGCGTCCTGAATTTCAAAAATTCTTTTGGATTTAATAATAAAAAAAGTATTAATAATATATGGATGGAAGTTGTTGTGATGGATTGGAGTTTGACACATTAAGAGTCGTTATATTTCTAAATTTTTTATTCCTTATTAATATGAATAATTAAGGGCATTTATTAAGGGCACTTATTAAGGGCTAGTGTTTTTTTTTTTTTTTTTTTTTTTTTTTTTTTTTTTTTTTTTTTTTTATATTTATAAATTGTAAAGCGAATGGTGTTAAGGGCTAGTTTTGAACTTAACTCTTAAGGTTTTTTTGTGAATCACTTCAACATTATCATATCTTGCTAATCATCTTTTTTCTATAAATTTTACATACACACAAAGCTCACAGACCATAAGATTTTATAATATTTTTTAGGGATTAAATGAATGTCATTCATGAAAATATTCCACTTCATAGTGTTAGGGATTAAACAATTAACTTATAAAATTATGCCAATCAAAACATATAGAAAAATCACCACCATTAAAGTGTCACATGTCAATACATCACAATACCTTTGTCATGAGTGTGAAAGCACAAGAAAAATTGCAACTTTGTGAGCCAAATTATAGTCAAACAATTATGCAACCCCCTCCGGCTTCCACTACAAAAGAGTGAAGTGGGCATGAGCTTTGAAGTAGCATGCCGCTTACAAGAGCACTTGTGGAGTGCAATTATTCCAAAACCATTTTATAACAATAGCACAAGATACTACCTCCTACACTACTTCTGTAATCTAGTGCATACATTATATACAATAAAGTCTATTATATCTTACAATACCCTTGAAATATTAATGTGATACGATGGTGATATCCATGGATATCATATCATGAAGTTGTTACATATTTGTAGCATGGTATGAATTTTGACTGAACTTCAAATTATTTTTTTTCCTAATTTTTTTCTTTGACGATGTAGCAATCTCAATATTTTGATACTTTTTTTGCAAAATTTAGCCACTTTTGGAATTGCTGGTGAGGTGGGTCATGCCAAGTGAATCAGATGAACATCATTCATTCACAGCAACAACAACTTGTTGGGCAATATTCAGCTTCTGCAATGTTGCAGTCTTGATAATGCTATCCAGAAACTTTGATGTAGCAGACATTTGTTGCAATTGTCCAATTTAGGAGCCTTGGTGCTCATCCAGCATGTTCTGCATTGCAATCTTCGTCAGGCAGATTAAAGAGTGATAGAAATTCAGCATTGCAATCTTCGTCAGGCAGATTAAAGAGTGATAGAAATTCAGCATTGCAATCTTCGTCAAGCAGATCGTCTAACCAATCAGCAAACTATCTGAGAGGAAGAGTAGAAAGATTTTTTCTTTAGACCACAATGTTTGTATGGTTGAGCACTTGGGTTTTGAAATGCAATGCAGCAATTCTCATGTTAAAATGCCATGTTATGTTTGCTAGAAATGGAGGAAGAATGGAGTGAGCGAGTTTGGGTTAATAAATTCCCAGGCAAGACTTCTGCAGTATGCCTTCCGGGAATAGGACTTAGACTAAATCATCGAGTTTTTTCTAAAAGAGTGATAGAAATCGTTCAGCTTTCGGAGTGTTTCGATGGTCACTAGGTTTGACGCAACGATTTCGAACAATGCAGTTTTAAAATGATTCATCATCTATAGCTGATGTTCACTGGGAATGTCGACTTTGAGAGCCTTAATATTGCTCATCTAGGCTGCTCTAATATACACTCTGCCACAGGGAATGTCCTCAGCAAATCTCATCAACTCCTGAATCTGTTTCCTCGTGGCCGGATTCCATTCCAGGTTCCAGGCCGGATCAGTTTCTCGAGTCACCGCGGTGTCATGTCTCCGACATCAAGCACAGTGGAGGTGCTGGGAAGCGATTCCAGTACAGACGCATACACAGCCTTGAGATCACTAGCTTTCGAAGGGTCCGAGAACGGAGAGTTCAGATCAACTTGCGCAAGTAAGCGTGCATGTTCCCCGCTGTTGTTCGTGTTTGGCAGCCGCATCGCCACCTCCATCTTCTCCTCACCGATCAGCATGGCCAACACGGAGGACATCGATGGTCGTCTGTTGGGACTCGGTTGGATGCAGAATATCGCTACCATTAGCGCCCGGTGCAATTCCGGAACAGGCACATCCTCCAGCGGAAGCCTGCTGTCTAAGAGGTCGAACAAGCGGTTCTCTTCGTAACAGGCCCAGGCCTACAACAGCAGCAAGCAAACCCTTGTCAGTGTTCATAGCCTTCACATAGACCTCGCAACAATCACTCTGGGATTCGGTCGGAGATGTATCAATCTAGTGAACTAGGGGATCGTTGCAGGGGATGTTGAAGTGAAATGTGATCTCACAGACTTTTGGGTCTCACTTACCCATTCCAGGAGATACACTCTATCTGGGGTTGCCTCGAAGTCGATGTTTTTTCGCCCACTTATGACTTCAAGCAGAAGCACTCCGAAGCTGTAAACGTCGGCCTTGCTTGTGAGTTGTCCTCGAGTGGCATATTCCGGAGCCATGTAACCCCTACACAATGGCGAAGATGGCACAAGATGAAGTGAGTGCCGGTGTCGGCCTGTCATGAAGATTTTTAGGTAGTGTTGGGCACGGTTCCTGGTTTCTACGAGTACTATGAGCTTGCACAGGTCAGTTTCACTTACATTGTTCCCGCAATGTGCATGGTAGATAGGTGGCTTTCCTCGTCTGGAAACAGGCGCGCTAATCCGAAATCTGCAATCTTAGGCCTCCACTCTTTATCCAGCAAAATGTTGTTGGCTTTAATGTCGCGGTGGATGATGCGCGGTTGAGAATCCTCATGTAAGTAACCCACTCCACGAGCTATCCCTTCGCAGATTTTGATCCTTGTTGGCCAATCGAGAATGCACTTGTTGTTTGGACCTGCAGGATACAATTTTCGCTTTCAGTAGAGCGTTGTGGGTTTCTGTCAGGCATAGCAGTGATTCTGATCAAGAATTTTCAGAGAAGCAGGAGTGCTGAACCGAGCAATGTTGTACCCCATAGAGCTTCTGCGAGATTTCCGTTTTCAACATATTCATATACAAGTATCTGTTGTTTGTCCTTGATACAGCAGCCTCGGAGCCTCACGAGATTTCGGTGCCGGATTCCAGTTATCAAAACGACCTCATTCAAGAAGTCTTCCGCATTCCCAGATGTCAACATCTTCTTCGCCGCAATCTCTGTTCCGTCTATCAACGTTCCCTGCAAAATGTTCGAGACTGAGATTTATTGCACATACCGACCATCGTCAGGAGCTCATCAAGTTCGTCCTGCTCAGATGTTGAAGTGCTTCAATAGAAAGCTAAGATATCTGTACTCACCTTGTAAACGATTCCGAAGCCACCTTCGCCAAGTTTATTGCTCGAATGGAAGTCTCTGGTGGCTGACTTGATATCGTTGTATGAGTAAAGGCATGGCTGCACTTGCGACCTCGCCAATTCCTGCTCGAGGTTACGAAATGCGGCCTTCTGCTTCTTCAGTCTCAGAAAAACGACAACACATGCCAGAAGACCCAAAACCACCACAGCTGCCAATGGAATGCCCAACCCCATAGCCAAGTTCCTGCTGGCATCGATTTTGCTTTGAGAAGGTGCTGGAGCGTAAGTGCTACTGAAGCTCCAAGCCTTGATTTCATGGATCTCGAATTTCAATCCCGTTGCGCCAACAAAGCCGACGTACATTTCATCGGCAACCACATTGTTTAGGGCAACAGTTTGTGTGAGGACGGGCATTGCCGGCCTTTGAACACCTTGCGGCCCTACCAACGAACCATTGCTGAATCGCACTTCAATGACCTGCTTCGGACTATCATAGTCAATCCATGCTGTGAAGTCTCCCTGGTTCACCAGGTACGTGCAATTGCCAACACCCTCACCGCAAAGATTGTCATAAGACTGCGACGCTATGGCGTGCACGTCGACCCCGATATGGTTGTTGCTGGGGTCGTAAGCATTCTTGAATGTATCAAATTCAACTGCGAACACATGGTTGGCAGGGTTTGCATTGATCGTTGCGTTGATCAGACACAGATACTCGCCCGCCGAGCCTTCCGTAACCGCGTCATCTCGAAACGTGAATGCGAAGCCATCCCCCCACGAGTCATAAGGAGTGTGGATCGTGAATGTGAAGGATGTGCTGAATGACGAGTCTCGGATTGTCACCTTGTCGCGATACAAGAACATCCCGCAGCCGAACTGCCCCTGAGTCCGTGTGCTATTTTCGTTCAGAAGAACCGAATGGGTCGTACTGTTGTACAGGGCATCGTCTACAAGGAGCAACTGAGCAGAAGATGCGAAGCCATCCTGAAACGTGAAATTTGCGGGGATACCTTGAACACCAGAAGCAGAATGGAAGATAAGGAGAGACAGTGCAGTTGAAAGCTGGAGTAGCAGCGTGCCCACCTGCGGGTTACAACTAAGGCGAGTCATTTTGCATCAAACCACTGCTTGGGACAATCAGGTTTTATGAACAACCTAACTCTGAATATTGGAGGAACAGGAACCAAGTTCTGAATTGTGAACTTGGTACTCTTCCACTTGTGCACATTATTGCACATCTACGCCCTGGATTACTGTTGCAATTCTTTCGTAATCAAACAGACTGGGAAGAGCAGTCGTGCTTGTTGCATGGCCGAGAGGGGTTCTCTGTTTCAAGTTAGATGCTCCAGCTCGGATCACGGGCTCTATGTAGTGATCCATTTCTATCTGTCAACTATGAAGCGACGTAGAGACAAACAGGGAGTAGAGACAAACTAGAGCCGATAATCTGACTATCAATTTCATCACACGCAGTGACTAGCTTGAGTTTCTAATGGCAACATATGGTGATCCTCCCAACGAAGAATTGCGCTCTATATGTTCAGCTGTAACGTCTCAAACCCTTGGTTTCAACCATGTTTCCTAGTCCTGAACAAGTACTAGATTTGTGCCTGGGTCTTCAAATATGATTGCAGCAACAGCAGTGAGCAGTCCAATTACGCATGGCAATCGACACCGAGTGAGGAGTCGGACTCTAAGCAAATACAAATAGGCGAGAAGGAAGAGGAAGAGGGCACCAGAAACGAAGAATTTTGCTCTGCAGCTCGCAGAAAAGGAGCTTACAGAGCCTAACAAAGATCACTTCCAAAGCCGACTCTCTGCAAACTACCCAGTTTTGTGAGCCTCTTTTTTATTATTATCACAAGAGCACAGTAATCTTTTTTGGTGGTGGCCGCCAATCGTGAAGCTTCTTTCCATCAACAGGTTTGCGAATCCCGACTTTCTATGCTAGCTCTGCCCAATTATCAGAATTGTATACGTGATTTTATCAGTGAACGTACTACCTGGAATGACGTGTAGGAATTGTCCCACACTTGCCACTAGTCTAGAATATCATCCGTGGACTCCAAGGCTCCTGACCTGTGATTAATTCGTACTATATTTCTAATGATTTCTTCATTGCTCCCGATGCGCCCCCACTTGCACCTGAACTGGAGTCAATTGTCAAATTGTCAGTAACTCTTATCCATCAGTCTCGACCGACTACTCTCCATGCAGGGAACTTGTCACTGACTGTAAACAATACTACTGATCATGCATGTGACCAGGTGCACCTTTTTGATGTAGGAAGTCCTCAATGAGGCCATGGAAACTCCAGGAGTTCGGCCGTTTCTATGCATATGATGTCATATTCTACCGACGGTCTCCATATGGACAACGTGGGTCATATCTTAATGTTTTCCTCATTAATAATTGTATTTGAATATTTTGCCTCTTCTTGAGACCTAGCCTGCCGGCACCCTATAACTATGTTAATTTGCCCACTTCTACGCTCTGGCAGTACTCTTGATCAAGCCCAGGCGAGACGGCTGACTGATTCATAACCACAACCTGCTGGTACTCGCCAGGATTGATCAGTTCCTGGACCAGTACAAAGTAACTTAGGCAACAGTGTTGTTACGAACAAGATTGTTATAAAATCAGAGGACCGAATCTGGACTGTCGCAGATTCGCAATGTACCATGTTGCCGAATAGAATAGGGGTTTCCGTGTATTAATTGAAATTAGTGTATTACATATACAAATGTAGTAGCTGGAAAGCAGAGGGCAAGCTAAGCTTTGGGCCTATAGAGATGAACTACTACAATAGTTGTGTGGAAATATGTGGAAGTGTGCAAATCTTGAAGGCTCACAACTACAGTAGAAGTACTTCATTCACTTGTGTGGAACCCCTCAATTTGTGGCATGGATTCCTTGTTATGTCGTTCCAGCACATGGCGACACCAGTAAACAAATTGTGGACTCGGTCATTGATCTAAGTCTGTACCAAATGTTGGTTAAATTATCAAATACTGATTTTAGGTTGAATGTGTTGTAATCTCACTTTGGAAACTATTAATCAAAGTAGTTAATATATTACGTACATGAGCAGTCGCAATGATAATCACACGATAATCGCTGCGTGTAGAATACTTCAACTTATGACCAAAAGTTCCCCTCCACAAATTTCGTAATTGTCTGTTCAACTCTCCTGTTGTCACTTGCCATCTCGCTCCAAGAGTCTTCCTATCCAGCTCTCCATAAAATAGAATATCATATACAAAAAATAAGGATAAGCGGTATAAATCCTCGAGACTCAGTTTTTATTTTTTGAGAGAGGATTTCAACCCGGAGTTCCTGAACTATCATGATCATTTGTCCAAGACTCACATCTAATTTCTATAATTTTTAAGATGCTCCCACTCTTTCGAATATCAGTCGTTCAATCTATTGCCGAATAAGAGAGTCTCGAAATGGCCAAAACATGGCCAAAACATTTTGCAGCAATTGAGTGCAGCTTTCACCGAGTATTGGCCATGTCAGGTATGTTATGCGTGTTAAACACTTTGCATGGACTTATACCGCGGCTAATCCTTATCCACCTTGCAATGGAGGCAGGATTTCAGCATTTCCAAGCTTGTACACATGAGAATCAATCTCCCATCTTCTGAGATCAAATGACCTTGATCGAATTGGTCATCACATGACTTGTAGACATCTCATGGCGATCTCCCAAAGTGGAGCTCGCTGGCATCCACGAAACTGGAGCCGAGAATGGAGTCATATGGTCTCAACTGAAAAACTCCATCAGTGGATTGCTAAAATTTAGTATAAATTTTTCAATATTACCTGAACTTCATGGATCCCCGGGTTCACCCAGAAGCCAGGGCACCTCATACAAGCTTGCAAGGAACAAACTTCACATGTGAGAATCTCAAGGAACGTGTCAATGAGCAGTGGTTGCTCTTCTTCTTGGGATTTTTCTTTGTGCTTCCCTTCCTGGTGGCCATTTGCCTTCCATATTACAGGAATCAGGAGCCCAAGTTTCCAACTCGAAGTCACCACACTGGCTGGTATTGCAACGTTGCTTTTTTCAGTTTCTATGTGTTTGCTATACTCGTTTTTGTTTTGGACATGACATTAAATCCTGGAAAAAGTTGAAGAACAAAATATGTATAGTGTGGAAAATTCCAGAAAAAATAAATTTAAGCTCTTGAGATAGAAGTTTCTCATGACTCTTGAGCCCTGTTGAAGGACATCCTCATCAATACAAAGAGCATTTGGAATCAACCAATAATTATTCATTGTTAAGGTACATAACAGTGTTAACCTCATGATGTGAATATTGAATTTGTCTAGAGTTCTATAAAAATATTAATATTTTGGCTTGCCTGAGGGCCTACAACTAAATAGACGTGTCACCACTCAGAAGGTCCAAATAATTTTAATAGATTTTGAGCGTGTTTTCTGGATAATTGGCAATATTGACTCAATTTTTACTGTTGCTTAGTCCAACTGATGACTGTGGTAGAGATTCCTTATACCTATGACTTGAGTTGTTTGTAGTGTTTTTGGACCAGTAATTAATACGGTGGTAATCTTCCGACATTGGAGGTCGGTTTTTATGGAGGATGTAAATTTTAGCATGATGTCTTTCCCAATATTGAAATCTGTACAATTTTTGGAAGTTAAAAGTATTTTGTGGTGGATTTTGATCAATAGAGTTCCTCATGTTCAAACATATTTGGTGCAAATTCCATTCATGATAATACCCCAAATTGACTATTAATATTCTTTGAAGAAATCTCAATACTTGAATGTCATTGGTGGGTTGTAATAGTGTTATTTTAGAGAGTCAAATTAAACATAAGTCAAGTGATGGCTAATTGTCAATGAACTCTACTGGAAAGTTTTTTAGGTTTGGTTGCTTTGATCCCTAAAGTTCTTTTAAACCTAATTCGGGTTTTTGGGTTAAATGAAGAAGAAAAAACGTGAATTTATAATTTTTTGAGAATCTTTCACTAACAAACTTCTTTTCTCTACAAATTTGGATAGGAAAAAATTAAATAAAAAAAATAAAGAGATTTTACTATTTATAAGTTTTACAAAGATAGGTTCAAATTTTTGACAACAAAAAAATTCCATGCTTGCTAATGAACAAATTTAGGTCACTTTGATTTTTATGATCTCACAAATGAAGAAAAATCAATGGTCCAATTTTGGTATATAAATAGCATGTCAAGTTAATTTAAAGATCTCATTATTAAATCTACTAAAAATGCTTAGATTGAGATGTATCAAATCTGAAGTCAATTTTGGCAAGTTTGCTTTAGAAACACCTAAGAACTTTAAAGGTTAATATATCTTTACCTTACTACATACGCTTGTATGCCAAATTATAGTGGTAGTTTCATAAATCAAATAGAAATAGAAAAATTAGTCAATCTGACCGGGTGTTTTGATGTCGCCAAAAGTAGTGACATTTGGTCATTTTATGGTTTTTCACAACTTTGACAATTCATGAAGAAAGAAATATATGAGCTAGGTATTGAAATTTTGACATTCAAATAAGACTATCAAAACTCTTTTAATGGTACCTTGAAAATATTTAGATTTATTTAATGCCAATTCATCATCCTTTGGGCCTCATTTGAAAAAGAAAAAGAGAACAAATAAATAAACATATTCATTATCAAAAAGTTTCTCGGAATTCAAAAAATTGGAGAAGGTAGATGATTAAGAAATGAACAAGATTGTGTCACAAAAAAACATGATGTATTTAAGAAAAATTTAAAATAGTCAAAATTTGTTGTTTCTAAAATCAATGCTATAATTCAACTTCATCATACAAAAATTATTTAATTGACTTGTTTTTGTTAAATTAAACAACTAATACAATGAAGCATATAAAAGTATGATTCCTTACTAAAAAAATTGACGAAATCTTTTACTTCTAAATTTGTATTAAGAGTCAAATTTAATAAAATTGAAAAGGCAATATATTGACAATATAAATCGTTATTAAAACTTATTATTCTTTATTTGATGTAATTGTTGGTCATTGAGGTATTTTTGAAATATTGACAATTATGGAAGAATTGAATGAATTGTGTAGCATTTGCTACAATCAATTTGTAGATCCAGTACCAACTATTTGTAATCATCAATTTTGCAAATCCTGTTTAAGTACACAACAACAACAATATATGAAAAAAGAATGTTTTATGTGCACACACAATAAAATGCATAACATACAAAACTTCATAACAATGCAATTTGAACTAGGTGAAAATTTACAAAGATAAGCTGCAGAATTATTGAGAAAATATAGTGAATTAGTACAAATGTGGAGAAGATTTGCAATAAAAATAATTGGATCAAGAGATCAACTACAACTTTCGAATTAAGTGAAACTCATCATAGATTAGAAGAAGATTTTTTAAGACATGCCACAGCGGAAGCAATGAATCTACATAATAGGTCTAATAATTAATTGTTATATTTAATAAATTTTATATCATTCACACAATATGCAAAAATATACCAAAATTATTTGAAAATGAAAAAGATTTGTATTTTTCATTCAATTGTGAGTGTATCCATATTTTTTTTTTGTATCTAATTTGTGGATGTATCTAATTTTCTAATTTTTAGTATATCTAATTTAAAATGTATCTAATTTTGAATGTATTTAATGCTAAATGTATCTAGTTTTGAGTGTATTCAATGATTCTGATTTTCTATTTAAAAATTTATAGAGCAAAGAAAGAAGTAGTGAAAATAACAATTAATCTCTCACTTGCAATTTGGAAAGAATGTCTCTAGATGGTGCTTATTTAGCCCCGGCAATAAACTTTGTCATTGTTTTAATCACAAGGGGCCTCTAAGAAGGGCAGCCGTTAATTGGGGTAAAAAGCTTCAACAAGCATTCCCAATACAACTGAGAGTTTTGTTTGGAACTATTCTACACAAAAAATAAAAACTAAATTTGAGGTATCCGCGCAAAGATTTTAATTGAAGCTTTCTTGTTAACGTGGGGAACCTATGTGCCCAAGTTTCAATCAGATGATGGGAAATGTATTGAAATTGTTTATATCCTAAATGCATGAGTGAATTATGTGCTTAATCATCAAAAACAGATGTTTCATCAATCCATCATGTTCAACATTGATCGTTCATTATGGACGATGAGAATTTGTGAGACTTAGTTACATGTTTGATTTCTACTACAAACATTGTCAAAAGTTTGCTGTAGTTCAACAGATTTTAGACTCAATAAATGAACTTGTCTTTAAAATCTTCATCAAAAATTCCACTTTAAAGACTCTAATAAATTATGATGTTCTTCGACCACCATCCACTTTAGAAATAAGTTGTAGACCTTTTCTAGCATCACCCTCCATTATACTAAAAACCACCATAAGTCATTGTTTTAAGAGAACCAAGTGAATCAATGACATGCCAAACTTTCAAAACATGGAAGTTTAGTGTATTGTCATGACTAGAAATCGATCCACATGGTGTGGACATGGACAACCTACATGTTGATTCTAGATTCCAAAGATTCCAATTTGATAATTTTTATAATTTTCAATATTACGCATTAAATTATAAATAAATGTCCATCTATCATTCACACTATTTTTCTACAATATAAAATTTTAGAAAGTTATTCTATAAAATAGAATCGTCATAGGATTCCAAGGAATATTCAAGGATTCAAAGCTGAAAGCAATTGTTGCAAAAATGTTAATCACTTGCTGTGGAGGTTGGCCACTTTATTTTTAAAAAGTCCATGATTGGACAATACTTAAATGTGATATAATATGTGCCTTCCATATATTTGATGAAGTTGGATTTAGTAGACAACACACAGGTCATCATTTCTACAAATTATCAGTAAGGTCAAATTCCTAAATAACTCACAATATTATTTTAATGAATTTAAAAATATAAACCTTTGAAAATTTGTATGAATTATTAATTTTATTTTTAGAATTTCAAATAAAGTATGATTGACGAAAGTTGGTTTTTCTATTGTAAACTGCAAAATAGTAAAGGAAACAATGGTGAGAACAACACTAATTTTCCAAAATAGAAAATTTTATATCATTATGACAATGTTGAAGTAATGCACTTCAAAAAATTCTCATGGATGGGGTCTAAGGTAGGAATACCAGAAATGGTGAAAATAAGGTGATTCGACCAGAAGGAATGAAGTCAGAAATTATGTGAAGTTTTTTTGAGATGAAGAAGAAGGAATGATGAAGAATGCAGCTTGTTTGGTATTTTATTCCCCGTAATTAATTCTCTAGAATTTCTCAAAGTGGGAAGTTCATCAAACCCCCTTCTTGTATACTAGACTCTTCCTGAACCAAACGTGATGGTGTTCTAAAACAGTAAACTAACATCATGAAAAAGTGGATGTAAGAAAACCACAATTGACATTATGTGGCAGAACCTCATTGGTCCACCAGAACTTGGTTGCTCATGTAGAAATTCTCCGTTTTGAGTCCACCATGTCCATGTTTCACTGCAACTCTATTGCACGCCTCGTAGGCATTAACAGTTTATGGTATTCCTACCTTAACTTGGATTGACAGAACTCAAAGTGCGCTAGAAAGTAAACTTGATGTAATATTTTTAAATATGTTTTTATTTTTTCAAAAACATATTTTATTCTCACGGGCAGCCCACTAAGCTCGGGCAGCGACCAAAAAATGGTCGTTTGAGCGTTTAGGGGTTAACTACGTAGTATGTCCAATGTGCAGGTTTGATCTCATGTGGCAACGGGGCCTAAGAGTATAATAGCAGTGTGACACTTTGAGACACTCCTGTCATAGTGTTCTGCCACTGACGAAGTTTTCCTGGATAATAAATAAGTGCAGAGCGCATAAAGGAATGAAAACCTTGAAGTGGTTGCCGTGAGAGGAAAGGACGACATTCGATTATGCAACCAGACCCAATTCCAGGACGCCGTTCTTGCTAGAAGATTAGCTAAAGACTGGATAAAGTAGAATAAATTTGTTTAGAAATGACAGCTACAAACACAGTTCGATTGCAAGTAGTGACAATGAGCACTAACGATAATCACACAGCTTACACTTCAATTCCTGCTAAGGCAGACTAAATCATCACCAGACCATTGTGTAGTTGCAATGCTCTCCTAGTTAATCACAAGCTGAACAAAAAGACAAGCAAATATAACTGAAGAAAAATGTATTGAATGTGGGTCCCCGACATCACAAATCCTAGTACTTTACACAATCGTGGGGGGTGTGTTTACCCTTCAAAATCAATCCCTGCCACTCTAACTAAAGAGTTCAGCATGGGTGGCGAGAAGACACCAAAACTCAGCATTCCAGCGTCTTCAGAAGTCGGAACAGAATAGCAGCCTCCCGTATCTGTGAAAAGTTGATGCAAAATGCCTGAACCTCTATAAACAAGTCTTGCACTGCCAACAGCCGCACACCAGAGTTGGAATCAGAAGGGGGAGTTTTTTTGTTATTTTTAGATTATCACATTAAAAACTAAACTATGTATTATTTAATGATAAAATGCTTAATTAACGCAGCACGTTTGACTGTACATAAGCCACGGTAAATATATAATGGAAGACTACAAATATTTATCCACAGAAAAAAATTATCGAGCACAACTTAGTGAGTCACGTAGACTTGCAACAATCCACTTATGCAATCTTGCAGCTACAAATCTCACCAGTACGGCATGGAGATTAATAACCAACAAACACGTACCATTAATTATCTTGTTTCGAATCAAGCTTTGCAGGAAGACACAAACCAACCGAACGAGTCGGTTTTGCAAGTACTTGTCCTGCATAGCACAAATCACAGTCGTCAGGCTTTGTGAAGACTGATACAAAAATATGTACAGATGACTAGAATGGGAAATGATAAATTGACCAACATGTAAGCTTATGAAAGAATGCACGGACCTTGATATTTTCACAAGATGATATACAGTTGGTGATGTACATATGAACAAACTCTGTGGGAAGATCCACGGCTGTCGTAAGGCGGTTCACAACTTCCATTGAATGAAGACTAATATCCATATTCACCAGCATTTTGAAATAACTGCAAGCAACCACTTCTGTCAGAACGACCATAACATGTGAGAGAGATAGGATAGCATTCAATGTGTTCAACATCTATAAGGAAAGGGCTTGGACAACAGTTCAACTTCAGCACATTCTTCATTAACCACTTCACAGGTTTCAGCGAGTCACTGCACGCATTTCCCTTCCCCAAAGCATAACATTTTATCCAAGTCTAGCTAAACACAGAGTTTAACGATTACAGTACGCAAATATAGCATTTACTCACTCTGTAATCTGGTTGGAGTTCATCAGCTTGAGCAAAACTTCGACAGCAAGCAAAGGATTGTTTTCTACGAGTTCCTGGAAAGAACAAATTCAACTGTCAAAGAAGGCGCCAGCTCTGGAAATGCAAGCTAATAAACTACAAAGTACGGAAATACACAAGACCAGTATCCACCGTAACACACTGCATATGCATTTTTTTACTGCTTACAGTAATTCGAAATGAACATATACCATAAACAGTACCTACAAGAAGTACTAAATATAGGGCGCTCATTAACATTCTAAAGCAAATTTGTAAGTGCAACTATTGTGCCAACCAATTCGTAACTAAACACAAGCAGTTGGTTAGGAGCATACAGGCAATCGTCGCGGGGTCAGCCCGCAGTGGTATACGAGCTTAGGATCAGCTTCCAGTTCCAGAAGTACTTTCTGTAGCAGATATAGTAATGATTACAAGTTAGCTAAACTGCAGTGAAAAGAAAAATGATAAGAAATCATCATTTTAAAATACCACTCGTGAACACCTATGTCTGACTCCAATGCGCAGCAATGTCATCAAAACACTACAGAGTGCTTAGGACTGTTTTCATAATGAGTAGGAAATATGTTGACGTACAGCAAGCATTAAACAGATATTTGGGTAGCAATCTCAACACGAATGACAAGACCTCTACAAGCTAGAAGATCTCTACAATCCGTAATGAAACGGACTGAAGACTAATCTAAACATTAAAGAAAGATGTGAGAAGGTAGAGAACGGACCTTTTGTTGCGCAGGAGCCAGGGCACCTTTCAAAGCACGATTAATAAGCTCTCGGATAGATGCACCACGGCTTGTATCGGCACACATCCCATAGTCCCACAAAAGCTCATGTTGGGTGTCAGGAATTTGCCAAATCATCTGCAAGAAACCGTTTCAAGGCAACAAAAATGCAAATATTATTTCCTGCTTAAGATAATGTGATGCGCTGAGTCATTTAGACAAATCCTTTTCAAAGATGACAATCCCGAAGATATTCTCTACAACAGTATGATCCACTTGTTTGTGATGACAATGAAGCCACGACAAGGAGAATGACCACTTGCTGTCAAATGACCACTTCATCTAAACCTTGGCCTATCTGAGAGTACAGGGCACTTCTTGCAATAAATTATACTACGGATATCAGACGCATACCTCTCCTTGCTGAGGGGGAAGTCTAGGTGGGGCAGGGCGGACCCAAGGAGGCTCTAGTCCATTCAGTGAGGATGTCTGTATCAGCGCAGCAGCCGCAGCTTCCCTATTCCCAGCCCCGAGCTGTGCCACACCTCCTGGCACACCATGTCTGTAATCAGAAGCACAAATGTGCTAGTCAAACCATATGAATCACAAAGAAGGTGCTAGTCGAGGGCACCTTGCAACACTAGATATTAACCGACAAAGTATGAATTAAGAACGGAAATGAAACAGAAACAAAGGCATGCCATTTGAAGACAAGAAAGTCCAACAAAACCAGACAATGGATATACGTGGATGGCAGATTGCGAACACAACCTGCAAATTCCTGTCATTCTCCAGTCTAACATTCAGCAGATGATACCTGAAGAAATACTTACTCTGGAGAGTCTAGATCATAGCCTGGTGGTACATCTGGATCAGGAATTGTATTGCTGATAGATGCCTTCTTGAAACTGCTCATGCGGGGCTCGGGTGGAAGTTTGTCAGCATATCTTGATTTCAATGCCTCGCCACTTAGAAGTTTCTGTTGTAAGCGCAAGGCAGATGCATGTTGTTAAAGAAAAGAGAACATCAAAATCAAAATGATGTCCGTGCATGTCACAAAAACTTGGTTGCATTTAAAAAATCATAGTAAGAAAAAATGGAAACTTAAGATTAAAATGCCTTTAGATGTGTCTGTGCGGATAGGTGATTACGTGTGCTGAAGGGTCGAATGTCGAGATAAACTCATTGGCTGACTTCATTGAAAGCTGCAAAAGAAACACATTGAGATTCACAAAGTTTAGCAATGAGGAGACCTTTATCTAGATTACATTGTAAGATTATCGTAGATTTCTATTTTCAAAAGTTTGTAAACTTTGACGCACTACATGTTTTCAAGACAAGACAAGCCGCTTTCGTGTTATCCTGTAATCTCCCACTTTAAATACTAAATTACACAAAGGTATACATAACAGCAAGGACAAACTCAATGAACATATACATGGTTAACTTTAATTTCAAGTCCAACAACATCGCAGAGTTGAAAAGTTCCAAAACAATGATACTGGACACTCACTTCTTTGCTGTTATTATTGAGAGACATCAAGAGAATTTGTAGAAATGCACGTTCCGCCTTGTCTGCTGCCTCGTTGGAAGCTGCCTGCATTATGCGCATGTGAAAGTCGTGAACAAGAAGGTAGCATGGGTTTGAAAGCACTCTGTCAAATAGTCTATCAGGCTTCAGGGCCACTTGATGAATACACAATAATAAAATGCTGTGAAAACTCTCCATCCAAGAAGGTCGAATATCAATCAATGTTGAGTTGCAGATCTAAGAATTAATACCCACAAACCATTAAATGTTGAGAACTTACATCAATAAGGAATGACATGAAGGGATTGGTACTTGGCTGCTCGCCACGATACAACTCGAACAAAATGTAGAAAGCCACAAGGCGTTGAGTCTGCTTTAAAAGCCGCCGGTCCTGCAATCAAGCACCACGAGACAACATTGGACTTCACTCCTACGTAACCACGTCCTATACATTTCCCCGCTACTTAAACCTTACACAGAAGTTAAACCCTAAATCACAATTACTCACATCTCCAGCACATTCACGTCCAGATTCTAACACAATTCCGTATGCATCAACACTCAGCATCGCCCTCGTGCTTGAGTTTCATGCATAGAGACAATCCCCACTACAAGACGATCTAAATACAAAAATGCCGAAACAAAGTCGATTCAATATTGACGTATTCAATTCCATGAAACCTAGCCTACAATTAATTCATGTCAGCACACAACCACGCAAAACTCCTCACTTAATATCACAAATTGCGGAACCGTAATTTACAACAGTGAATCCCATCACAATTCCTCTTCGTCCACTCTTCACCGTTCACACATGAGATGACATGACTTGAAACTATAGCAACTCGTAGAAACTCAAAGCTCCCGATCGATCCAACATAAAAAATCCTACACAGATATTCCTAAAGCTACACCAAAGCTACAAATTACAACAATTCACCACGCCGATTCTTCACACAATTAAGATTGCCGCGACTCGATAGCACCTCGTACAAGCCCTATACTCTCTACCGATCCCCCACACCAAAAAAAAAAAAAAAAAAAAACTCACTACAACCCCACCTAAAACCACCACAAACTAATAACCACGACATCATAAACTCAACTCCACCTCGAAATTAGCACACGCAACTCCCAAGGTAAAAAAAGTCGAAAAAACACAAAAGACAAAGAAATGGACTCCGCCCGGACAAACGAACCTCGAGCAGCAAGATGAGGCAGCAACACGCCTTGAAGTGCTGCTGTCGCTTGAACGTAAGAGTGAACGCCGAAACATGGCTGTCGAGCGATCGCTCGTCGCCCAGCACGGCCAGGAGCGCGGCCGTCTCCCCGGTGCTCAACATGGCAGCCCGACCTCCCAAACCCTGTCCACGTTAGGGTTTGGAAATGCTACCTACAGGAGGCGAGAGAAGTGTCGAGAGATGCGCCAATGTGGAGCTGGTGAGCTTGGGCGGAGGCTACATTGAGGTGCGCTAGGTGGACGAGCGTGTCGTGGGGGCGCTGCGGGAGAGAATAAGGACCTTGCGGGAGGTTTGGCTATGGCGATGGCTGTGTGACTGCTTCTGCGACTGCGACGCAAAATTGTTTCGGAGACTGCGAGACGACTGAGTTTCAGGTCCTGATTGAGAGGTGAGGTACTAGGGATCTGGGATTGGGATGTCGAACTTGGAGAGATGGGATCTGGAATCAGGCTGACCGAGTTTCGGGGCTTGATTGAGGGGCGATGTGCTTGAGTTTCTGATTTTGGGATTTCAATGCGGATGTGATTCGAGTCTGCAATTAGATAATCGGTCGGCAGTTCTTTTGTTTTTTGGTTTCTCGTTGCCAGGTGGCTACAACACTACCAATTTGGCTTGTGGCATTCTTGAAAATCTTTGGTGTTTTAAAATCATTGTAGCCTCATTTCATTGACATTTACAATCAAATGTCTGAAATATGGCCTTGATTAATTGAATGAAGCTTTATATTCATTTTGACGCAATTCGAAATTCCAACTTCTATATATAAAAACATTCCCCTTAATGTTATGTTTATTGTAATGACTTCATCTAAGATCATAATGCTAAATCATTTAGTCTACAACATTATCATGAATATTTCTATGTATATACTAGTATGTTGCATTTGTGTCATAGGAACACACTAAAAGAAAAGATGTCCACTTCTAGTCTTTTTGCTTTTTATTCCAAACTTAAATCTAACTCCTAAAATTTTCTATCATTTATCCCTGTAACTGGAGTAAACTTATCTTTTTACCACACAAATACTATGATTCCAATGCATTTCGTTGTTTTAGCTCTGCGAAAGTGGGCTCCATAATTGGTCCAAATTCATCAAAAATTCAACAAAAATTCACCCAAATGGATTTTATTATAGATATAGATTATACATTAAAAATACTACTAATATAACAAATATATTTAGAATATTATAATGATTAAGATTTGTAATTAAATTGTGTAAGAATATTACTTTAATATTATTTATATAATAATTGTAAATTCCAAATTTATTTATTGGATTTTAATATCTATTTCATACAAACATAAATGTTGTAATAAAACTAAAAAATATTGCCTGTCTAAAATAATATGGCTTTTAATGCTAATTAGATTCACAAATTACTTAATTACAATATAGTATTATGTTTCGATAAATTAATAAAAAATCAATAACATATGAAAGAATCAAAACAAGTCATAACTATATATGATGGGACCATGAAATTAAAAGAGGAAACATATAAAGTACATGGATTTTAATGTATTCTTTGATACATATTATTAATAGTCCAACTAAAATTGAAGATGTATTACTACATATATTTTATGTTATTTTTTTACAGTAGAACAACATATAGACTGTCATTTCTATCTTTGGAAAGTTAATACAATTTTTTTCAACAATATCCAAGTACCTATTACCTACTAAAAAGAACAGAGAAGCATCTATTACCGCTAGCATGGATCCTGTGGACTTTGGCTTGGGGGTGGATCAAACAGACACTCCATTCACGTCGAGACCAAAGTTTCTCTCTCTCTCTACCGCCAGCATGGAAAAATAGGCTTCTCATTCCTTTGCAAGAACCGGTTAATTCAGATGGAACCTGTTCACACAGGAGAGCGAGGGGCCGGCACTGTAAGAAAGAACCACCGGAACAAAATATGCCGCGCCTCGATCGCATTCCCGAATCTCCTCTCGCCTCTTTCCGCAAGCAAATGCAGAACACCAAAGGTCCAAAGCTCCTTATACACCACTCCACAACCCTCGGGTATCAGAACAGTATCACCACAGTATCACCACAGTATCGTACAATCACCACCTAAATATCACCCCAGTATCTGACAACTACCACCTAAGTATCGAAACTCCCTTCCCAGAAAACAGCAAACCATCGGAACCAGAACTAAGACAGACGCATGCAATACATCATACCCTCCCAGTCATCACACCAATACAACCATAATATAAACATAGTATCACCATAGTATCACATAGGTACCGGACCAAGGAATCGAAGAGTCCATCGCAGTGGAAGCGCAAGTCTAGATTCGCGAAACGGACACCGAAGTGGTGTGGAAGGCAGAGTTTTTCTTCGAGTTTGGAGCTCGACGAAGGAGGATTGTTGTGCGAGCATCGAGGGGAGCGATGTCGGACAAGGCGAAGGAGGTGTCCAAGTCGATAGCGCTGTTCGTGGCGGCAGGGCTGTGCGAGATAGGGGGCGGGTGGCTGGTGTGGAAGTGGAGGAAGGCGGACTGGCACTGGGGGTACTTCATCCTGGGGAGTGCCATTCTGGTGCTGTATGGGATCATCCCCACGTTGCAGGACCAGGTGTTCGGGCGTGTCTACGCTGCGTATGGGGGCTTCTTCATCTTCTTGTCGTTCGCCTGGGCCTGGGCGTTTGATGGCGAGCGCCCGGATCGCTGGGATTTGATCGGGTCCGCTATTGCTGTTGCTGGCGTTTGTCTTATCATGTTCATTCCCAGGAAAGGCCTGACCGAAGCTCCTGCTCCTGCTGTCCTTCCTTAGCTTGTTGGCTGGAGAATTTGGGGTGTCTGAATCATGTCAGGTGTAGCTGCCGAATGGTGCGGGTAATGGGGACATCACGTATGTTGAAAGGGAGGATGTGAAGTTTATTATCGGTTGCAGGAGGTTTGTGGTTGAGCTGAGTTTCAGGTGAGGAGTTGGGTTGTATTTTTATGGTTGAGAGGGGTTTAGGATCCGTGCTGTGGTTGGGTTTCTGTTTCCTTCGTAAACATGGAACTTGGTAAGCCTTCGGGTTTGGTGTGCGCAGCGTGGTGAAGTGCGTGATGAGCGTAGCGTTGTGAATATACCGTAGCTTCTTTCAGGATCGGGAGCTTTAAAGTAGCTGGAACCTGGTGGAATGCTTACTACAGGAGCTCGCCTCTGAGGTCACTTTGCGAGGCCCCGACTATCGTTTACTATGTGCAGCCAGGTCTACAATTCTTCCGTCGTTTTCCTCTTTTTGGTGGTAAATTTCCTTTTTGCGCATGAAAGTTTCTCTTTGTCATGATTCTGTAGTTCCATGTCGTTTTATCTCGGGACGAGACAGCTGAATTACAAAGTGCTTGCCTGTGTTGCCAGATAATTTCCTATGGGCACCCCAACAGACTGACGGCCACATTCAGTGTTTCACACCAACCGGGCAGTGATGAGGGCTGGGAGTTCAGGAAGACGTATTTGTCAATTTCAGTTCTGTCCTATTGCTTCTAGATTTAAGTAGATATCCAGTTGCGACGACATCCATTTTTCACGGTATGAAAAAAGATTGTAATAACGTTCATTGCCGCTTTCCATGACAATAATCTCGCTGGTATATTACATTGCAAACATCCAATTCTTCGGTGGAATGAAGACGTGTTGGGAAAAGGGTTTTATCAACTGTTCCGCAGTGTCAAATTCTGTATTTTAGATGAGACATGCTCACTCAGTTGATGCTTTGAATGAATTATATTCAAGTACTAATGATATACCTTCATAAGTATTCAGGTGTTGTGACTTTACAGGTGACGTCGAGTCTGAATGTAGATATTGATAGTTATTTATATGCGTCTCAATTTGATTGATAATTGTTACGGAAAAATCCTCGATCAACCCACGCACATAGCAGTAGCAGGAGTTCGTTTTGAGGTAGGGAAATGATAGGCAATATAAGCTTTAACGGACTCGGACAGGAGAACAAAGAGGTAACTGCTCGAAGCGAAAGCACTTCTGTAGTGAGCATTTATTCTCAGCACGTAGTGAATATGTCAGGTAAGTCGTAACATGTCAGAAAGGGTTTTCTAGGCCCGTAGCATATCTCTCATGGACATGGACTTTGTCCATGCCACTCGGTGCCCAGTGCGTTTCATCATCCGTGCACCATGAGGATGCGAAGTGTTACGATTCTCAGAATTAGAAAATATAATGTCCAGTCCACATGCTTGTTCGCTCAGGCACATCTCTCTTTTGTCATGTTTGGTCACAATGTCACAGAATCAAAAACTAACAGAAGGGTCAGAAATTGTGATGTATTATCCACACGGTTATTCGGACAGGGATAACTGTTTTGGCATATTTCATCGTCACTCCCTTCCAAAATAATTGACAAAAGTACTGATTTCAAGGATCAGAAACAGCCTCATGGATGTCTCCACAATATTGTCAGAGATAGAACAATTGGTATGAATAATCATCTCCTTGACGTGATACAACGAAACATTACAAATTCCCTCTGAGATCAGAACCACAGCCATGGTTTAATAGTTCGTCCACACGTACTCTTTCAGAGTGGTAACGGATTTATAATCATCCTTTCTCAGTGGGAAAATCAGTGAACATAAAGAGAGTCTGAAAGTGGCATGGTCTGTCCCAAAGAGTCAAGGCAGCGACGCTGCTCTCTAGGGCAATGGAATATGCAACCTCGCTTCCACGATGAAAGTCCTACACGAGGTGTAAGACGTCCAATCCGTGGACTCGTAAATCTTTGACGTTAACGAAGGACTCTACGATCACAAGTGCATCAAAGATGCTGATGATCGCTCCTCGCCGTTGGAATAGCAACCCCGCCAAGGGCACTAATCCCGTCATCACTAATTGCAATCACCTATATCCAGAACATGAAAATAGAGGATCCAACCCTCAGGCAGAAAAGAAAACTCAAAAATATGATGTAGGTCGCATGGTCTGTCCCAAAGAGTAAAGGCAGCGACGCTGCTCTCCAGGGCAATGGAATATGCGGCCTCTCCTTCCAGACACAAACTCTCAGCTCCGAAGGACTGAAAGCCTGCAAACAGGAAAGGTTGCTCTCTGACGTTAACATAGGGTTCTACGACCACGAAAAGATCGCCCCACTTTGTTAGAGCAGAACCCCGCCAAGGGCCTCCTCCCGTCATTGCCTAACCCAAAAAACAGAAAACCTAACAAATACGATGAAATAGTCTAAGCAGAGGCTGTCAGTTGGTAGTGCATGTTTGTTCAACATAATAGTTCAGAACAGGTCTATGTTTTCTATCTTCATCCAGCCTCCACTGCAACTCCAGAACACGGTACAAAGCCTCAGCGAATGATAGGATCATCAAAGACATCAGGATCAAAGTTTTTGGTTAAAATTGTTCGATGCATCACCGGCTTTTTAGCAAGCAAGAAAAAGGGGAGAAACAGAAGGCCTCAGTTTACAGATTAGCGTCATAGAAATGCAAGGGCATGGCCAGGGAGGTTCTCCTTGTCAAACAAGGTCCCGGCAGCCGCCTGCAACTGCGCCCGTAGAGGTACCATCATTGGCCGCCACAAAACCCTAAACCCAAAATACTCCCAATAGTAGAGACATCTGTGCACAGGACAAAAGTAATGGTAGAGGGACAACCCAATCCACGTCGCGCCTGAAAAACTATTGTAGGCCACGTTAACGAGGTAGAGGTCGTTGCAGACAAGCGAACTCGCCTGCTCACCGCACCAGATACCAGAGGCCAGACATCAAAAATTGAGAACAGACAACTACAAATATATACAACATGCACATGAAGACCAAAATATAAGCAGGAACCCAAGTGACAGAAGAGGCGGAGAGGAAAGTTATGTAAGAAGGTAGGTGTGGAAGAGCTTAAGTAGGGAGCGAACACATGGTGGCGCCCAACGGTAACGGCGTCATGGCTATGTCAAACCCTAATTTATGCGGTGAAAGAAGTAAAAGTTTCAGAGACGGAAGCTATTTTAGGAGAAAATGCAAAAGTTTCATATCTAATTATAAGAATCTAGGATATGACGATGTGTATCCGTTTCTACCCAACTAGGAGAAGGTGAGAGATAGTGGTTTATAGTGATGAAAATCTCCTAAGAGCATCCCCAGTAAGCTGTAAAGCTGTAAGCCTGTAAGTATGAGAACGTCGTTCTCCCAAACCTGAGTGCCTTTCCGAAGCAAAACATTCCAAAACCGTTTGCAGATTTACAGGTTTACCCCAAAAAACCTTCCAAAATGAGGTTTTGACCTGTAAATTACAGACTTACAAGCTCGAATTCAGGCTTGGCCTGAACCGCAATTCACGTCTTTCTACATCTTTCCGATTACAGGTTTACGGTTCAGGCCTTACTGGGGATGCTCTAAGTGTGATTAGTACGTCATTGAAAGAGTTTTTGGTGGATTGATTCAGAGTCCAGAGTTGATGATTTGTAGAATGGTGTCAGCGAGGAGTTTCTTTAAATGAAAGGGATATGGAGTTCCGGTAGCAGTGGACTGGAAGAAGGGCAAGTAATGAAGTAAGTGTAGTTTCGGATTTGATCAAAACTTATCGACATGGTTATTGAGGAAAATACAAAGGTAGTATTTACATTGCAGGGATGATTGGACAAGAAACAAGGGAAAAAAACACTTGCCATCGCCATCACACCGCCTAATCCCCTATCGAGTCTCTCTACGGAAGGCTCAAGAGGGGAGGGCTGGGACAACCGTGGCTGTTCCGGGCTAAACAGATCTACACTATATCAAAATAAAACATTTCGAAAAGTCTCTCCCTCTATGATATTTGCACGATGGCATTGAGCTCTAGTATCTCAAGTATCTTCGAGCTGCAGTCGTTGCATCGTGATTAACAGACATGGGAGAGAAGTTTGGTCCCTGATTTAGAACAAGCAAACATGAGCGTGTTCGTAGACTCTTGTTGGTGAAATGTTCTAAACAGTGTAGGATTGTTGTATCATGTTGACGTCGAGATTCTTCATCCGGACAACCGACTCCACATGCCCCTTCAGAGTATTCATTTCTCTCAACCTGCAGAAATTTAGAAAAGAGATTACTCCTTGTTCATGTCAAAATAGTTATCCAATCAACATCATGGACACAACAAGCAACACCCATTCTGATGGACACAAAATCATGACTACCGATATGGAAATATTTACGTGTTTGAAAATGGGTAATCTTCATAGTGAAGAAGATAATTTGCTTAGAAAAATCCAACACATACCTCGCAATTTCAGCCCTTCTCTTGGCCTGCTCAGCCATTTCGCCAAGATCTCTGTTGCTAGTGCCTCCGGGCAGAGGACTCTGATTTGTATCAGTAGGGTGAAGTCCGTGTAAAGTTCGCTGTGCGTGGGCCCATTGTGCTTCACGTGCCTCCTTTCCGAAGTCCTTCTTTCGGGTGAAGGCAGTCTGTTTCAAGGATGAACAATGCTCGATAGTAAGAATCTCAGAGATTGAACTATCTATTTTGTCATATTAAGGTCGCATCCAGCATGAAGCTTGCAACATAAAAGAGATAAAACGTGAAGTATGTAGAGTGTAAATTTGATTACAGACCTTGCGCTCAATGAGGTTATCCCACGCGTTTCCGCTTTGAATGTATCGAACAATGAACTTGATGATGTCAAGAGGGAAATAGGTAACAATACTGTAGAGCCAGATAACTCCAGCCCAGCCCCATCCAATACCCCTGATGTTGGCAAATCCCCAAACAGCATAAACTGCAATAATTGTGGCCACCTGCACAAGTGAAAAAAAATTTAGTTGATTAGCAGAGATCGGCAAACCAAATCATTAAGTTAGGGGTCAGGCCCTGCGTGTTAAATACTTCAACTGTGCTCATGGAATCAAGACCTGTAACCCTTTCTTGAACATTTCCAGCCTGCTAACGAACAACACATGCAAGGGAATTGGGCAAAACTTCGTGTATACCGGTGTTTCTATTGTCGTACACAGAAGGAGGAAAATTTAGTCAATGAGGATTGAAAAGAATTAGCTTAATCTTACCAGCTGAGCAGCTACGAAAGCAAAAAGCAGCAACATTCCAGGTCTCTCCATAAAGGACCAGCTTCGGGAACGTGTCACGAAAATGAGTGCTTGGCTGATAATGCTAACTTGCAAGTACACTGCGGCTGTCATTTGGCTGTTACTCCAGCCGATATCCCTCACCCCGAAGTGATCCTGCAGCAGTTTATCCATATGAATTTATGACCAGGATGATGGCCTCATTTTCATTTAGATCTCACAAACATTCATATATCCTAGTTTCGTATAATGAAAAAACAAGCCACGATGATAAACACATCAAGGGAGATGTTGAGGCACATACCGGGAAAAATGAAGTTTTGTGCATAAGCCAAAAGAACAGAACCGTCATCAACGCCAGATATGTACCCAACACAACTCCAATCGAAAAGATTTCCTTCAACTTCCAGCTGTCTGGTACAGGAGATGGTTTGACACGATCCTTGGATATAGTCATAATGGTACCTAAGGCATTCAAAAACTGTTACGTGACTTTTCGTAGGCGATTAAAATTTTCTACATATTCATGGAGGGGGGCTTGGTCAAAAACAAATTGTAGCTTGGCAGCATGAGTTTAAAAACATTGAATCAACGGATACTCACAACACAAAATTGTTTTCTGTGTACTCAAAAACATCCTTAAAAAAATTCTCACTTGAATAAAAGGATCATCAAAAAGCTCCTTACCATCGTTGAGGAATGCGATAATCAGAACCATGAATGGTGAGAAGTCAAATTGCCAGATCAAAGCGAGAAGCAAGAACCCCAGCTGCAAAACAATGGAAGAGTCAATCAATCGAAATTCTCTTACTAGCCACAATGCCCTGTGCAGTGATCAGTGATCAAATAATCTTACAGAGCTGTGAGGCAAAGGAGAATAAGACTTCTAATGAGACTTCAAAAATGCAACCGTGTCAGTAACCACAGCGCAACTTAGGAATCGTGATCAAGAGTCGTAAGCGAATAGCTTACCACAATACGAATGGTGATAGAAACTGCATAAATCTGCAAACATAAGAGATAACCACGGAAATTTGAACTTAGAGGTAAGAACGAGTATACATATTGCGAAACATTCATATTTTGTAAAACATATTTTAGTGAAAAATTATGCATGTGTTTTTCTATAATCCAATAGCAATAATATTATAGCATTCAGAACTTTACAACACTTCATTTCAGTTCTTTAAAACCATGGCGTTAATTACTAACAGAGTCTCACACACTCGTATATTCGAATACGACGATTTTCAGTCGAGTGTTTACCGTGTAGTTCTTCATTCGCTGGAAAATAGCTCTACTAGTCAGCACAGCACTTATAATGACACTGAGACCAGGTTCCGTAAGCACGATGTCGGAAGCACCTCGAGCAGCATCGGTGGCATCTGCTACTGCAATACCAATATCCGCCTTTTTCAAAGCGGGAGCATCATTCACACCATCACCAGTCATGCCAACAATATGTTTTTTCTCCTGCAGCCTTTTGACAATTTCGTACTTGTGTTCTGCACAAAGATAACAGCAATATAAGAAAATGAGACACTGTCGCAAAGCAGAAAATAGAACTGCATGTCAAGTAGCAAGCTAAACCAAAGCAAAGAAGCCTGCTTCAAGATTTTCTGGAGTCCATTACACGAATCAATTACTGCAGATGTCTATAGTTTACCTGGAAAGACGCCAGCAAAACCGTCCGCCTTCTCAATAAGCTCATCGACTGGCAAAGCAGCAATGCTTTCGTCCTTGTGTGATCCTAACAAAGAAGACGAGGGATACATATTTGTACCCATGCCTAGTCGCCGACCTGTCTCCTTGCCAATAGCCAACTGATCACCTGCATAACCATTCAAAACCAAAAAGTTAATTAAGTATGAAATTCATTTCCTTCACAACTATTTTGACCCATGCCGACAACCAAACATGTTGTGGTTCAAAGTGTTGAGTCTTAAATTCATCGGCCACGAAATGAAAATTGAGCTTTGAATATCTCTGCTCGCTCGTCGGAGTTATGCATCTGGAAAGTGTCAGCGGTACCTGTGATCATTTTTACGCTAACTCCAAGATTAAGTGCCCGACGGATGGTTTCAGCACTGTCATGTCGAGGCGGATCGAAGAGGGGCAACAGCCCAATGAACTCCCAAGGTCCACCGGGACTGTCTTTGATTTTCTCTGGGATTTCCTGTTTCCAAATACTTTACAGGTCTCAGCTCGACATGACTTCCAGTAACTTGTGAGTAGTATAGATCGTGAACATTTTCAACCTGTGCAGGTACGTTGTAAAACAGGAACTAAAATTTTATGCTAGGAATAGAGAAGGAAGAGAAGTGGAAGTACGTGCCTGCCTAGCAACTGCCAGTGAACGCAGTCCCCGCTCTGCAAATTTATCAATGATCGCATGCACTCGTGCAGCTATCTCTGTCTTGTTGTGAGCCAGATCCAGTATTTGCTCCGGAGCTCCTTTGCTTGCTCGATACCACTTGCCATCGTTATTATCAACATAGGTAATTGCTGTACGCTTATCAACTGGATTGAATGGCAGAAAGTGCATCTCTTGGATATTTGCCCGAGCCTGCAGTGCCCATAAATCATGTCAATGTCTCATCATTGCGTAAGACCTAAAATTTGGAAGGAGGTTCTACTGAGGAGTCGAGACTTGCGAAAATCACGAAACTATGAACCTATCCACAAGACAAATCGTCTCCCACCTCTTTGGGGTCAGCTAGGATTCCAACTATGGCAGTATCGATGGCATCTTGATTTTCAATTCTCGAAGCCCTCGCTGCCAGTAAGCACACCATGTCTTTGTCCACATTTCTGCTAAAGACCTGTACAGAGTGCAAATGAATGGATTAGAAGCAATACCAACCACGTCGATAAAAAATAAGTTGCGACAGTAATCTTTACGCTTGTCTCTACAAGTGACGCACTGCTAAAAGCCCAATTTGAGCTTTCTTCCTAAGAACAACTCACTACTCTACAATTATAATTTCATATATCCTAGCACAAATATCCCATTTACGATTTAGATCTAAATAAAACTAGGTCACGGAGATCAAAGAGCGTTTCTAAAGAAAATAGTTGAAGGCAGTTGATGATTTTCAATGAGCTTGTGGTAAAACTATAATTGCTCAACTAAAAAAAATAAAAAATAAAAATCAACCTATAAAATTGCATCTAGATTGATACTGGGCCTCTTAGGTCATCGAAGCTGAGTGGGGCAAAAGTACCTCCACCAAGGTCTTGTCAACTGTCAACTTGTTTAGAGTTAGCGTTCCAGTCTTGTCACTGCATAGAACGTCCATTCCTGCCATCTCCTCAATAGCAGTCATACGCTTGGTAATGGCTCCCTGAACAGATTAGAACGATCTCGTCAAAAGACTGTCAAGTTCTACAGCAAGCTTCACTCCTAACAGAAATAGCAATGTAGCATACCACCGTACTTGCTCTTTGTTACCTAATAAGAAAACTCAATACTTCAATACAGGATCTCACTCGTGAATTTTTTCAATCGACGGAATATAACAGAGGCAAGTGAATAAACTTTAGAATCGCTTGAATTCTGACAGGTAGCATCGTTATGAATAATGAATGTGAAGCAATTTACAAAACTATTACGCAGCAAGTTGGATGATCGTATAGTCAAGCGAAAAACAAAATTTCAGATCTCCCGGTGCTAACCTGCTTTGAAAGACGGTGAGAGCCAATAGCCATTGTAACAGAAAGCACTGTGGGCATGGCAATGGGGATTCCACCAATGAGCAACACCAAAAGGTTGTTGATCCCAGCTCGGTATTTGCGGTGCTGGATGGGATACATTACAATGATTTCGATGACTATTCCAATAGCGATACTACAGATACAGAAGTTCCCAATTGCGGTCAGCACCTGCAACACAAGCAGCGCAGAAGTTAGACAACGATTACGGATGAGCCTGATCAAGGGTAAAGTCTGAGTTGCATTCATAATCTGGTACATTCTCCATTCATGTTCACAACTGGAGTGAAAGCTTCAAATATTAGATATTGTTGCAAGAATCTCTCACTAAATCACAATATTCTCATCGAACCCTGTTGAACAATCACGAAAAAAACTTTCAGAGCAAGCGCTTGCATCAAAAGATAGGGGAAAAAATTGAGTATGATCACCTTCTGGAAATGGCCCACATTGTTCGTAGAGTCCACGAGATGCGCGGCTTTACCGAAAAATGTGTGCACACCAGTTGCAATGACTACAGCCTCAATTTCTCCCTGTTTGCAAGTAGATCCTGAGAAGACTTCATCTCCGGGCTTCTTAGTTGCCGGCATTGACTCTCCAGTTAGAGCTGACTGCAAACACATCCAACCCCAAATTCTAAAATATTAATTCCTTTTACTTCACCCACTAGATATAAAATTGCAACTAGACAAAAGTGCTCTGAAATCACTTAGTCTCTCTTGCACCAAATAGAAATCACCGCCAGGCCAATCAATGCACCAATGCACAACTCCGGCAGACAATCTGAAGCGAATCATGGGCACTTCATTAACTAATTGAACATGCAGGAAAAATGCAAACATAATTGCCTGATCGATTTTAAGCGGGTCTCCTTCAAGCAGGCGAGCGTCTGCAGGAACGATATCACCAAGCTTAATACTAATGATGTCGCCGGGCACCAAAATCGCTGCATCCCGCTCAAGCCAACCGCCCCCTCGCAAGACCTGGCGAAACAAAAATCTTAGCTCAGAACAAAATTCTTAATCCAACTAAACACAGATACAGCCGAAGCCAATTCCCATCAACAAAAACATGCCCACACAGCGTATTTACCGGCGATCTTCAAACCACGGCATCCAAAACTTGCAGAAATTGCAGATATTTGCTTCCGCATGTCGAAGATTCTGGAGCACGTACCTTGGTTTTGGGCGCGAGCTGGGCCATCAGAGCCGCAGCAGCATTTCCGGCATTGTTCTCTTCGATGAAACTGATGGTTGAATTAACCAACAAAAGAACGATAATTCCCAGAAAATCTGGCCAGTCCGGAGGTAGGCCCTGGAAACCAGCACACAACTTTTCAGCGCCCGACACGCCCAACAATGACCCAGAGCGTAAAACCCATCAACACCACACTGTCCGCAAAACTTAACCCAAGCGCTGTAACAAATCCCCGAACTCCTCCTCAACTCGATACTCACCTGTCCATTGGCGAGGACGATGGCCATGATAGCAGCCGCCTCCATCACCCACGACAGAGGATTCCACATGAACCCCAGGAACTTCAGAAACTTGCTCTCCTGCCAATCCCGAACCAAAACTCGTCAATTTAACCGGAATCTAGAAGAAAAAACTCCATCTCTGCACGAGAAAACAAAACTCTCTCTCTCTCTCTCTCGTCCTAAAAAACGCAACTTTCTCCGTCTCTGTTCGCAAAAACCACAGGAGTGAACAGTACCGATTTCTCTTCGAGCTTGTTGTGGCCGAAAATAAGGAGCCGCGCCTCGGCTTCCTCCTCGGTGAGCCCCTCCTTGCCGCATCGCAACTGCTCGAAGACCTCGTCGATGGGGATATGCTCCTGCACCACAACTCACCAAAATCAGAAACCAAAAAACCAAATCCTCCTCCTCCTCCATCTCCTCCAATTCCACCCGAAATTCTTCTCTCTACAGTATCTCCCATCTAGACCCTCACCAAGTCGACAGTTTCGTTCTTGAGAGCCTCCAAGCCGCCCCGGTCCGTGGCAGGCTTCTTCTCAACATGATTCTCCGCCTCCCCGGGGTCCGCCATGACGAGAGGATTCTAGACGCCGCAACAGCACCACCAGCCACCGCGTTCACGATCCTGCAGCGACGAAAACGAGGCGAATTCAGAAACCACGCAGACAGGAAAAAATCTAGACAATTCAACAAAACATGAGACTTGGGCGGCATATGCATGCAGATAAACGACTCACTTGGGAAACAGAAAGTATGGTCCGAGGATCGGAGCGCATGCATGCATGAAGAGGAGAGGGAGAGGGAGAGGGAGAGAGGGGATGGGGAAGCTTACTTGTCATGTGGGCAGAGTGCAGAGAGGAGAGGAAACGGAGGGAGTTGAGGGAGTTGGGGGACTTAGATACTCCTCGCTGAGAGAGGGGCATTGCACCTGAGTTGAGGTGTCTGGGTGAGTTGAGGTGGAAGTGGAGGTACTGCATACTACTACTACTACTACAGTGGGCGTGTGAGTATTGTGACCAACTAGTGTGACCAACTCCAGATGAAGTGAGAATGATGGCGGCTATGTTTAGAATGTTCTCTTCTTTTTCATCTAGGGTGATGAACGCTCTTTTGTTTTTTTTGTTTTTTTTGTTTTTTTTGAGAATTATGGAATGTTTTTCTTTTTTATTATTATGGTGTTTTGGAATGGGACTTTTTCATAATGTTTTTAAATTTATTGTTTCGATAGAAAGGTTTACATTCTTGGTTTTTAATATTATCAAGTTTTCATGAAATCTTTAAAAACTACTTTTTATTTTTTATTTTTTTATTTAAAAGAAACTCCCTCCGTCTCACTAAAAGAGCATGGTTTGCTAATAATAGAAGCTTTAAGGGTAGTTCTAAATTTAGAAACAATGTCAATAAATTTAGAAATAAGATGCCAAATTTAGAAATAATTTGACCAAATATAGAATCCATTCTTTTTTTTGAAACAGATTATTTTACCAAGCCATGCTCTTTTAGTGAGACGGAGGGAGTAAAATGAACTAGAAAGTTTCTAAGTCTGATATCCTAAAATATAATGTAAAGATTACAAGATAAAGGTGGAGGGCAATCTTTTATTTATTTACTTGTTTTAAGGATTATGCACTATTTGAGACATTTAAACAGAAGAATTCTAGGTTTTTTCTTTTTCAACAACATAACACGATATACTCTAAAAATATTGATTTCAAACTTGAAGGTTCATTACATTTTTTTACTGTATTTAAATTACGAGTTCACTTATAAATTATTTCAAAATCAAAAAATCAAAAAATCAAAAATTATTATAGATAGTTGAAACAAAAATATGGAAAAATCTTTTTAAAGATTGCAATTTTTTTTAAACATTTGATGTTATTTCCAGTGATATTTTTCTTTAAATATAAAATTTTGATTTTTAATTAACAAATGTCTGTTTTCGGATATAATCAAATATCCGTTTTAAGATGAATGAACTTATTATCCAATTATCATACATAAAACTTGGAAAAAAAATTCAATGACCCTTTGACCGAATTAAAAAAGTAGAGTGGATGATAAAAAAATTAACATTTTTTAAGTTAGAAGTGAGGTAATGAAATTGGATTTATTCAAATATAAAAGTGCTTAGTAGTATTTTATTTTTGTGGATTATTTGAAAATTGAAAAAGAAATTAAGAAGCATGAAATTAAATTGCATCCATGTTTTTATTGAATATGATTCATAGTACAAGAATGCAGATGTTGAGGTAGGTCTACTAAGTACCTTATGATTTAATGAAACTTACACTTTGTGCCTTACTTTTTATATCATCTTTTTTTTCACTTTTGGACTTGTGATTTAGGCTTCTATGTATTTTATGCATTGGGTGTTGGTGGCCATTGATGGTGAAAAATGCACCCTGTGCCGTATTCACAATATCCTTTTTCCATGTATGGACGACAAAGAGATGCACCCTTCACACAAAATGATAACGTTAAAAAGTATTAGTAATTAAGTGAATTGTAATGATTTTTATTAAATTTATTCTAAATAATAATGATGATTTTGTTGTTATGTAGTAAAGTGTATTTACCTCTCGTGATGGCAGTCCATTGATTGGATTAATGTAAGCTGGGCTACCTCCAGTTGAAAGTATCATGTATTCTGAAAATTGAGGTCCTTCTTGATCAAATTCATTTGATCTTTCATTATTAGTTCTTCGTTCATGAACCATCTGTATAAATAATCAAACAGAAACACAAAAATCAAATTTTATCACAAAATTGTCCATAGTTTGTTTGAAGTTTTAATTTTAATTACCAATACAAATTTGTATGAAAAAAAAATGAAATAATATTTTAAATGACTTGGAAATAAATATATTTGATATTTCACCTGATCATATACATTTTGAGCAACTACACATGAGCCATGGACATGTGGAAGATAGTAGTTGTAATGATCACTTGGAAGATAATAGATGGTGCCATCAATATTGTGAGCATAATAAGGTGTAGGATCAATCGTTAAAGGAGGATTAAGTGGAATATGTTGTGGATTAACAAATACTAAGTTTTCTTGTTGGAAAGCATGATTTTCTTGCTCCGAAAGAGCTGGATCCACAGGCTCAACAATTACTAAATTACTTATCTGATTTGTGTTTTCTTCAATTGAGATAGTAGGTTGAGAATTAGAGTGATTTGAAGCATCCATTATTATAGTTAAATTAATATTCTATTATTGCTTCACGAAATAAGAAAAATATAAAGCAACAAATAACAGAACACATTTTGTATATAACTGAAATATCATGATTATCTATAATGATTTAAGTAATTATTTATAAAATTTTATATTTCCGAAATCATGATTTAACTTAACTCCTACCTGAAACTAAAGTTATATTATATACTTTCTTAGACATATTCTAATATATGCTATTATCATCTTATAACTAAAGTCCATTACAAAAAATAACTTGAAAATACATATAATTAGAGATTGTAAATACAATTTGGAATAACTTGGAAACACTCAAAATATTAAAGTAAATTCAAACCATAGTTGACAAATCCTAAATTAGGCTTGTCCACTTCACTTGTTTAAAAATGACTAAAACCACTTCATGGATTTGAATTAAAAAATTAAAACAAAATAAAATTCAAATAAAATATCTACCTTCCTTTAGATATTGTCATAGGTACAAGATAATTTATTTTTAAAAATTTAAAATAACAAAAATAAAAATAAAATATACTTCCTCCGTTTCACAAAAAGACCAATGTTTTTTAATAATATCAAATTTAAAGATAGTTCTAAATTTAAAAACAAGTTGGCCAAATTTAGAAATCTCTTTTCCAACTCTCCTCCATGCGCTCAACAATTTCCCACGTTATTTTTTAGTGAACTTATATCATCTCAGAAAGTTAAACAAGTTGATCCATATACGTGAGTTAAAGCATAATGGCCCTCAATGTTGCATTATGGAGTCATTGTAGTCATCTTATAAATGAATATTACTTATTTTAATATTAAATATATACAATGTTCTCTAAGAACTTTTGCTTTTGAATCCACTTTCAGTTTTAAAAATAAAAACTTTTATTATTCTTTTACTTTAGCTTCATTATATAAGATCTTCATCACATAAGATCATTTTAGATTACTCAAAGTATAAAGCTCGTGACCATTTTCATGAGACTTCCACGTATTCAATAGAATAAATTTATTTCATAAAGTGAAATAAGTTGATCTTATTACATGAGTTATTACTCGATGGCCTTCAATGTTGCATTATGGAGTCAACTTCCTTTGGAAGTTGTTGAACAAATATTGTCTTTTTTACCCATGCCGGATTTGTGTAGATATTGCAATACATGCAAAACATGGAATGAGCTCATCAACAACCCCTCCTTTAGTGTGCTATATGTGCGCAATAGGAATAAACATTCACCTTTTATAGCAATACATTCTCCATCCGATCCTCTTAAACTTAAAGAAACTTAAAATATCTTTACAATTAGATTTATTATTGAGCTTGATGGTTATAAATGATAATTTTAAAAGCTTGATAAAACAATTTGGATTATTAATTGTAAATGAAAGTTTAAACTTTAAAACATTTTTGAAAATATTTAATTTTAAAAATTGAAAACGTGTAAAAAAAAATAGTTTTGAATGAAGAAAAGAGAGTAAGGATTTACAATTTGCTATTGCATTCTATTTTAAAAATCTAGTTCTCTCTATTCCACTCAATATTGCTCTTTTATAGTACATATTGTTTTAATCCTTCAAATGATTGTAGTTAATAGGTCAGTTAAAGAGACTAGTTTGTTTTTGTTTTATTCTACTTAACTAAATATTTTTAAAAAATTAAAATCAATATATTTTTATTATTTAAATAAGGATATTTATATTCTAAATGATTGGAATGGATACTCAAAAACAAATCATAGAAAAAGACATCCTCTAGTACATCAAAATTAGACTTTAATAAAAATTTATATAAATGTTTTTTTTTTTTTTTTTTTTTTTTTTTTTTTAAATTCTTAGAAATTATAAATTTTTATAATAAAACCTATATTTAAAAAATAAATGATGAATTCTATCACCTTCTAAAATAAACTTTACATAAAATACATATATATATATATATATATATTTAAATCATGTATTTTTTAAAAAAAAATCTCAGTCTTTTAGATGAATTTTTTTATTTTAGTTTTATGATAAAAAGATATGTATTAAATTAATATTTAGTTTTGAAGGATACAATGTCAAAATTGTAATTATTCCAAATCCCCATTAAATCATTTTTTTTTTACTAGCAGAACCATTATATATATTGACTATATGATGACTAAGTGATCATCAATGTTTAGTTTAGAGCTTCATATCGTGAAGATTGTTACAGTCACGTGCGCGAACAGATTATAGAGACTTCAAGCTTCCCGCCATTGGTTCCAACAATTCTATCGTTATATCAAAAACCCAACACAAAGAAACGGTAGATCTTTAGCATATGAGATAAAAGACAATACAATAAGAAATGAGTACTTCTAGCAACACAATGCTTTGCAGAGCGAGATGTGGTAATTCTAGCAGCATAGATTCTCAAATGGTCAATAAGGAATTTCTATTTTTTTTTAAATGACTAAATTTATATTAATTGTCTTCTTATGGCTCTTTGGTAATGTTTGTTTTCTTTACCCTTCTAATAATTCTCATGGTGGAGGTAGGAGTGTCTGAAAGCCTACAACAGCTGCAAAATGATACAAGATTCTGGTTGACTATCAGCGGACGAAATACTCGGGTGGTGATACTAATGTCTATTGACACTATTGCAAAGAAGGTGAAAATCGAAAGGTGGGAAGATGTTGCGAGTATTCGATCAGCACATCACGGGTAAGTCATTAAGTCATAAGTGATAAGTGATCAATAAGTCAATTAAATAATTTGATTTTATTTTAAGTAGAGGTTTTTAACATAAAAATTGGTTTAATTTCATTAAATTAATGAAATTTATACTTTAAATGATCTTATTGGATGGTTAAAAAAAATTCAGAGAAAATGATGCCCTAGAAAACATCAAAATTAGAATTGTATAAAATGACATGTATGATTTTTAAAAATTAAAATTAAGATTAATAAAAATTAGTATAGCATTAAAGATTAATAAATTAAATTGCAAGAAAATCAAAGTACTATGTGACGATTGTTAAATGCTTAATAAAATTCATATATAATAAGATTATAATTAAATATACTCATTCCAAATTGAAAATTTTAACTTTTGTATTTATTTTTTAGTGCTATTTTGAGATTGTAAAATTTCATAATGTTGCGATGAGTTATTTCTCGTGGAACTTGAATTCGAAAAAATAAAATAAATTAAATCATACAATATTTAAAACCCATTGAACAGCATTATGATTGAATTTTTTAATCTATTGCATTAGGCCTTGTTGGTACAATGCCTCCTAGAAACAAGTTCTTTATCCACCCAACCCTTCAAGAACGTAGAAAAACATATTACAAGTAGTTTCAAAGTATCAATTATTTCAACACACAAAGGAAAGCAGTACCATCAATGATAGCTTTATTTTCTTTGTTTTTTACAGTGTGCTTCTTTTGCAAATACTGATCACTTTGATGACTGTCCCCAGCATCAGACTTCAGATGCCCATGCACAGAAGGGGATACACTGACTAGGCCGACATCCAATTTTGCCTTAAAATCCAAAGTATCTGACTAAAGCTCAATCAAATACACCTCGGGCATACACCTCATTTCCATATGAACCTATGGGACACTGGACAAACAGGCGGGGCATAATAACAATTCAGTCATGGGCAAGGCACTTTCCCACCTGGTCGCAATCAAACCTGGAATGTAAGCATGGAACATCCGCGAGACTGTTGGGATGGCCCAGTCCCGAGTTAAAGGGGCTTCCCCCGCTGCAGTCACATAGCCATTAAAATTAGCGTTCTAAACATGATGGCATCTGCGAAGTATTCCTGCCGGAGTTACTTTCACCATTCCTTGATGACATGTGGAAGCAACTAAAACTTATTCCAAATATACTTTATTGAGTTCTTTAGCCCCTGTTTGAGGATAGGTAGAACCTGCTTTGCTACTTTATTCAATATACAGCAGCCATGTGTGCACCGGGAAATTATTCCGCCACTGAGATAGCGCCACGTCAGCAACCCAATGGAGTCAATGTGGGAAGCTGCTACCAGTAAGTGACTGCCTCTTCTGCTTCTTACACAGACTCCCTTTTATGGCATCGTCGTCAAGAAACCGGTTACACATGGTAGGCCGCCGTGTTGAGTCAGCCTAGCTATGTGGCAGTAGCTCCGTGCTTAGACTCGAGGACTTGGTAGAAAATGATGGAACCATGAGCAGGGCTCATGCATATCTATGGCTCTTGAGTGCCTTGCGATGTTCCTGTTCAATTGCCAAAGCCTTTCAATGACGACATTTTCCTTGAATGGGGGTTGGACACTGGTGGTACAGAGAAAGAGGATGGATGTTTCGGGATTTTCTAACCTATTTCCACCGCTAACGTTACGCATAGAGTTGTGAAAACATAAGTAGTCAATGGATATTGCGGACTGTATGGTGAGAAAGAAACCTACAGCATGATCTTGAAGAATAGTTTTGGGGGATACCATACAGTAAGTTAGTTCCCTATGATTGTTGTTGAACAACTGAGTTTTTGCTTTCAACAGTGACCCGTGTTTGAATCACAAGGGTATGTGGCGAGTAAGACCAAATCAAATCAAATAATGAAGAAATTATAATTCTTTCCCCCCAAAACAAAAAAAGAGGCATAATGGTAATCCAGAGATGCTTCTCCCGTGCACATGAGCTATTCCAGCATGGTCCTAGTCCTTTAAATAATAGCCATTGATGTCACAAAGTGAGTCATTCAATTCCATCATTCTCTTGGCATCCGTCACATCCAGATACTTTAACCTCTGTGTTATTGTAATCTGTACCTTACCTATTAATTTGTACCTTTGCAGTATGAATTTCGTTCATTCCTTCGATGTGTACTGTGCCACCTGATAAAATTGTACATTTTGTATGGATTGTACATATATTAAAATATTGATGTTCCCAAAACATAGATACTTTTGCACACACATAGATTAGAATGATTTCAAAATATATCTCTTCTAAAAATATCAACATTCTCATTTGTACAATCGAAATTCATGTCAAAACCATATAGTCTATCTTTAAAAACAAGGTGTTTATTGTGGTTGTTGAACTATGATAAACAAAATAGGTACTTTTTTTTCTTTACTAAATTGCATATATTCATGTACAAAATATTTACTAGATTACTCATTTGGAGAATTGCAACTAATCATTACTTATTATGTCTTATAGGCATAACATAAACTTGTAGTGTAAATTAAAGTTATATGTTATGAATTTTAGATTATTCCCTATACTTAAATGTGTGATTGCTATGGCTATTTACTTTCATGAAAAATTGAGCTTGCAATTCAGAAGTCTTAAATTTTTTATTATCCATACGATATTGACAATATATGAATAAAAATTTAAGTAATGTTGGAATGTGATATAGAAAATTTAGATATTCTGACCCCCAAAGGTCTTTGAGACAAATGTGATCCTAGTACTTTTAAGCAAGCTATTATAAGGTCTCAAAATTTAAGTATTTTCTCAAAATCTTAATGCAGATAGCTTTCAACAATAACTTTTCATTTGGAATAATTTTCAAAGCATTTGGAGTTACGATGCAAAAGTTATGAGTTTTAGAAGAATCTGCTCTAAATCCGGGTAGCCAGTAATCAATCAGAATCTCCCATATTTTGCAGAAGTTGCCCGTCATTCACAGGGGTAGAAAGTGAGAAGACTAAATCTCAAAGGGTGGCTATTTGTAAAATAATGGGCCCAATATTTTTTCATGTATATACGCTAATGAAATTTTTATCCGATATATATTTTTTTCATCTAACTAATTGTTTCCATCTAGAAGGGTTCTCTTCATTCTTGAAAATTTTCATCCACTTGGCAATTATCATTGATAATTCAATTTGCATCCAAAACATTTATTTCATTTATATAAAAATTTACATCCAAACTTCATTTTCATCCAAACGTAACAAATTTCATCCAATACCTATGACATGGTAGGAGGTCCATCCAATGTTTGAAATGGTTGCATTCCACATCTTGTTTATCCTTACAAATAAATCACTTACAACTTCTTATGTATTAACATAAAAAAAATATTGAAGCCAAGTCTAGAAAAATGTTATTATAATTGTGTTTAATCTATGTATTTGACATGTTTTTTGAGTGAAAGTATCTTGTGCAATGAAATTCTTATCTAAATGTAAAAAGGTACAAATCTTGAATAATAAGTTTTGAAACAATAAGTTTTGGATGCTTATTTCATTCAAAAAATGCCTAGGCAACTTACAACTTTAGTTCAAAGTTTGTTTTTATAGGAATGGTCAAAGTTCAATCATTATTTGATAAAATATTGTAGAATGTATGAATTTCAAATCTATCAGCGTGTAGTATGTATAAATTATTATATGAAGAATAATATAAAGTCCTTAAAATTACACTTTCAATAACTTAATGTAGACTACCAAATAAGGTGACGCTCAACAATAAGAGCCCACAAACTTATAATCTCAAATTATGTTAATTTTTAATTTTATAGTGATTGAAATCGCTTATAAGGAAATATTCTAACTTATGTCATGAAATAGTATGTAATGTGGTTTTTCATATGAAGTGGTCCAAACAAGTAGAATTGATGTTGGTTATTGTTGATTGCTCCAAATATTGTGGCTTACACCAAGTAGAATTGAAAGTGTAGTACCTTGATATTTGGTTCTTCAACAACCCAGCCCTCGTACATCAATGTGCCATATCATAGAACCAGACAGAAGCGCCCACAATGCAAGAGTCTCGATGGACACTACAACAACATCCAAGACAGGAAAACATTTATACGATATTTTGGAACATAAGTGGTTGGAATCCACAGAAGAAGTCCCTAGAAAAATGGAATCAGGAATATAACTCCAGTCATAGAGAAAGAATAAAACTCTAAGCAGACATCACCATAAAACATGGAAAGGAACTGCCAATCGGATAAAATATGAGCAAAAGCCAGATCGTTCAAGTGGTGCATGTGAAAAATATCCTTGTGAAGACAGTGACGATATCCTTGTGAAGGTAATAAAATACCCTTGTGAAGGTAATAAAACACCCTTGTGAAGGCAGTGACAACACAAAATTAAATAAATGTTCCTAAACTACCGTCCCATTTCCCTTTTCAACTGAGCAAGCATATCCTCAATTTCAGCAAGTTCATTTTCTACTTTCTTAGCTTTATCTGCACTAGAGTCTTCCTGCCGTGGAGGCTTGTTACCATTACCATTCGATTTCGATTTAGATCTAGAGCTTCGTTCTCTCGTGTCTCGATTCCGGCTCCGGGAGCTGCTTTTGTAATTTGAGTTCGACCTTCCATCTTCGTCATCACTTATGTTCAGCTCTTTCTCTAAAAACTCCACAAATTCCTCGCCAATGTCCTGTAACACAAACATTCATGAAGAATTGTTTTTAATTCTGGTCTCAAAGTTAAAGGAAATAAAGTCTTAACACTGGTCTGTTTCAAACTGAGGACTTAGACCACTAACAAAGTAATTCAATCAACCTGACTGTATGTTTCAAGGGTAGCACCCAATAGTTAAAATCACCAACTAGCTGGATTTACAAATTCCTTGACAAAATATTCGTAAAAACATGCAGAATGTATTGGAAAGATGTACTAGAAAACTGTGTGCGTCGAATAGTATTGGACTGTATTCTCGTGTGTTAGTACTGAGAGAAACATAGAAGCTGTTGTGTGGAATTTCCTGGGAGATGTAAACGTAGCTCTTACCGCTAACTCTTCCCATAGACTCTTAGGTTTCTCTCTTCTTGTAGCACTCCGCCTCTTTAAATCAGCTTGCACGTCCCTAAAGAACTCATCTGCGTGAGAACGACAAAGAATATCAACTTCAGGATCGTAGCGACGTGATGTTAAACCCAAACCCCTCCTCAAAACACAAGTAAAAAGTTCGTAGCTCTACCAAATGAACCCTGCAAGTCCTTCCACAACTCGCCTGCACCCACAGTCCCACTCCATATGAGTTGTCTCTAATTCCTACTACTAACATCTAGGGGTTTCACCCACTAGATGCCTGACTAGTATGAAACCTAAAGCATTGTCATACACCACGTCTCTTATAAGCCTCGACACAGATTCCTTCGCCTTAGCAACATACTTGCACTGCACATTCTATCAGCAATTTGGCATGCTTACAATTTAAGAGTATGATTCTCTCTGTTCATATTAATTACAGAAAAGGCCACCTAGAAATGGAGTGAAAGAAGATCAACAGAAACAATGATATTTCTGAAATGTTTTATTCAGAACAAGTGGTAGATTGAAATAGCAGCTCGTCAGGAACGTACTAACTCCGTAGAACTCCTCTTCTTGTGAAGACTTTCGGCTTGATCCCGACGTAGAACCCCACTGAAATGGATCCCAATCATTCGATCGTGTACGCCTGCTTGCGTCGTACTTAGAACGGCTCTTGCTATCTACTAAAGTCTGATATGCATTCTTAATTTCCAGAAATTTGTCTTGGGCTCCTGGCTGTTCATGTGATGCAAACAGATATGAAAATTTCAGCCTCGGTGGATTTATTATGCAGCTATCACTAAAAAGAGCCCCAATTCAGTTCAAATCTCATGTGCTCCAATACTAACTCCACAGCTTAACTTCAAAGATAGGACAACACTGGGCTTTCTTAGTTGGGACGAAGTTTTCTGTTTCCAAAACGAGCTGGGAAAATTGACCGCGCAAAACCAGAAACATAACCTACAAACATAAAGAAATCTATCTAAAATGGTCTCACAGATTGTGACCAACTCCAGCGTGCAAGAAAAACCAGGTGCACATATCGCCCTGCATAAACCCTAATAGAAACCACTTCAATAAAATGTAGCGCTCAATTGCCAAAGAATGGCAGGAAATCTGAGAGCTCAACATTCATCTTCCCGCACGTCCAGGATCCCCTTGCGAATAAGAGGTTGGCCATCTTCGACTAACGCCCACATTCGATTTCCATGTCTAAAATCAAAGAATGCAAACACCGACATGTCATACCTGTTTGTTAACATCGGGATGATATTTGAGAGCCAACCCTCGGTACGCTCGCTTCAGCTCCTTCTCAGTGGCAGTCGGTGCCACACCCAGAATCTCATACAGAGACTCCTGCGCAGCATAGCAAACAGCAACCCTCCTCTTGGGCCACTTCTCCCCTCGAAATCCCCCGCCCCAACTGGGACCCAACAGAAATACCCTCCCTCCACCTCTCAGACTCGACTCCAATCTCACTGACCCACCTCGCCGCCTTCGATCTATACTAACAGGGTAACGATTCACTTCCACACATCGCCCTACGCACTGCAGCTCCCTCACCACGAGAGCCATCAATCAAAAACCAGCTCTCGCAAATGAAGTGTGTCAAAACCTAGAACTCGCCGAGCTGACTGATGGCACAATAAGCTATGTAATTACACCTCAGTTCCAGTAGAAACTATTAAGATATGGAGCATACGAGCTTGTGGAATGTGTGAACCATGAAGGTGAGATCCAAATGAGTCTGGAGATCAAGCTAATGCTGCTGCAACGGTGAAAATTCAGCTAAGTCCCTAGAACTGTCATGGAATTGTCCTGCAAGCTCAAAAAAACTATACTACAGCGATGTTTGAACTCCCAAATGTCTTAAACTGATTAACTGATCCTGAGGAATTGTATGTAGGAGTGAATTAAACTTCGAATGAGCAACAAGTGGAGAGTGTGCAATTACAGCGGTGATGGTTTCTAGACGGTACTCCTAAAATCGTCACTGTGCCTGGAACCAACAATTTCATAGTGTTTTCTAGATTGTAGCGGCTTGAATCTATGTGCAGGGCTGAAGGTGTCGGTTCTACAAGCGGTTCTGGTGTTAGGTGTGCAAACAGAGGTCCAATTGAAGGTCGTGTGGAGGAGGCAGGTGGTGCAATCGGTGATGGTGCTTTTCTGAGTTGTGGGCTTTCTCCTGAAGCGTCGTGGGGGCTTGGGCAACATCCAGGTCTTTCCACTGCAAGATGTGGAAGCTCAACGCCGGGTTGTCGCTGTGCGTAAAGCGAGCATGCTAGTCTCCAGTTAGTTTGTAGATGTCGGTGCGGTCAAGAATTTGCTCTGATATCCCCATCTCGTTCCATTCGGTACGGGCTTGTGAGTACTCACAAGATTTTCCTGTAGCTCGACGAGGCATCGACATCGTCAAGACGAAATAATTGAGATGTTCCAACGGGTTTACACAGTTAATCTAAAATGCATTTTCAATGCTGTTGGATTTCAATAGCAGATTAGTTGAATTATGGTTTGAAGAAGTCAATTTCGTATGCGCCGCAATTCTGGTTCTCCTAGGGATATGATGGTTTCCGTCGATTCAGAGCATACTTTCACATACAGCTATGCCAGATTCGTAAAATATTTCAGTGTTTGATGTATGCTTGAAAATGTTTGTTCACTTCCCGGAGACAATGCGTAATTGCAGGCTGCTGGATATAGGACTTCAGAGATATGTGAACCAAACTCACAATTAACCATCAACCAAAAAGTAAAGTGCGACACGGTAAGATTGATTGAAGACAAAACATAGGGGACATCGACAATTAAAACGCGGTTTAAAGACTGTGGTGAAGCAAGGCGTCAGATAGGAGCGAAAGACTAATTTCTGCAATTAATCAAAGCCGCAGTCCGGCTCATTTGAACTATGCTAAAACATCATCCGCCTGCTTCATCAAACCGGAACAAATAAGGCACTTCAAGGTCTCAGATCGTCCTAGTCAATTGGGTAGTCATCAATATTAATCAGATAAAACCATAAAATAATTGTGATCATCAACGACCTTGAAACACCATAACCAAAAAATGTCCCAGTAGACAGGTCAACACGCGCTCATGGCAGGAGCAGGCATTGGTTTGAGGCTGGGGTCCTTCCACCAAAGGAAGGACACAGGCAATCTACGCTTTAGCCGACACCCACTCCGTTCAGGAGTACAAAGTGGTAACGCCTCGCAGCCAAAGCAATCTCACAACATAAAACTCCCAAGCTAAGCGATCAGAACCACAGCCATGGTTTAATGGTTCGTCCACACGTCCTCTTTCAGAGTGGTAACGGATTTGTGATCATCCTTTCACACATACAAAACCCTACCATACAAAACCCTAGATCAAAAACCCCAAAAAGGAACACCCACTTCCAGTATACTAAGGGGTCAGAAATTGTGATGTTGTATCCACACGGTTATTCGGACAGGGATAACTGTTTTGGCATTTCTCATCATCATTCCCCAGGACAGTAACACATACACAAGACGAGGAACAAAAACGGAGTATACAGATTCAAAATATGTACAAACTCTAGAAACTGCACTGACTAGCCAAAAACGAAAGACTGTGTAGAAGGTAAAGGATGACGAAGCTGCAAAATGTAATGTGATAGATGTCTGAGTGCAAGACTTATAGGATGGGTGAGAAGAAGAAGCAGCGGCGGAGAAGAAGAGCTTCAAACCCTAATCGCATTGCCCTAATCGTCTCTGTCTGTTTCGGAGCTGGATGGATGGCCGGCGTAGACAAGTAGATGGATGAATAATATTTGTAGATGGTAGATATGGAACAGGTTCTGATGAATGACATTTTATGGAATGGGTGGATGGAAAGAGTAGGTGAATGGAGGAGTTTCGTTTGGTGTTTCTTTAGAGCATCACCAGTGGTCCTTTAACCTAAGGTAATGCGTCCAGAAACCGTCCGAATTTCAGGTTTGCTCATTTGGAATAGTGGTGGAATTTTTTTATGATTTTTGGATGAAGTGCAAAGCTAGTGCAAAGCCATCCCAAAAAAAAAATCATTTTTTGAGTAAGTCTACAATTTCTTATGAATTTTTGAATGTTCAGCCCTAGGTGCTCCACTAACCGTCCCTAGAGTCATGATTAATATGACCATTTGGATTCTGAGAATAGGACGTTTCTGCACCAATCACAAGCACTCAATTTCTGCAGCCATAGACGGAATTAGAATGATTTTGCACAGTTTCAGGAACAGCCTATGTCAAAGCCTATGGGACGGTTTTTGGGCCGGGACGGTTTTTGAGCGCATTACCTTATAGGTTCATTCTCCCAAGTATTGAAACCGACAAGATTGTATTAGCCTTAATTATCTCCAAGTACCACCGGAAGTATCTCGTTGTGAATAAGGTAAGGGTGCTGAAAACTTAGGATAGCGGTTTAAGATTTTAAATATTTTTTGATGGTTTACAAAGCTAGTGCAAAGCCATCCCCAAAAAAAAACATTTTTTAAGTAATCCTATAATTTCCTATAAATTTATGAATGTGGAGTCTTAGGGAGACATTATTTGAGCATAGAGTTGTGACGTTTATGAGAACTTGGATTCTGAAAATACAGCCCTTCGACACCAATCCGAAGCATTCAATTTTTCTAGGCATGGTCGGAATTAGAGCACTCATGGACAGTTTTTGATAACAACCTAGACAAGTCTCTAGCACCCTACCCCTAAGCCTATTCTTTGGTTTTCGAACCTGTTTGGGTTTCAAAACTTCTACCTTAACATCTTTAGCCTACAAACTGATCATAATGATTTCTGCATTTGGTTTGCTTCAGCTAAGAACAACTTAACATCTATTTCTTTGAAAAACTTCGTATTATAAAATTTAAAATGAAAAAAAACTACAGTCAAACCTATTAAAGATGTGTTTTTGACTTGTTTGCTTGGAAGTTGAAGCAGCAAATGGCAGTTGACCTAGCACTAAGGTAACGTGTTAAAGAAAATGTGTACCTAGTTGTTGTAGAACCTTTCAACTACTGATTGACTGGACAATGCGAGAGTACGTTTAAAAGGAGTTCAGCTCAAGAAGAGCAACTTCAAGATCATTGTTAGTTATTGTATTCACCCTTGAAAGGTATTCACCCTTTAAAGGTATTCACCCTTTAAAGGTATTCACTCTTGAAAGGCAAAGGAAAATATGTAGAAAATTCACGAGATGATTAATGAATTTTTTTTTACTGTGCTGTCTACATCACTTATCCATGTAACTCATTGATTAGGCTACCACAGTTTGAGTATGTTTATCTATTCGTTGTGATTGTCATTTCTTTCTATTTGTCGTATTTGACCGTTATTTTTTTCTACTTTCAATCCAAGTATGAGAATTTTATGCTACTATTTTGATTTTGAAATGAATATAATTCCTCTAATTATATCATATGCTTTTCTTCTTTATGTGACTGGTATGTTTGCAATTGACCATTGGAAAATTGAATTCAAAAAGTTCTCACTGAAAGTACCACTTTTGGCAGAGACAATTGCATATTATTTTACATAACCGCACTACACCAATCTTTGAATATAATGTCGATATGCTAGAAATCCGCATTAATTGAGAATTTTTATTTATTGTAAAAAAATTAAAAACATACAATATTTAAATAATCTAATGTAATCTAACAGCTCACTGATCTTTGAACCATCTCGTGTGCTCAAGGTATAAGGACTATTATTAAATTTCTAATGCACCACATACATCCCCTTCCATTTGGTCTGAATTCTTTACCATTCTCTTTTATTCACCTGATTTGGAATGTGCAAATGAAAAAAAAATCCAACTATAAGACCTTTGAAAATTTATTCTATTGAACGCTTGAAAATTAGTCAATTGCACGCAAAATAATTGCGGGAGCAAGGAAATATGACGGCAAATTGATTACTAAGCCAAGTGTACTGTGTGCCATGATGGAGCGATCAACACCACAATTATCAGTGTAGTTTCTTATGTGTCGTGGTAGTAGACAACAACCTCTAGTGTTAATATAGCAAAGATTCACATGTTAGAGCGCATGAATGCTGATAAAGGAAGTCCTAAACATGAGATTATGATGGCCAAGCGAGATTGTCGCCCAACAAATCTCAAGATATTAGCAGTGTGATTGGTCATTGTGGTGATGGTTCATCTTATATACGCGTTTGAGTAAGGATTTGATACTTCACGAGTCGTCACTTCCTTCAAGTATGCACCATTCCTTGATCCTTGGGATTTATGAGCATTTTAACAAACTCCAAAACTCTTTATATTAAATGAATGTGAATTTTCACACTAATTTTCAATAAAGTCTTTCTTTACAACAAAGTTAATTTTTGAATCTTGAAAGTCTAAGATTCTTTACCAATAATCATCAAAATTAAACCTCTGCCCATATTAACTTCTCTAGATTGATCAAAAACCTCGTTTGCTTCATCTAGATCCAAGAGTTATTCTCAAATTTCTACATTTGGTAATTTATGCCTCTCTCTCATCCTCAATGATCATATTGTGCAATATAATGCAAACATATATAATATCATATATTGATTTTTATGCCAATACATATTTGATCTTCTTATTAATTCTCATGTCTTTTGAAGCACTCCTTGAAATTTACGAGGCATCTTCTTATCAGCTTACAGTTACTTGCTCTGAAAAAGAAAGCTGTAAATGGTGTGGAAAAAATGGAATACACTTTCTCTAAATATATTCGTCCGAATTCAAGGGTTTTACTTAGTTCTCTGCATCAACAAACTTACGATTTTGAAGTATTCAAAGACAATATATTTTGCGGATTTTCATACGTCACATGTAGTTAGAATTGCGCGAACTCCTATATTGTTGAACGTTTGTGCGTGCATGAAAATCCAAAAGTTTTAATGATGCAAAACAGATTGGCAGGATACTCGGAGGATGATTGTCCAATCTGTGACGAATGGCCGCATACTGAAAAACCACAGTGTCATTGGAAGATTCAGGAAGATGGAATCTATGTATCTCAGTTTAGTCCTCTCTAAGGTTGCTAGCATTTTATAAAAAATGGCAGTTTCTTGTAGATTCATGCATGATTAATGATGATCTTCTCGGAAAATACTTCGTCATAATTTTTAATGACCTTGACCATAAATTGATGCTAGTTTACAGACCGGTGAATGGTGTAATGACAACAGTAAAACTTCCATCTCCTCTTTTTGGACAAGAAAATAATTGTACTGCATGATTTATCTTAAAAAGAGCTACACAAGAGCATTTACTTACCAAATGGACATGTAAATTCAATCTTCTAGCAACATTGCAGTATCGCAAGGATATAGTTAGATGGACACTTTCTCCAATTGATGATCCCATTCGGTACATGATATGTATTGATTGCGCTTAGAAAGCAAGTGAGAATAGTATTTTCCTCAATACGAATGGTTGTGATTGCAATGGCCCTAATTGGAAAAAACAATTTGATTAGGTTGGACCTCATAAGTCAACACTAGAAAGGGATGATGAAAATCCAAACAAACGTCAAAAACATGAACACTGTGAATTATAATTGTTGTGCCGTCAAAATAGCTTCTAAAAAAATACATTAATAATATAAAAACCACACGTATGGATCTACAACATAGAAGAAACAAACAGGAGTTCCAAGAAGAATATATAATGAACTTTGTAGATAGTGAATTGAAAAGGAAATCATGTCCAAAACACTGATCCCGGAATAATTAGATTTATGGTGCCAAAGAAAGATAGATTTGGAAAATCAAAGAAAGGATCAGTATACTTAGAGTTTAATCCACATCAAATAAAGGAGATAAAACCAATGCTGGGGGGAAGCATGATAAAGTGTACCAAAAAGTGCAATGTGTGACCAAAATCCAGTGAATTTTCAGTGGCCTATTTGGGGACTGTGGGAACGTGAGGGCCGTTCAACTACCGCCTGACGTGGAGGGGAAGGAGTGACAATTGTGCGCACAAAGAGGTTGACACAAAAGCCGAGTAAGGTCTCTTCATTGCGCCAAGAAGGGCTGCTGTGAATGCCCCGCAGGCGTTTTGCCATAGCAGCTGATCACGATGCCATTTTCGAGGAGCGGTAAATGACTTACGCAGGTGCGCGGCTAACGCCATTGATGCGCAAGGGTCTATGCTTGAGGTTGTGGGTAGGGAGGCAGTGGTCGGGATGGATTTTCCGATGCGCTGGTCACTTCACTTTCGTCCCACTTTGTGGAGTATGCACGGTGTTGGTTGTGTCGTGGGGGGGGGGGGCGGCGTCGTTTCAAAAGATTACTGTGAATTTGCAATTCTGGGATTTAGGGTTTCGTCGCTGGTGTTGTTGCAATTTTGTATGTGTTTGCTTCTTCGGGATTTCTCGAACGGAGGGGGTGTGCGCGGGGGGGCGGGCGGCGCTTCTGCAAATCTGTACTGTCGATTCCGAGGGTTTCTGAACCCCTTCTCTGTCTCCGAGCCCACTGCGTGCAATTGCGTCCCATTCGAATCAGCGGCCTCGTCATTGCGGTGCGGAAGCTCTATTCCTGGGAGCGAGAGGAGCTTCAGCTGGGAATCATCGAAGCGGCAGCGAAGTTTGCATGCTATCGGAAAGGAGTGGGATTAGGGTTTCTTGGTTGCCAGGGTTTAGGGGGTCGCGAATACTGAGAAGTCTGTAGGGCTCCATTGCGGCTCTTCGGTCACTTAGGCTACTGTATGGCATCACCGTCGTCTGAGGCGCCTGCCGCACCCCCAAGGGTGGAGCTTGAGTTAAACAGGAAGAATGTCGAAAGGGTAAAGTTCGCAAAAGCATTGTCTGAACGTGCCAAGTGGACTGTGCAGAACTTCGCGGAGAGGCTGAACTTGGAGGATGCCGGGATATGCGGGAAGACGGAGTGCGGAACGGTGCACGTTACCGACGCCCATTTGAAGCGAGTATTTCCAAAACAGGGGGGGAGCGGCCTCAAAGTGGTACCAAACGATCTAATTTCGGAGGAGGAGTGCCTGGAGGTGTGCAAGCTCTATTTGGTGGTGTACAATCACCCGCCCCCCAATAAGGAGTACGCGCGATACTTTCTTAGGAGCTGGCTGGCGGAGAGAGAAGGGACAGCCAAAATCAATTGGGCTAAATTCGCGTACGACATCTGTCGGAAGCAGCATGCGTCGTGGGAGAGGGATGGGAGAGTAGAGGAGGCTTGTCGTCAGAAGTGGGATGAGCTACGCGGCATTCAGTTCTCGGTGAATGTGGGAGACGGGAGTTCCGGTGGTGAACGGAGGCAGTTTGGAGCAGGATGTGACAGTCTTCGATTCACGAAAGAGCAGACTGCCACGGTTGCGGAGTTGCTGAAGCCTGCAGAGGCGGACGTCACTGGCATCGGACCGAAGCTGTGAGCATACGGTCCCTAATTCGCTGTGGTGTCTCTGAATCATTCATCATGTGAACAGTTGCATATTGTATGGTTTAGTCACGCATAGATTATGCATGTCCGTGTCACCGTGTGCCGTCGAGATGTGTCCATATTTGCAATGATTAGGGTCCTCGGAGGGGAATATGAAGGTCAAAGGGTTAAGTTCACGTAAGCCCGACACAGAAGCAGGCACTTTACAGTAACGCGAGACTGCCACACTGCCGAGCATAGCGTGCGGTGGATTTACCATGAACAGAAAACTGGCGATGCATTGAGTCCAAGATGTGCCTGTCCACTGTGATATGGAACAACCATGTAACAACTTGTAAGGAACGAATTCATTATGTACGTTTAGGATTTTAGGGTCAGTCCGAGATGGTATCGAAGTTGGAGTACGAGGTTCTATGTACCGGGTGCCATAGTACTTAAGGGCACGAAATTAGGAATAGTGCTTCATGCGGTGCGTATGTCGGATTTCAGACGGTACCTTGAAGTCCAAACCTCAGGTTTCCCTACTGAGTCTGAGAGTCAGTGGCGTCCTGCGACGAGAAATTGTCACAGGCTATGAGGCTGCGTTTGGGTGATTGCTAAACTCTGTGAATGAGGTGTCCATGGGAAAGGATGGGCAATCTACATGAATCAATCATGTGAGCTCCAAAATTACGTCAGCAAGAGACGGAGGTCTGCGAGAAAAGAAGGTACATGTAGGCTGCGGGTCTGTGGTTCAGATGTCTTAGCCGAAGCGATCAGTAGAGCAGAGAGCCTCAGTTGACGTGCCCTGCGTGTGGAATTTGTACAATACCGTGCTGTTGTGTAAGGGATGGAGACTAAGGCCATGGCCACGACCGCAACTGCTGCCTGAGCGCAGTATCTGTATGGCTAAATGACCCCTATTCAGGGTGATTTTTAAACGGGAAAATGATACAAAGTGGTTAAGTTTCGCCCCGTTTCAGATGATAGTTTACCACTGAAAACCGGAGTGTCCCAAAATATTGATGTAAGATATCTCAACGACCTCGCGCCGTGTTAGAGTCCGTTTTGACTACCCTCATTGATAAACCGAGGTCACAGACTATTCAAAAGTGATTTCTGACAAAGTTTGCACTTTTTAAGCCACTTTCTCAGATGCGACCATTCACTTTGTCACACTTTCACGTACTCGTAGGGCATCAAAGAAGCCGCACATTTTGTCCTAATTTTCCAAGACTCAAGATATCCAAGTCTATTTTCTATATCCCAACCCCCCCTCAACATTTCGGTAAAAAACGTGTCACTTTTCTTACTCTTTACAACAATGGCTGAAATTGGCAATGAGACGTCCACTTTTTTGGTACACTTTATTGTGCTTCCCTCCTGCTACTTCAAATAAAATAAAAAAATTCTCTTGACTCCAATTTTTAGCTTTACCTCTCCTTTTACCCATCCAATGATATGAAATATGATGTACCATACTAAAATGTAATTTAATATAAAGATGTAAGGTGGAAATTTGAGGTCCAAACAATATCTAAGCTATTATTATTCTAACTTTAATATAGTTAAGAAAGGATCAAGGTAGTCTAAGCACTAGTGCAAAAAGTTTACAATTAAACTAAAGATGAACACCAAAGAACACCAAAAAACACCAAAAAATGACTAATTATACCAAAAATTTAATTTTTTTGGTGTAACTTGTCATTTTTTGCTGTCCATCTTTGGTGTATTTGTACACCTTTTCCACTAGTGAAGTGTTTGAAGGTTATCTATGATTTGAATAGTTTGAAGAAGCTTTTGTAGATTAATGCCTTAAATTCAACTCTTGTTCTTAAGTTTGTAATGCAATCACGACTCAATACTCATGGTTTCTCCAAAAAATTCAAGGAAACATTAGCTTTAAAGTCTAGCTAATGTGAAATATAACTTATCCAAAATTACTCATGTAGACTTCTAACCTTAAGCTACTTGATCATGGAGTTCTTCCATTTAGGTCTCTCCATCATTCATTACCATGTTCCTTAATTAAGATTGATTATGTCAATCATTACTTACCTCTTGAAAATAACTTTCTCCATAATTTCATACTTCTAAGTAATCAATTTCTCATGCTTAAGAACCACTTAAGTTAATACCACTAACTCTAAATTTGTACTCTACTTAAGGTCTCATCAAGACATGCCCTATATGGAATGCTTCATGCAAATTATAATTCTCGCCATGCATGGTTCCTTCATGACATTCATTATCTCTAAGAGTCTCAATTTATTAAATGACTCTCAAATGTGTCACTCTTTTAAGATTTAAGTGCCTACACTCTTACACTTAATACTCAAATGATTATTGTTATTTCTCCATGTACTTACTCATTACACTCTTATTAACACTTGTAAGAATTAATAGATTTCCTTATTGACAATAAATAACTTTTTAAATATTTTTTAATACTGCATAAAAACACTCATATGAGGTCAATGCTAGTGCATCAAATATTAAACATACAAGACACAGACACAAAAAAAACTCTTACACAACTTTCTTGTATAAGTTCTTGTCTTATTCCACCAACACTTCTTTATTCCAGAACTAGTTCCATTCGAAGCTAGAACACACATTTCTATTCTTGTTGTAAACATTACAATTAAAGAAGAAGGTGTTATATTCCATTTTTCAAAGAATACACCTTTTAGCAAGAGGCGCATTCTTAAATTTTGCACCTCTCTAAAGTTTTGTCTTTTAAGGTTTTCACACCTTATATCATGTTTAATTATTTAATCCTTAAGCTAATTTAAAATTTTAATATAAATTAAGCTTCTCTTAAGTTTTTCTTTACATTTTAAAATATGTAATTTATATTAAGCAATTAATTTCAAATTTTAAAGGTTTAAATGCTCTATTTTATCTAATTTTTTTAAAAATAGTTTAGAAATTAAAAATAAGCTCTCTAATTTAAATATTATAAATAAAAAAATTTAAATGAATACATATTGAATAATGATATATTACTATATTTATATCAATTATCAATATTATATAACACTAACAATAAACTTTAATTATTAAAAATAAAATCTTATTACCAAAAACAAACTTATATTACCAAAAGTAATTTCATGATATTAAAATTAAAGTCATATTTCTTAAACGAGAATTAAATTACCAAAAGTATAATTATAATATTCAAATTAAATCATAGTTTTTAAAATAATATTATAATACTAAAAATATAACCATATTTTGCAAATATTTGTTTTATTTCTATTTTGGATGTATTTCTATTAATTTTATTTTAAATAGGTCTAGACTAATTCAAATTTAATTTTGTTTATATTAATTTTATTTTTATGTGTATGGTTTTTTATATTTATACATATGTAATGGATACTAAATGTAAAGTGTAGGTGAGGCAAGTCGCAAGAGTATTTTTGATTCCAACAATGATTTTCATCATTATAATATTTTTGTGCACAAATTTAGTATTCAACATCAAGCTAGAATGCAAGAACTCTTACCGAAGAATCAACCAAAACCTATGTGTCTGGAAGATCATGCCTTGAATGCCAAAAGGAAAAAAAGAAAAAAATAGTGGAAGATGCTCATGAACAACTTCAAAAAGTGATTTTCGTTGACGCTTTTGTATGTCCAATTGACTGTTTTTGAAGGTATTTGATGGGGTTAGTGACTATGATTTTCATTCAATTCAAAAAAAGATGTTGCTAGAAAATTAGGATTGAATGTTACAATTAAGTGTAGGCAACTCCTTTGCAATTCCCTGGTTTTAATGTGACATTCAATTCTATGAGTCATTATATTAGAATGATTGAGAGTACGCTTTAAAAAGATTTTTGAAGGCAATCCAAGGATTGTATAAGTCTTAATACTTGAAGAAACCAATAAAAAAGACATATTAGAGCAAGTGCAAATTAACAAACATCAAGGGTGGCTGGGTATGTTTGCGTCACTGGATTGTATGCACTAAGAGCATAAAAAATGTCCTGTGGCTTGGCACGGCCATTACCAGTTTAAAGATCATAATTGGAGCATTATTCTGAAAATAGTTGGTGTAGATATGACATACTTTCTTTGGATCACTAGAGCTGAATAATAATCTCATCATATAAGACTGGAGATCACTTGTTCAAGATAATTTAAGTGGAGAATCTCAAAATGGTTTATTTGTTGTGAATGGCCACGGATCCAACGGTTACTATTCATAAGCTTATGACATATATTAAAGATAGAAAACTTTTGTGGAGACTATTAGCAAACCCAAAAATGAAAAATTCAAATGGTTTGCCAAAAAAACAAGAGGGTGCTATATATATATATATATATATATATATATATATATATATATATATATATATATATATATATATATATATATATATATAACATGTCCTTTATATTTTTTAGAAATGTGCTTGATGAATGAAATTTCAATAATATGTAGTGTACACATTGCAAGTATTTAGCATGGTCTATTTAGAATATTTCTTATCAAATTTGATTGAATTTGGTGGTTCTAGAATCACGTGTGTTTTCTATAATGTGTGTTTGATTGTAGATATGCTATTACATGTGTGTATAGACATAGTACTAAATATGATAATTGGTTTTTACACCAATATAAAATAACATGATTAAGACAATGACATTTTCGTGATCCATTAGGGTTGTTAATCCAACCCAAGGTATTACTCATTTGTCTAGTTCTCAAGTTAATGATTACACTAATCTTACATTTTGCAATTTATTTTGGAATACAAGGCTCTTGAATACGATACACGATCTCTTTCATGATCTGGTGAGCTGTCCATTACAGTAAAAAAAACCACAACAAGCCCTTCCAAACTTCACTGCACAAAACTCACAAAACTTCCACCTGAAAAACTAACACGAATCAAAAGAAGAGACAACTCATGACCAATGTAAGATAAATCCCACTCAACAAACTAACATGGATTCAAACACAAAAACAGAGTCAGCAACCTGGCAGCTCACCGCCCAAGGACTCTCATAATACACCCATCCCCCTGACAAAGCTGACTTTCCCAAACCAACCCACCCCCTTCCCCGCGGGTGTCCGTTTCCTTGGACAAGCACAACGGTCATCGGTGGGTCCCCCACCCCGCCTCCCCTTTCACCGAGGATCCCCGGGTCTCAGGTTTCCGTTGAGCCCATGTTGCCTGGCACCCGTCCCCACCCGCTCCCCTCCCCCGCACCCCCAAACCCGTCCCCCTACCTATCTACCAACACCATCATCCCTACCGTCAAGAATCTATCCCCTGGTTAGATGATGTCGGATTTGGGGTGTCCAGTTGTCACGAACCGGGCCCCGACCCGGCCTCGACCCGGCCTCGACCCGTGCCAGCGATGGGCGAAGGCTTGGGAATTCTCAAGAGACTGGATCGAGAGGAGTGAGGAGGCAATGTAGAGGCGAAGGAACGAATTAATTGCATGGATGTGTGGAGAGCGCAGAGTCGATTGCAGGTGTGAGCGAGGGTTTGGCGTCACTTTCTTGCGGTGTCGCTGCGGGCCTCGGCGTCGCTTCTTGGTGCGCACCGCGGGAGCTCGCTGAATTCGACGGAGTTCGTTGGAGTGATCAAGGTATTGCTGCGTCATTTGTCATGTGATTTGTTAGAGTGAGGTACAGGTTGTGGTAGAGGGAATGAGGTTGGAGTGATGTTTTGTTGAGTGGAGAGGATTGTATTTTAGGACCGGGGAGATTCATTTGGTTTGAGGTTTGGAGTGGTTGTGGCTGGGGCGTTCGTGAGTGAATTGAATCGAGTGGTGGATTGCGCAGCGTTTTTTAGGAGTGTGATGGTGAGGTTTCTGGAAAGTGATTAAATCGATTGATGTAGTTTGAGGTGAGAAGGTGGAAATGGCGGATGTTGATGAGGAGTTGAAGCTATTCCTGTTTGAAGATGTAGCTTTCTTGCGGGGCGTTCTTGAGAAAATCGAATGGATGTTAGTGGTGCCGGCGTTCTGGATTGAATGCATTTTAGTAGTTTAGTGTTTTTTCTTGCACTGTTGTGTGATTGCTTCTTGGTGTGGATGTGTGGGGAGTGAATTTAGGCGAGGATTGGATTGCGCAGCGGTAGGAAGATTGATGAAGCGTTTTTTAAGGTTGAGAGTATCTGAGGAGTGAATTTTTCTTTCTGAGTTTGATGTTTTGACGGTGTGGAAGGAGTTAGTGAAGATTTGGTCATTTCTTGATGTCGTCGGAGGCGAGTTGATGTTCGGGAGTTTGTGGATTTTTAGTTGATGTTGAGGTAATGGTTTGGTTATTGAATTGTTGTAGGTTCTCGGCTGAGCGTGCTTACGGCGGGTTCGGAACTGACTTCAATTCGAGATTTATTGATGAGCGAGTGATCTGTGGTGAAGAGTGTGGAAGAAGCGATATAGAGGAGGCGGTACGGGAGGGAGGGCCCGAGCTAGTGCTCGCTGCAGGCGTTATTATTCTGTTTGGCAAGATTATTGACATTAAGCAAGAGCTGAGGGCTGTGGCTTGAGCAGGGATGTGAAGCAGTTTACTGCACGGCGGCACTGGTTAGAGCTTACCTTCAAGCTCGAGGACTTCAGAGTTCTACGGGGAATGCGCATTGCGAACAAGTGGCAACGATGTTTACCGATGGTCTCGACAAAAGCGCTCTCCAATGGGTTCGCAAGGTATGTCTCTGGTCTACTTGTCACATTTTTAGCTCGTGTAGGTCGTGCTCAACCGCCGACTCAAATTTCAGGCAGCCAAATGTGGCCTTCGCAGTGGCCGGACGTGAGAATGGTTATCCTTTGGTGTTTTTCCTCAGTAGACGATGCTCACAATTTTTCTGTAGGCCACCCTGAAAATTATCTACAACAGTTCATGCCTATCTGTGAGTTTTAGCGATGAACGATGATACTCTGATCGTGTCGAACTGCACAGGGGAAGTGTGCTGCTAGTTATGAGCGTTGTGTAGCCAAGTGAAATATTTCCGATTTCCAATTCGGTTCGATTTCATGTCACACCGATATCATGTGCCTCCAGGTATCAGTGAATGAACTTGATGTTCTGGACGAATCTAACAGTGAGTCGCATTGCAGGAGCAAGCAAGAAATACGAGCGCTCCACCTTCTGCAGTGGCTAGCCCTGATATTACCCGTCGTGACCGCAATTATTCGGTGCGCTTGAATCCGGCGAAAGGCAGGGGATTGCCCCCTCCACAATTGTCACATGTACATATTCACTCTGATCTGCTGAAGCAACAGTCCCCCTCAGAGTGCACAACAAATACCACGGAGGACTTGGAAGAGAGCGTGGGATCCATATCGGGTGGTAATCCCAACCAGGATGATTGTGAATCCGGAGACGAACAAGACTCTGGTCATTATTCACCTGTGTCATCATCTGGACTATCACCGGACGACCTTGGCCACTCCCGAAATGCTGCTAGTCACATGAATGATAACGTTCTAAGAGAAGCCAAAAGCAATGGTAATTCCATTAAAGGTGAGCAACTCGAACTTGGAGATTACTATGATCGGCACCTTCCCTTGTCTAGAAGGGAAAGCTTTGGGAAACATGAAAGTCTTGGGCACATGGATAGCCTCGGTCGCAAAGAGGAGAAGAGCCGAAGGAATAGCTTAGAAGGGAAGGAGAACCTCGATCGAAGAGATAGCTTCGCTATGAGTGGGGTTCGCCAAGGTGACGTCAATGGGAATGGAAGACCTTTGTCTGAGAACAAACGTGGAGATGTACCGGGGAAGAAGAGCTGTCTTGGTACTCCGCAGGCTAACATTGACGATGGAGAGCTCTCATCCGACACAGAACTTTCCGACGACGAAACTAGCGATGTGGAACTAGACGATGACGATGATGACGAGGATGAGGGTGCCGTAGGTTGGGTTCCATACCGTGCCTCATTGGAGGGCGCTGCATCTTTAGCTCAGCTCAGACTCAGCTCAGAGTCTGGTCTGGTGAGATATGTAAGTGCAACCTTGTCCTTCGAAGATATCTACTTCTTTCCTGATATTACGTATTCTTGTATCCTGCTCCGTACATTTAGCCGATTCGAGTTTCACTACCATGTCTTACAGGAAACCTTAGGATTTACTAATCGCAGAACCACTGATGAATTTCTACAGGTAGATCAGCAGGAGAACGAAACCAAGGCCACGAAGCTTTCGGAGGTCAGGACTCCGAATTCTTTAAAGAAAGAAATCAAGCCCTCGAAGCTGTCGGCTCCAACACATACTCTATCCCCTCCGCGAAAGTGGCTCTCGGAACCTGATACCGACGAAAAGGTGCATATTTATACTTCAACAATGCCAGCTTAGCCAATCTAAACTTACTGTGCACATGTATGCCTTAGTTTGGGGTTTCGGTTCATCTACTCAGAGAATTTCCTACACACATCCCCGTAAAGAATTTTGTCAACGAGTGGATGGTTTCATGATCTAATTGAAGTTTTTTTTATAATCAATCAGGGTTCCTGATTTTCATCGGGATGATGTTAAGTTAATTTTGCTACGACTGATTTTGAACAGGACAAGAGGGAGGACATGAGAGTCTTGCGGCGTAGCCATTCCGATGGCATTATTGGGCCACCAAGTGCACCACCTATGCTTGACGGTATGGTGTTGGATTCTGCCGAGCAGGGTCCTGCAACGCCTACGTACTCTGCCCATACTGCTTTCAGCTATGACGCTGCTGCGATTCCGCAGAGTGTTCCAGCCAAGCGGTTTGAATCCAGTATGAGGTGAATATTGTTTAACTTTTCCTCCTACGATTTGACACTAATCTTCATTTTATTGTGTAAAGGCATCCTGCAGCATCCTCCACGGCGTGCCAGCCAAATGTTGTGAAGCGTTGATTTTTAAACATCCAACTGCTCTGAGTAACTTTCTCGACACGAAAGACGTGCTCAAAGATTTCGTACTTGGTGCTGAGTACCATTTCGACTTGTGCAGGTCTGTCTCGACTATGGCCACAGAGGACATTGGTGCCTCTTGTCGACAGCCGACAACCTCAGTGCCTCTTGCTGCCCCAGTCTTTCTCAGGTGAAAACGTTTAACCATGTCGTTGCCTTGAACCATCTGCCTGGACTCTTGAGCACCAAATATGTCTATGCAACTAGTGCTGCTTGGTTTATATGTGTAAGCATGTTTCAGTTGGAAAGAATGTCTTTATTACTGAAGCTTTGCTGTCCTGACCCCTCTCACTGTACTCGTTTGATTTCATCTGTGGAGTTCCCCCTCGATTGTTAATATTGTGAAAATATGCTGGATGTAGTGGTCAAGCAGCATGGCAGTCAATTATAGCATACGATGCCTGTGTGCGTTTATGCTTGAGGGCATGGTCCCGTGGCTGTACGGAGGCTCCGGAATTTCTTCAAGATGAATGCGCCGTTCTACGAGACTGCTTCGGGTAATAGTCCAATCCTTTAGGCCACACCTGATCTCACGGTTTGTTACACTATTTAAACCTTGTTGAAGCCACCCGCGTATCTGGTCAGTTGATTGTTCCGTAAGAATATAACCACTTTTGAATTAAAACTTACCCCGTTAACATGTAAAATACTAGAATCTAAAGGTGTCTTTTATCACGCAGACTTTCACAGATCCTACTCCAGCCTCAGGAAGATGGCATAAGGAAAGGAGCAAGTGGAGAGGTGGAAGTCGCTGTAGCTGCGAAGCCTAAGATCACAAGTGGCAATGTGAAAATCCAAGGTAGATTCTTGACTTTCTCTGTTTGGCGGGGTCTATTCCCGCTGATAGGCCTCTAACTCTAGTACTTGACATGTTTCCAGTTGGCCTATCACGTGATTGCAATAGCCTCTGACTGACTTTGTCGCTATCATGGATGAACTGGAACTTGAGCCAAACCTTGTGCATGCTTCAATGAGACTTTAAGGTTGAATGATATAATTGTTATCGTACGTCTGAAACACTGAATTCCAAAATTCATCTTATGTATTGTTGGCAGTGAGGAAAATTCGCATCATCACCAACAAACCAGTTCATCGTGGGCAAACCTCGGGTCAGCGTTTGGCATATGTGAATGCTGGTGCACACTACATGCGTCAGATGTCGGGACTTCTTAAGGATAAGGTCAATAGCTTGCGACAAACAGCTCTTAACGAAACGCCTCAAGGTTATTCTCCGGCATTTTCACTGAGGGTCATTTTGCAGCACAATGATTTCAATTCACAATGTACTACTTTGCAGTAAAATCATCTTTAAAATGTCCGAATTCCTCTATGATGACAGCAGATAATTTCACTTGCGTGATCAAACTGAAGAGCTCACCAGAAGCAGAAGCAGTTCGCGTTCAACCCGGTTCTACTGACTCCACTGTCCTGTGAGTCGATTTGTTTTTGGAGAAATCTGCCATTGCGAGCCTTTACTGAAGTTTCTTATATACAATTACTTTTAGCTTGGCTTGCACATTGAGTTTAACCTGATCCTCGTGATTGTGCACAGGCTTCTCGAGGGTTCAGGAGACGAATTGCTTATGGAAATTCAGGACTCTAAAGGAGTTTCCCAAGGTCGTCTAAACGTGCCCATTGCATCAATCAGCGATGATCCGGTTAGTCCTTCAGTCTGCTTTTCCTTGACTTGAAGACTGCTCTCTTATTCTCCATTTATGACCTCTTAGTTTCTTTTCCATTCTCTTACCCTATCTCTTTGGACTCGAGCAGAATGAACGAGTTCGATGGTACGGGATTTACAGCGGTGGGGAGAACGAGTGTGTGGGGAAGGTCCAGCTATTTCTACATCACACTACAGTATCACCAGAATCCGCATCGAAGGTTTGCGACACTAAAACTTTAATTTATTACCTCAGTCTGATTTCATTACTCTCTTTCGACCATTACTTTCATGCCTTAAATTATTCATGTGCAATGGCTGCATGATCTATCTGATCCAACAAGTTTTTTCGATGTCGTTAATGTGTCGAGTAATCACCTTGGCAAGGACCTCACTGACTTGGTGGCATGTGTGTTATCCGCAGTGGGGTCCTGTTGGAGAGACCAGAGCATATGATATAGTGCTAGATGTGGCCATGCGCGTACAGAAATTTCAACGACGTAATCTCAGGCTTCAAGGTTCATGGCTTTGGCTGCTTGGTGAATTTGCATCTTGTTACGGAGTTTCGGAGTCTTACACAAAACTCAGGTATGTGAATGGATGACCGTTTATGCCGACCAAGTAATGAGTGTTGACAACGTTGACACCCGAACTAGATGTTGATTAGCTATATCTGATAACGGGTGGGGTAGGCGTGTCTCGGCATGGAACTCGAAGTACGTCATTGGTATTGAGCATGTTATTTCATATTTTCCATTATTTTTGAAGTTGATGACGAATGAACTTGTGTTTGTTTAGGTATTTAGCCTGTGTCATGGAGATTGCCACACCCACAGAGGATTGCCTGGTTCTCATCAATGAACTTCTTCAGCCCATCTTCAAAGCGCGTGACGAAAATGCTCTCAGTCGTCAAGAGGTAGTAGACCTTGTTGAGTCTTTGAAACTCTTACTTCCTCGGTACTTATCTATCAGGGATTAAGAATGTGAAGTGTTATTTGTCACAACTCTGTTTGACGGAGGAGGATATGCTGTCCACAACTATTCTGGGCTGCCTGAATTCATGGTTCCTTTGCATGTGCAGAAGCGAATATTGGTCGAAGTCGAGGAGCAAGTGCAACAGCTTCTTGCTCTGACGTTCGAGAATTACAAGGCTCTGGATGAAGCGTCCACCTCCGGTCTGGCCGAGACCTTCACACAAGCTACGGGATGTGTGGCTCCTGCTATATTGCCCGCTGTTCAACTATTCACCTTAACACATGACATTCTTAGTGTGGAAGCGCAAAGTACCTTACGGAACTATTTCAAGGTGAGTCATTGTGAAATTTATTACTTACCAGATCAAATTTGAAATCATCGGATAACGTAGTTGGACTATTTCAGTCATGAACTCTACGTTAGTACCGCTCTTATGAACGTGCTGTGCTGCAGACTGGAGCGTGGAAGAGGTGCAAGCGGTATATGATGGAAACCGAGGAGTATGTGTCGAGTAACAGCGATGGGTTTTTAATGGATCCACTGAGCATGTCTACTGCCTATCAGAAGATGAAAGCTCTTTGCTTGAACATAAGCTCCGAAGTCCGCACTGATATCGAGATTCACAATAAGCATGTTCTTCCCAGGTTTGTAATATCAATCCCGAAATTATTCATGTTCCCTTCGTATAGCCTTGGTAACTACACATTTTGTTTTCAAGGGACTGAAAAGGACATGCACGTTTCGTCGCATTGAATTGTATACAATCTAAGTTTGACACTGCGATTTCTTCAATGCACACTACTAACTGGTCCGTTTCCTGCCGCAGTTCCATAGATTTGCCAAACATAACAGCAGGAATATATGGCGTGGAGCTGGCTAACCGACTACGCAGCTTCCTCGTAGCTTGTCCGCCATCATCTCCATCACCTCCTGTGACGGATCTAATGCTTGCTACTGCAGATTTCCAACGAGATTTAGCTACTTGGAGTATCAGGTGAATACATTGTCTATGCTTTCAGCCGGCAGTTCATGGGGTAGAATAACAGTAGTTTTTGTGGTCCTTTCTGCAGGAGTATTGTATTTTGACCTGATATAGACCGATTTCTTAGCAGGGAACTGTAGTCGCTGATATTTTTCTCATGCTAATGAAGGAATGTGAAATGATTTATAGGCCTTGTAAGGGAGGGGTGGACGCAAGGGAGCTGTTCCATCTATATGTAGTGCTTTGGATTCAAGACAAACGCCTGCATCTCCTAGACTTCTGCAAATTTGATAAAGTGAGTTGTCAACTGTTCATTTCTCATCTGATGCTTTATAAGATTAGTGGCAGACTCCCTTGCTTACGGTCGTGGCTGTTTTTGGTCTTACTCGTTTGGTTGCAGGAACGCTGTACATGGGTAACCACGCAGCATAGTACTTCTCCGTTTGTAGAAGAAGTGTACGAACGAATCAAGGAGACTTTGAATGAATATGAGATTATCATACACCGGTGGCCGGAGTATACGATACCTTTGGAACATGTAAGCCTGTTTAGCGTCAACTTTCTCTTAATACACTAGTGTAAATATTAGCCTACATTGTCTGGGTGGATGACTTCTCAAATACTGATAATCTCTGGATGTTCTTCCTACCTGCAATGTCAGGCAATGGCAGATGTCGAAAGAGCGGTTGTAGCAGCTTTAGAGAAACAATATGCCGACTTGCTTGCCCCTCTCAAGGATCTTCTTGTACCGAAGAAATTCAGTCTGCAGTACATGCAGAAGCTTACCCGTCGCCAAAAACCAACCGTATATTCTGCACCGGCACAGGTCCATCTCCTTCCTTACTCTCACCCTGGCTCCTGCTATTCGACATCAGATATTGTCGGTAACAACATCCAAACCTGAATTATGCTATTATGCATGATCTGACAAACAAGGATGTGTTGCAGCTAGGGGTGATGCTGAATAGCATCAAGCGATTGTTAGACACGTTGCGACCGAAGTTAGAGACGCAAATGAAGGCTTGGGCTGAGCTTTTACCTGATGGGGCTGTGTTCGGAGAACGACACAACGAAGTCACGATTGAGCTGCGTGCTAAGTACAAGAATTACTTACAGGCCATAGTCGAGAAATTGGCTGGAAATGTGAGTGTATCTCTGATGTCAACTTGAGGTTCATGTCTGTAGAGGTGAAGGCCTTGCCCATGATGTATTGCAAATTTGATGTATCTCACATGAATTGGATGTGGCTTACAGTCTCGGCTCCAGAATTCAACGAAGCTGAAAAGGATACTTCAGGATACAAGAGAAGCAGGGGGTGCATCAGACATTCGTGAACGAATGCAACCACTGACTGCACAACTGGAAGATACAATCTCACACCTGCACGATGTTTTCACGCCACGTGTCTTCGTTGCTGTGTGCCGAGGATACTGGGATAGAATGGCGCGAGTATGAATCTTTCTCTCCCCATCCCCAATGTCTAGTGGTTGTTTTGATGTCGGAGGGTCCGTTAGATGGTCACAGTCAATCTGGTCACAAACCTATGCTTTGCAGTAGACAGTCGAATGTCAGTCGTGATTTAATAGCTGTTTCCCCTGGGATCTGTTTGAATCCTGAGGTATTCTGACTGCTTCGTTACAATGTGGTTTTTGCAGGACGTTCTTCAATTTCTGGAGAGCAGGAAGGGAAACAAGCTTTGGTATAAGAGTACCACGCTTGCCCTCGGAGTGAGTACTTCTAGCCTTTGTGATGCTGTACATGCCTTGAAGGTATTCGGTTGTATATGCTGTATATGCCTTTCCTTTAGCTCCTTCGCCATCCCCTACGGAACTAACTTGGATCCTGAATATTGCAGATATTAGATGATATCTTTGCATCGCAAATGCAAAGATTACAAGGACGTGCACTGCAAGACAAGGACCTAGAGCCTCCAAGATCTGTCGCAGAAGCCCGATCCATGCTCTCTCAAGATACACGAAACGGAGCTGATTCGTTTTACTGACCTGTGTACAACGTGTATAGATTCATACGGACTGGCAGCTGTTACTAAATAGAAGTCTTTGAGCCTGCTAAATAAAAGCGGGATCGAACATAGGTAGCTTAAGCGTTTCCAGACTTCCGCAATGATGTCAGTCGAGTACTGTCTGCAGGAGGCCAGCCGAATGATACTGAAGAGGCCTGGAGCGAGGTTGGGCAATGAAGTCCTGATGAGAAGCAGTACATCAACCTACATATTCGAAGTCTGGGGCACTGTATTTTACAGTTAGGAACTCTTAGCTTGTATTCTCTCACTCCTTGTATAACCCTCTCCACATTGGGGAAGACCAATATATGATAAAACATTTTTACATGGGCTGGCTGCACATTTTTATCACGGTTTTTTCGTTTTCGTTGTAGTGGTGGTCATCCTGCCAACAGTACAGTACAGAGCTCTCGGTTCCCTCCATAACTCAAGGTTTTATCTGAGTAATGGAGTGACGATGCCTAAAAAGATGTAATATGGATTTTCCGAGATTTGCTTATCGAGTACCTTGCCTTAGTGTGCGAGTGTACGGTACATCCCCTCAACGATTCGGTTTGCTAGAGGAAAGTTCGAGAGGAAGAAGGAACTACTCGCCCTGTGTCTCCCATCTGGTAAGGTAAGATAGTAACACCTAAAATCGCCACTTTAACTGCTCTGCTTACTTGCTATGGTTAGAAATTGCAATTATGAGCAAGTTCAAGAGGATTTCAATGCACCAAAGAATGCATGATTTGAATATAGTATGCGAAAGTCATAAAAGGTCAAAGTTTTATTGGTAAATGATCTAAAATTGCCATCTACTTCTTCAAAAGATGATCAAAAAAGGACAATCTAGACGGGTGCAGGAAACCATTTTGGGTCTGATTTGAAATTAGGTGTCACTACCGCGGTACGTTAACGACCCCTCTTCCAACTCGTATTTTGGGTATGTAACGGGCTGACCAAGGTGCCCATGGAAACTCCGGCTCAGGGGCCCGAGGCCGGTCTCGGCCGAACCCGATATTGGATAGCAGGACCTGATGGAACACGGCCCAGCCTAGGGTCGTCCTGCTTTATGGGCCGCCATTTGTTTCGGCCTCCCCGACAGTTGTCTTTCATCTGTTGTTTAGATCTTCGTTGTCTTTGTGTTGCGTCGCTTTGTACTGCTTTATTGTGTTCCGCTTTAGAACGATGTCGCGTTGTGCTGCCTTGTCGTGGATCGCTTTAGAGCGTCGCGCCTTGCTCTGTTGTTTACGAAGTGAATAAAGCGTATGGTTTAGGGATTGGGTTATGTCGAGGAGGGTTCTACAGTTAGGATTTACCTAGGATGTTAGTTCGGTATTAGGGTAAAATCCTGGTATGCAGTAATTTGAACAATTCTTGCATTCCGTCGTGCATCCTACTTGCTTAAAAACCCCATATCGACTAGAATTTTATGGGGATGGATAATCAAACCTCATTGTTAAGAGAGGTTGTTGTTGAAATAGGGCAAGATAAACGGGGACATGTTACATTCGCAGAGAGTGTTGATCCAGTACCAACGTCTTCTTTGGGATGCATGCAAAGATAAAAAGGCGGGTTTTTATGGTCTTTATTTGCAAGAAGCCGTTGTAGAGAATCAAGAGGATTGTGAGAGAATGGAAACTAATCCAAGTAGTGCACTGCAACACAAACCAGCTGAAGAATCTAATATTCCTTTGCCCCATATTGTGTTGTAAATATCTATACCATGTAAAAACATGAAGACATTAACCTTAAAGGTGTAATTCAAGAATTGGATAGAGATTGAAAAGGGTGGGTCGTGGAGAGATCCACGGTCTTGGTTTGTAGTGCATCATATCACTTAGCTCAGGGGAATAGGGTGGATGGTTGGCTGCTTATTTCCTGCTTTCACTAGCGGTGCCAAGTTGCCTCTGCTCCGATCGAATCAACGGATCCGACGGGATTCAAACCCGGAACCGGTTGGCAACTATCCAGGAACTCTGACAACTAACCAAGTCTACAACTTGGCGACAGTTGTTAGTCCCGCAGTGGTTTTATACCACTGTTGGTTAACCGCTTGGCTTTCGACTGACGGAAGAATAGTTCTAGGTCTATTCTTCCTCACCTAGGTTATCTTTTGAAAAATAAAAGATGCTTTTGCTTGTTAGTGTTTGCTTTACTGTAAAGATAGCCTTCATGATTTTATTGGAGTGTTAAAAGTGGAAGCAACTTTTCTCAAAGGAGCTACTAGGTTTATAATAAAGATAACCATGTAGCTTTGCTTCTCTTAGTTCACTCTGAGTAGTTTAGATTTTATTTTAGTGTTTGTAGTGATGGATTGACAAGATCCTAACGATTGGCAATTGTCCTTATTTCAATTACCGGTTGATTTAAGTCAACCATCTTCTTCAAGACGGCATTTGCGAGATAAGGCGGGGCCTTCTGAGCGTTGTGTGCAATCACGAATAGAGCCAAGTATCCCGCAGTTTACACTTCCAGCCTTGCAATTGGATAACATGGCTTTGGTTATCGTTTTGGAATCTGAGCCTGCGCTTTCCGGAAACTATCAAATGGTGTTTGAGGGGTGCTTTGAGAACAACAACGAAGGACAAATGGTGAGCCGTAGGTCTAGTAAAAGTTGGCCATCGCTTTTGGCTTCAAGGACAGCTTAATCTCCTGACCAGGGAACGAGAGCAAGCTTCATTGATATGGTTATTCTGCATATTTTGAAGTTCTTGAGTATTTAAAGTTGATTGTTTTCATTATTGGGATTTGAGTGCTGATTTGGCTTGTTTTAGCCTTAGTATTGAGTTTTATTTCCTCAAATTGGTATTATTTGGAATTGGATGAAAGCTAGTTACTTGCTTTACTTTTATCTAATTGACTTTCAGGTTTGTGGGGTCAAAGATGATTTAGATAAATGATAACATAAAATTATTGGGAGCCTACGGCTTGAAAGATGCACTCATGGGCGGCGCATGAGTTGGGGTGGCTGAGTTTGGAAGGATATGAGGAGGGAATCCTCCTCTCTTCTTGTCGTTGTTTTAGTTTTGTGAGGTGTGATGGAGTGAAGAAAGCCGAGACTTGAATCGGACTCTCTGTATTACGTAAGCCAAATTTAAATTCAAAAATTGATTGAGTTAAAGATGATGAGCATACAATTCTTTTGGCCTTAATTTCACTTGATTTGAAGCTTTAATGGCTGTTTTGTGAGCATTTGAGTGAAGAGTGGTCAATTGTAATCCAAAGTGAGGAACAAAGATTTTGTACCTCTCCTATAGTTGCAATTCTTGTTGAAGCAAAATAAAACTTAGAGGGAGTCGAGAAATTCTTGTTAGCTTTCAATAGAGCTACCACATTTATAGATAGCATCCGTGAATCTTGAGTTACAAGCAGATAGGTAGACTAGTATACACTGCCGATCAAGATTATTATAGTAAAGTTTGAAAGCTCATATCTTATACAAAGTACTTTTGTTTCAAATGAAAATTTAACACATTGTAGCAAACTGTCTTAGCATTTAGAAGAGCTATCACTTATATAAAGTGGAGCTCTAGAACGTTTTAGGTGACTGTTTTAGTACTGCTAGTTCAGAAGACATTCGAGTAAAAGAATTGAGGATTTTAAGACTTGAAGAATTGAAGAGTGAAGAGAAGATTTACATTGCAAGGACCTATTCTATGTTGTGGGCATGTGGCTTTGTTATTCCCAGCCTGATTTTGAGGCTCATTGTCAATTTTGCATTGTGAACCTTATTGTAGGTATGGATTCAATTTTGCGCATGGACCTGGATTCAAATACTGCATCTATGATTTCACCTCATTTTGTGCTGTCATTTTTGGCTTTTTAAACCTTGTTGCGGGTTTGGCTTGAGGTAACAATCATGGCCTTACCTCATTGATTATTGTGGGCAACAAAGTAGGATTAATGGCCCAGATGGTTGAATCTTATGTTGTTCTTAGAGTGAGACTGGGTTGATGACTAGTAGACTGTGAATTTGAAAGTTTAGGATTCATATTCACGGACGGTTTAGCTTGTAGTCTGCTGTCTGTTCTACCCGTCTTGTATCTTGAGGTTTCTTATTCCTTCTTTGAACCTTGAGCCCTTAGAGCAATAACATGATGGGTCAACGTAAAGCTGATTGAAGATTCAAGGACCGAGGGGACATTGATAAAAAATCCCTCTTCCCTAAGTCAATTTCAGCTATAGCTAGAATCCCTGTGATTTTTCAAAGCAAACCCCTCTCTCCTCAACAACGAGTTCTAATTTATATGCAGAAAGTAGGGCAAAATGCCGAATACGGTATTAGGGCGTGGTGGTTTATTTCTTCAAAGTCAGGAGCGGTCTAGCAATTTCTAGCTATAAGTTTATTTATTGCAAGCCTCGATTCTCTTATCCTCAATATACAAGGTCTGTCAAAAACCTCTCTTTTGATAGATATTTTTGCCATTGACAGAATGCCGTTGTTATAAAAGCAACTATATAATTTGGTTTTGTTGGCTCTATAAGATTAAAGAGAGAGGGGTTGAGGATGTCCAATTACTCATGTTCTCTACTTTGTCAGGCTGCGTGGAAAGTGCATCTAACCTTACAATGTTGAGGATTAAGCCCATTTTCTCTAATTTGTTATCGAGGCTGTGTGCAATGTGCACCAAGCCTTGCAATGCCAAAGATGGACCTTTTGGTGAAATATAGACAACCCCCGATCAACTTGAGTCTCTAGAGCATACAATATCAATTATATTTCAAATGGGTTTCTCAAGGTAAAGAGTCTTTCAAAGTTATCTTTTTGTTGCATCACTGCAGAGAAAAGAGTAATGGGTGGGAAAAAGAAAATCTTCGTCGCAGAATGGGTTCATTGCAAGCCATGTTGCAAAGATGTGCTGAAGTGCGAGAACAATCTTGACACTCATAACAATTGCCTTAGCCACATGAGGTATGTGGAGTCGTTTTCAAAGAAAGTTTGCTAGAACAATGAAACGCACGATGGGCTCTCGAGGGACGCATTTTTTTTGCTATACGTGCAATTTGGCTCTTAGTTGCAGCTTCATAAAGATTGAGAAGCATTATGTTGATCGTCATTTGGGAAGCAACTTCGATAGAGGTGTAAATAATTGTGAACTGCCGAAGCCCTCTATTGCTTCCACGACTGTTCCAAACGATCTGCTTGAAGTAATAAAAGCTAACAATATTGAAGGTGTTGGAAGAGGATCATGCGCTAACGCATATTTTGTAGGCAATGTTGGATGAAAATTCCAATTGTGAGGACAATATTAAGAGCCACAACAGTAGCAATGGGCACCAAAGGTTTGTTGAATTGTTGAGAAAGATGGGGACATTGGATCAATGGAACATAGGTTGGGAGCCTACGGGGCCGGCTTTTGATTGTCGCCATTGCGATATGTTGTTGGGCAACTTGGGCTGTAGCTTTGCAAAGCTACAAAGTCATTACGTGAATTATTACACCCTTCCTAGCGAAGTCGAATCTCAACTCTCTGTATTCAAGGCGTTCCGGTCTAAGAAGTTCTACGAGTCCGTCGATTATGACTTCAATACGGATAAGGGGAACTTCAGAATTATTGAGGGACCTTTGCATCTTATCGAATTTGCAGAAAGTTGTTTAGAACTGATTAGGCATTAAGTTGTGCCGGAAATGTTTGGTTCAAGATTGTATGAAACTGCCTCTAACTTGGAGATTAGAAGTCGCGATACCGTGCGGGGAATAAAGAAAAAGAATTCAAGACTGGTAATGGACGGATTGTTTAATCGAGGATATTCGAATTGGTAAAAAATCTTAAACTTATTATTTGAGCATTATTTGTTTTTAGACTATTAGTATTACATCTAAGTGTGCGTAATTTGACTTGTGATTTAGGTTTGTCCATGATGATAAAAATTTATATGCAAATTTTGTAGGCAATGTTGGATGAAAATTCCAATTGTGAGGACAATATTAAGAGCCACAACAGTAGCAATGGGCACCAAAGGTTTGTTGAATTGTTGAGAAAGATGGGGACATTGGATCAATGGAACATAGGTTGGGAGCCTACGGGGCCGGCTTTTGATTGTCGCCATTGCGATATGTTGTTGGGCAACTTGGGCTGTAGCTTTGCAAAGCTACAAAGTCATTACGTGAATTATTACACCCTTCCTAGCGAAGTCGAATCTCAACTCTCTGTATTCAAGGCGTTCCGGTCTAAGAAGTTCTACGAGTCCGTCGATTATGACTTCAATACGGATAAGGGGAACTTCAGAATTATTGAGGGACCTTTGCATCTTATCGAATTTGCAGAAAGTTGTTTAGAACTGATTAGGCATTAAGTTGTGCCGGAAATGTTTGGTTCAAGATTGTATGAAACTGCCTCTAACTTGGAGATTAGAAGTCGCGATACCGTGCGGGGAATAAAGAAAAAGAATTCAAGACTGGTAATGGACGGATTGTTTAATCGAGGATATTCGAATTGGTAAAAAATCTTAAACTTATTATTTGAGCATTATTTGTTTTTAGACTATTAGTATTACATCTAAGTGTGCGTAATTTGACTTGTGATTTAGGTTTGTCCATGATGATAAAAATTTATATGCAAATTTTGTAGGCAATGTTGGATGAAAATTCCAATTGTGAGGACAATATTAAGAGCCACAACAGTAGCAATGGGCACCAAAGGTTTGTTGAATTGTTGAGAAAGATGGGGACATTGGATCAATGGAACATAGGTTGGGAGCCTACGGGGCCGGCTTTTGATTGTCGCCATTGCGATATGTTGTTGGGCAACTTGGGCTGTAGCTTTGCAAAGCTACAAAGTCATTACGTGAATTATTACACCCTTCCTAGCGAAGTCGAATCTCAACTCTCTGTATTCAAGGCGTTCCGGTCTAAGAAGTTCTACGAGTCCGTCGATTATGACTTCAATACGGATAAGGGGAACTTCAGAATTATTGAGGGACCTTTGCATCTTATCGAATTTGCAGAAAGTTGTTTAGAACTGATTAGGCATTAAGTTGTGCCGGAAATGTTTGGTTCAAGATTGTATGAAACTGCCTCTAACTTGGAGATTAGAAGTCGCGATACCGTGCGGGGAATAAAGAAAAAGAATTCAAGACTGGTAATGGACGGATTGTTTAATCGAGGATATTCGAATTGGTAAAAAATCTTAAACTTATTATTTGAGCATTATTTGTTTTTAGACTATTAGTATTACATCTAAGTGTGCGTAATTTGACTTGTGATTTAGGTTTGTCCATGATGATAAAAATTTATATGCAAAATTGGTGCGGTTTGTCAAGGATGTTGCTTATGACATGGCACGACTCTGGAAGAATATGGAGGTGGAGGGTTTGGCGAAAGGAGAGGGTCGATTCGCAGGCACACCATTTACACAATTTTTCATTACTCGAGATTATAATTGTACTCCCCACGATATTTTAAGAAATTATGGGTTTGGATCTATCCTGTGGCTACATCCTAGTAACTGGCATCTTGCAATCCTTCTCAAGTTCTGCCTTCTAAATTTATCAGCTTGATTTAAAAATCTTGTTACTCTTCGAAATATTTTTGAATTGTGATTTTACGGAGCACATCGAATCAAATGAGGTTTTGAACTTCTGGCTTAATGAATACAAAGTCCATTTCTTACCATCGTATGCATCTGCCTTTTTTTTCAATACTGCTGCTACGGTGCACTGCACGACGACGGAGAGGAAGGCCGGAGTGCTAGGCCTTGCATTTGTTCAGAAATAAGACTTTCATACGGGTTTGGTGTGGATTAAAGCCAATCCGGAGAGCACTGACGCACGTGCATTCAGAGAAGCCAAAGAAGTGTACGAGTGCAATTGGGTATTTTATTTTTTAAACTTTATGTAATTTTTTCATCCAAGTAGTTTTTGGAAAATTTTTGGACTAATGCTAATTAATCCTTTGCCGTTGTTTCGGGATAGCGCCAAAACGGAGGGAGTTTACCCTAGATCAGTGCGTAAAGTAGCAGGTGAAAATGATTAGATTTGGTTAAGTTTATTGTCATTAGTTTTTCAGATTTTTCGCATTAAGCTGATCTTTCAAAATAGGTACGGGAAGAGACGTTCGGGCAGGGCCATGGCATCAGTTGCAGGGTTCGACGGAAGGTCATTAGCAGGACGCGTCACTACCTTAGTGTTAATTAAGGGATCGTGCTACCTTCACACACTCTTTTTAGCTCAACATATTCACATTAGCTTAAAAGGATTTTATGCTAGCGCTAGCATAATACCAATATTGAGGATTTGTTTATGTAAGTGGAATCTTTGATTGATAACCTTAATTTAGTTTTTACGTACATAATCTAGTTGTACATTCTTTCATTCTAAAGATGACAAATGGTTGAATTTTTTCATTATATTAAAGTTTTTTAATAATCTCAAAAACAATCATTGGTAAATCAAATATGGAGCATAGTAGATGGATGTAACAAACATTCGGAGTCATTCAATGCCATCACAAAAATACTTTCTATGAAATAAAATTTTCCAAACTTTTTATGGAAAAAAATTACATTTTTACAAAGTCATTATCTTCTATGGCATCTCTAATATTTTCCATAAGTTCAAACTAAAAATTTCCACTATAAAAAGAGGTAGCTCATACTCTCAAAATTACTATAAAAAGACAGAGATATTTTAGAGTTTACGGTAAGACTATAACAAGTTTGCCACCAAGTAAATAATTTTTTTTTTTTGAAAAAATAAAGTTTGCCTTTTAAAGATAGATTTGTTTGAAATCCATCTTTTTGTTTTTTGAAAAAAAATAATTCGTCTTAGAGTGGACAAATGTAATAAAATTATATCTTAGTTGCATTTTCTATCCATTTCCAACAGCTAATAATATCTTAGTCTAACTTTATGTCCCAATTTTGCTTAAATACTTTTAGTTAAATTGTTGTCAATTGTATGTCTTTATTCTCTCCACACTTATATGTATTTGCTTCTTCTTGTGTTAACGTGTAAAACAATGTGGACTAGTTATGGCGCTCAAACAACAAAGAGTGGACTTTGCATTTGTTTCTATTACAAGTGAGGAGATGGAGATAGTAATTGAGAAGGAGATGCTTCAAAATAGGATTCCCTTTGCTCTTTTGGAATGGACTCCTTCACCTTTGGTGCAATCCAATGTGCATCTCCTTGCTCCTCTTCCGCCTCTAGCTTTGGGGTTGAAAAGTCAGCAAGGCTTGTTCTTCCTATATCTATCCACATTTGGAGCTACGAAAATTCAACATCTCCTTTGCTCTTTCCTGATAGATAGAACCCCAGATTTGAAACACTAATTAACTAAAAAATTAGGGTTAAAAAAAAACCCCATAGAGCTCCATTTGTGAAGCACTACTAAGCTAGCCAACAATTTTTTTAAGCACCATCCAAAGCTCCAAATTTGGTCCCTACTCTTCTGCTCTCCTACAACACAATTTGTTTGCTTTAACATGCCCCTTCTCCGCTGTAATAGAGCTTATGTGTTCTTCTTTTGTCCCTGCTCTACTTTGGCGTGGCTTTCCTTTGCTTCAACGTGCATAAGAAAAAATGAAAGATTAGAAATACTACCAACAACATTTTTTTGAAACCATATGATTGCTTGCCGCTATCTTCTATACCAAAAAGCAAACAAGTTGGCGATACAGACTAGTATTTGTAAATCTGAAAAACCTAGATTGCCTTGCTGTGCATTGTAAGAAATGTTTTCAAATTGCAAAAGCCCGCAACATCCTTCAAACTCCTAGGGTGTAATTGCCAATGTGAATTGAGAACCGATCCTAGTAGCGAGGCTCTTATAAGATATTGTGCGTTGCGTCTATCACAAGATTTGTGGAAGCTTGGTGTCTTTCCAATGCTTAGCGCCGAGATTTGAGGGATAGAAACGCGTTGCTAAACTGTATACGAAATGGTGGCCTACGGACGTAATAATTGCCTAGCATGATTTTTAGTTCTTTCGTTTTTTTTATAATATAATTGTCCAATTATTCGTTTTTCTTGACCCATAATTTTTGAAGTCTCATGTTTTGGAGGATTATTTATGAATGAACTTGCTATAGTATTATGGTATAGATTTGATCTTATCTACTACCCAAGCAAGTACAAACAACAACCAATAAGTTTCTACTAACAATAATGAACTTAATTAACCTCAAGGTAGAATGAAAATTTAGCATAACTCCCTCTAATTTCTCAACATCCATCACTAGATAAATATCTTTAGAATCTACACCTAAATAAGACTTTCCTAGATTCCCAAATACACACTTTCAGTAGATTTCACATACCTCATTATATACATTTGATAAATCTGCATAATTGTAGATATCTCGGAGAAGAGATCATGAATACGCTGGTGACCTGGTTGACGCTGTCCCTCCAGTGACCGGGCGAGACTGTTTCGCCGTGACAACCACCTCAGTCCTCGCTTCTTCCCAGCACCTGCAAAAGTATCGTGCCACCAAAGCCTCGCCATCGCCACAACAATCACGAAACAGCCAACTTCACTTCTTATGCCAATCATCTCATGCCTCTTCATCTCTAGCCTAACTTAACTTACTGTCTTAGATTCCAATTCGCCTCTGAAAGGCCACACGTCTGAAGTCGGTTCTAGTGTTGGTACGTCGCGTTGTTGCTTTTCAACTTGGGCATAAGCGAGGAGAGAATTCAATCGGGTTTCACGAGAAGAGAATTTATTTGGGTTTTTAGAGGAGAGTGTTCAATTGGGTTTTTAGAGGAGAGGGTTCTGTTGGGTTTCTAGGGAGCCGGGTGATTTTGGGTGGGAGAGAGGTGGATTGAGTTGTATTGAGGGAGGGGAGGGGAGGAAAAGAGAGGAGAGATGGGGGGAGGAGCGCAGGAGAAGCTGCTGGACCAGATATTCCAGCTGAAGTTCACGTCCAAGTCGCTGGTGCGAGAGGCGAAGAAGTGTGAGAAGGAGGAGAAGTCGGAGAAGCTGAAGGTGAAGAAGGCCATGGAGAAGAACAACATGGACGGGGCGAGGATATACGCGCAGAACGCCATTCGGAAGCACAACGAGCAGCTGAATTATCTCCGGCTCTCCTCACGGTTGGACGCGGTCGTGGCGCAGCTCAACACGCAGAGCAAGATGCAGACGATTTCCAAGTCGATGGGGTCCATCGTGAAGGCGCTTGACAGCTCGCTCGCCGTGGGTAACATGGAGAAGATTTCCCAGACCATGGACCAGTTTGAGAAGACGTTTGTTAACATGGAGGTGCAATCTGAGTTTATTGAGACCGCTATGGCTGGTAGTACCAGCTTGTCCACACCGGAGGACGAGGTGAACTCGCTTATTAACCAGGTTGCTGACGACTACGGCCTCGAGGTTTCGGTCGGGCTGCCGCAAGCGGGCGCTACGTCCGTGCCTGTGAAAGAGTCGACCACAGAAAACGCTGAGGATGATTTGAGCCGCAGATTGGCAGAGCTTAGAAACAGGGGCTAACCTGCCAACACCCTAAACTAGAACCTACGTAGCATCCTCCAGCTGATGAATTCTTCGCTATGCAATCTCTTGGTTCCAGGTATTTGTGATTGCAATTTCTAGGGTTTGTACATAAAATTAGTTATTCTCTGTTCTCTAGAACTCTGTTTCTGCTTTACTAGGATTAACTTAGGTTTAATATAACAGAAACAGGGAGTGTTGGCTCTGGAGATAATGAGACAGACCTCACATACTCTTTGGCGATCATGTTGAACATGATGGAGGGGAGGAGGGACTGTGGTAGCCAACATATCAATGTCGAGGCTTTCCATACCGTCTATTTCAAGGAGTTTTGTATACACCTGATTGGGACCTTGAGATGTGCTTGGCCTGATGCAGAGTAGGTAACAGCTTTGAGGGATGCTGATTCCTTTACTGTATGAACTGATCGTAAGTTCCCTGCATTTGTCTTGGTCTCAAGCCCCTGTTACTCTTCTATCTTGTCTTTTATACTGGTATTTGTGAGTGAGAGGACAACGGAGGCCCGAGTCCAACGAGGTTGTAAAAAATTCACGATTCTGTCAGATGAGTAGACAGTTTCTGTATATCAAACAGATGGTCATTTATCCAGAGTTGCAGGTGGCCGTTTCAACAGGTAGATGAGCGTAAAACTTGCCCAGAGTTCCCTCGTTTGGTCTGCTCTGGACCGACAGATTTCCAACATTTGAGTTGAGTTGGTGCAGCGTTGAAGCTGAACGCGGCTGTGCTGATTGTGTACACATGTCCTCATAGGTTTTGCAGAGGCTTTCATATCATGATGCCCCTTTGTACTTTCTTGGGGTCCTTGAGTGATCATTGTATTGAGGAAACCTAATGTGGATGCCGTTGTATTTGGAACGTATATTTTTTAGCATCCAGAGAAAATGCAAACGAACTCTCATAGACAGACATGTGGGGTTTATGAGAATACCTGGTTCATAGTTTGTGAGGTCCAGATCTCGTGTTGAAAGTTCTTGTTTGTATTATAATCTCTGTTTGTTATGGATCTTTTTCGTCTTTGATCCTTGCACCAGAATCATGCCATTGTTGAGGATGCTCGTGTTGTTGGTCTTGGAGGTTGAAACACCTTAAGTTCAATCGGACAGAACACAACAGAATTGAGAATTGTGAATCATGTTTTGAGATTTCACGCTAAAACCTGATTGAGTAGATATGCTTTGAGCTAGTGTCCTTCCGATCTTAACTTCAAAAATGTCGTTCAATCTCCAGTTCTTGAGCTTCACCTCCTACCTGTTCTTCAAAACTGCTCAGTTTCTATGGCACAGGAACCACTTCATCCATGTTCTCACCCTCCGTAGGTCAGCCTCAAGTGCCAGACCCTCTTTCTTGAGCCTGCTCTTGTTTATATTATCAGCAGCATCGGTTTTCAAAATTTCTCGCATTGTAGGATGGATATCAAAGGAAATTCTCCAGCACCCCTTGCTCCGACAGCCCTCGCCCACTTTTCCTTCTCAGTTAATAGAGTTCTTACCTGATTGTGTCCTTCAAACCTTCCCTCTCGTGCATTGCCTACGAATCTAGAAGGCCAACTGCTCTTACTCTCCTGACACTTTTCAACATTTCTTTATTAAATTCTGTCCGTCACAAATCTGAGTCCATAACGTACGTATGCTGCCCGAACTGTCAAAACATGTAATTATGCCTAGAAAAGATTGTCATTTCATAACAAATCAAGGATTCTTTGTCCCGAAAACAATCAACAGCGCCGGTGACAAACGAAGAGGTGATGACAAACGGAGAGGGGAATGGAAACGGCAGCAAACATAAACGCAGCAGTTGTCAACAAAAGCATCATTCTTGAGCAGCAACGCGACGGAGGGGAACGAACATCACTGTGATAAGAAGCACAATCTTTCTTTCCAATCCAAACACATGGCCATGGCGACGTTTGTTGCATCCGGAACGTACCTCCACAGCGTATACTTGCCACCTCAAGCAGCTCATCTTTCTTGCCAAAAAGTTTCCGTAACTTGCACAAGTGCCTGCATTGGATATTGCAATCGCACAATTCCCTGGTCTCGAAGGAGAACGAGAGAAATTAGGCTTCGGTCCTCAAGGGATGCGTCCAAATCATCTCGAAGGTAAGAAATCTTTCGCCCTTGGCTATCTTTATTTTGGAATGTCACCTTGAGCTTCGAACCCAGTTTGATAGCAGCCCCGCCACCGCAGTATTAACATCAGACTCTTTGGAAGCCCGAATTCGCCAGGTTTCTTTGAACGAACACTAAATGGTTTCTGAGGAGTTTGATGATATGCACTGTACATATAATTGATTGCAACGTCGTCTATTTAACAGCACATTGATAGGACTGAAGTTACAGTTGCTCGTCGTCAGCGCAGGAGAAACTGTTGGGAAACGCGAGCAAATGGAGAAATTATCGAAGGCGACGTGGTGGAGTATCCTCTGCCGGAGAAGGTTAGACAAGGTGGTCTCTACGGCGACCGCAGCTATGGGCTTGGAGCTGTGCACGAGCTTGTTTCGGATAATTCTTCTTCGAGCCTCGTGTGCCACATCGAACCCCTTGTCATGGTCTTTCCTCACCACCCTCATGGAGAAAGATGGAGTGAATTTAGGGTTTAGGCCGGAAGGTTCTTACAAGTTTGAAGTTGTAAATTCTGCGTCTGAGGGTACCATCTAACTATGTTGTTGATTGTGGGGCTGCTGAAAAGAACGATCCGCCGAGAGCTACTTGGATTGCCGATGAACGTCAAGACATGGTTGTGGTTCCATTATCCCAGGTAAAGCTTCTCTTCAACTCCAATGTGAATGGCATTCTATTGGGCTCGAACAATTGTCAGGTGGCAGAAGATATGTGTCGGCTTTGGACGTGAGAAGATGTGTCGACTGAATCATTTTCGGCGGTTCTGAGGCTGTGAGGGTTCTGAGGGATGTGGCAGGTTCGGCGTTTGGAGGCGTGGCTTTCAATGCGAATGGTGGATGACAGAATTTCCAACCCGCATGGTGAGCATGCGGAACATTTGTGGCTGGTTGAGGAGCCCCTTTCTGAGAGATCTGGGTCTCCAATGTACGATGAAGCGCCTTCCAACCTTGGCTGAGATGTAAGTTAGTCCTTTTTCTTTGATGATAGAAGCATTTGGATCATAGAATTAGTGCACGATAAACCCGGAAAAGTCTAGCCAAGGGTTTCCTGTACAACGTCCTCCAATTCTGCTGAACTGGAGCTCACATGAGCGACCACAAGGGACACAGAAAACTGTATAGAGGATCTGACTAAGCTGTTTTTCCGGGGGGCAGTTCAGAGAAGATACCGATTAAGATGAACTGATTCAAAATTTCTGATCTAATCCATGTCAGATTGTGTACTTATGTTTTGAAAATATGGAGTATGAGTCTAAGCGTACCGAATAAATTCGCACTCAACCGGCACCACGGGCTGAATGTGTGGGTATTAATCAAGTCTGAATTGTATGCACTATCTTTAAGCAGGTAACAGGGTGGAACCGTGGAAGCGAGCCTCTTGCAAAACCTGTTGAATTAGAAAAACTTAGGTACAATGTGTTAGAGGTTCTATTTATAGACCAACTTTAAGGGAGCCCGTCATGTGGTTGCCAAGAGATAAATGCATTGATGATTACTAAGAAATTAGATTACAGAGGATACAGGGTACAGAATCAATTCATAAACACCAATGATGGGAAAATGATACAATCTTTGAATTGTTATACAACAGGAACACCTGTGACATACAGGCTAGCTGCAAACACAATGTCACGTTTGATGGCATTTGATGCCTGCTCCATTTTCTCGAAGAGAGTTGAATCACCGATAAGTCGAGCTGCATTTCTAAACTCCCGACATGTCTCGTCAAGCCTCACAATTGTACGTACAATAGAGCCTTCTGGGACGTTTGTGATCTCACAGATGTCAGCAAAAGGAGTTCCCTGTTTCAGCACCAGTTTCACAGCCAGCATCAGATAAAGAACGTTGTGATGATCAATTGAACTCCAGGCAGACACAATCTATGATATAGAACTTTCGATAAAGATGCTCCATGATAAAGCCGACCCAAGTTTTCAGCCGAGTCAACAAGATGTATCCAACTAAACATTAGAACAATTAACTACCTCAAACATGCTAAAAGGCCCTGTGATTTTGGATAGAAAACAAACTCTTTGAGAAGATTTTGTGAAATGATTTCATGCTACTTCCGGAAAGTGAATAAAAACAAGCACGTACCTTGGCCCATTCATAAACAACTTCCATAAGACCAAACTTTAGGTTGCCACGTGCATAGTCTTCCGGATCAAGTGACAAATCAAAGCTCTTTTGAACATGTCCGAGCCTAATAGCTGTATTATAGAGCCTGTTAATCAACCAAATAGTTAGGCCAGTTACACTCATGGCTGAACAATTGTAAGGTGCTCTATCTACTTAACTGCAACGATACAGTGTAACCTCACAACTCCAGCATACGATGAGAATTCTAGATATAATATTCACGAAGGAACTGAACCACCTCTACTGGCGATTGAGCAAGTACTCTGAATGTTAGCACGCCTTATCATTAGAGGTAATGAGATAAGGAAAAATACCTGTCTTTAGCCTGTTCCAGACGTTCCGTCAGCATAGGCTCACTAGCGTCCTTCTGCTGGAAGACCAAAGAGGATAGAAGTGCGACGGCCTCTGCAGGGGTTAAATCACCCAACTGGTTGTCGAAAAGACACTCTGTAGCGATTAGCTCGTCGCAGCTATTAAGTTCACAGGCCACCCGTCCCTTGAGCTGCACAACAAGTTCAGCATCTATGCACCCCACTTCCTGCAACACCTCTATCTGCACGCAGCCATATGAATTAAGGTTAAGGATATGTTCAACCTCAAAACAATTTGAAATTTTCAGAAATTTGGGACCACTACAGCAGATCATGAAATCGAAACAATACAGCTTGGTCTCATTTTGATAAGAAAACTTCAATCCGTAACGTTTTCATGATTGCACATCCAGCTAATACACTTTAGTGAACAAGTTAAGATCGTAGGAACATCTCTCCCATCAACGACACAGAAGTTTAAGCCCCTATTTCCGGATACCAAATTTTTATTAACTAACATCCACAATAATAAGCAACAAGATTCAGTTCAATAAACCATCTATTTCGTCTACAAAATCCATCTTACCCTTTTCCCAAAGTCAGGCATTTGCTGGAGTGCTGCATCAGAAAGCTCGTATTTCAGCTCTTTAACTCGCTCTTTCAATATGTGCTGGTTCTTCACAAGAGTGTAGTGTTCTTGAAGCTTAGGACATTTATGGCACTTGTTATGTGCCAAAACCTCAAGCAAAGACTGCTGTCTTCGATATGCCTCCACTACATCAAAATCAGTAAACTTCAAATCTGCCATATTTTGAAACAAAAACTTACGTTAGCGTCACGCAAAGCTTTGGATCTTTGCAGCAATGCAATAAAACTACACCGGGAATCTTTAAGCGAAAATATCGGTGTCGTTTACAAATGTTTAGATTCAAAACCTTCGAAACCAACCCCAGACACCTAGTATAGCTTATAATAACTAGCAGCTCGTTCTCTGGAAGTGTACTACTACCTAACAGCTAATAAACTGTTAAAAAATGTGAGGCCCTACAACGTACAGTATAGCTTGTAAGATTTCTTCATATTTACCTTTCAAAAGATCTAGTGCAGGAGGATCCTGGCCAGGATATTCTTGTTCGAGTTGAAGAAGCTCCTTCACAGTTGATGTGTATGCAGCAGGAGAATTATCCTCCAATAGCCGAGCAGAATCAACACGTATCTTAGCTTTACATAGACTGAGAAATCCGTGATTGTCTACTTCCATGACCACATAGCCTAAACCCGCAGCTGTTCCATAATGAGGCAGTGTGATTTTCATGACCCCAGTTCCTTTGCGAGATCCAACACCCATAAAGAAATCATCACTGTTGTCTCTCCCTTTTTTACTGATGAAATACCCTTCTTGTGCAAGCTCATTGGTCGCTTTAGCAACAGCTGATTTGGCAGGATTTCCTCTTTCAGCAGGAAGAGGAGCCCTGTGAAGAGCTAGTACAATAGGAGATTTTGCGTTCCCTGTGCCCGCTCGCACTATCACCCCCAAGGTAGGGACTGGCACCTGTAATAAAGGCACTCACTTTGAGTGCAGGAGGACAGAAAACTCTAGAACCAGTGCGTAGAAAGGAATCAAACAGCACAGAATACCTGCTAGGGAGGTGCCCCACAATGCGAAGACATTGAAGCAAAGAACATCAACAACAGTCAAGACCGTGGTTCGAACGTACAATAGCATTACGAACTAGCACCACTCGCCCTGCAACGAGTGCTTGCTGTCCTCCCCTAGACTGCATAACAGCCTCTTGGATCTTGTCTCCTAACTTGTCATACTCTAGAGAAACCTTGAAGTAGTCCTCTATAGACGGCTCACCAAGTATACAACTGCAAAAATGTTGTAATTCTGTAAGCAAATGTTTATAATGATCCAAATACAAAATGATCTTTTGAAGCAGTAACTAGCATAATTTGCAACAAACAGCACAGAAGAAGGTAAATCCTTACTCGATTTGAACGTTCATCTTTGAAAGGGCACCTTCTCGTTCTAAGAGTTGTTGTTGCTGCTCAGGAAGAGCACGTTGAGCATGGAATTCAGCAAAGCTCCGTTTGAGCATATCCTCTACCTGCAAGTTCAAGATAGAAAACATTTTACTCCGAGAAAACAGAACAGCAGTCTAATGAAAAAGAATCTAGGTACAGCCTTTACTAATAAATGAATATGCCTGAAAAACGATGTGATTCAATTGGGAAAGGCATCAAGTCAATCCTCCTATGATTTCGATCACTACTAACCCATTTAGATTGCGATAATTGAGTAAGGCGTTCCATCAGTATTAGGTGGAACACCAACAATCATCTAATTATGCAGATACACATCCCAGTACGCAGGGTTAATGCATTGCACTGATATTGACCCCACAATCATTCCACCTATCCTCAAAGAAGACCCATGAAGCAGCAAGATTTAACCAAAACCAACCAAGATATGACATATCGAAAGGTCTACGAATCAAGACGTTCCTAAAAGCACATAATAATATATCTAAGGTCTGCAATAAGCCATACCACCAATGGGAAAGCTAATCTCGGTAGCGCCACTACCGATAAGTTGACTTACCTTAAGGTCTTCAACCCGAAGTAAATTGAGTATCATGCTGTATGTGAGGCGAAATTGAGATTCCAGTTTAGTTGGCTTTCCAGTCAACAGGCGCTTCAAATCTCCCTCTTCTGGAATATCATCCCAGCACATTATCACAACCGTGCCCACCTAAAAATCCGAACCGGTAACCAGTATGTTAGAATCAATAATAACCGAGTTGGACACGCCACTTCAGTCGTTAAATAGCCCATAGTACAACAGTCTACAATAATGATGCACTCCTATTACATAATTCACATAGAAATGAATGCAAACCAGTGTAATTTTCTACTTTAACAGCAACTGGCCGTGGCAGCTAATGAAAAAATCACAGAATCAGGACCGCCAACACCGCCACTAGAATACAAGTAGTAACTGAATTTGATAAGTGCAGAAATCAGGTGAAAATGCAAAAGAAGACCTTATCCAGACCACGTCGACCAGCCCGTCCTGCCATCTGTGTGTATTCGCCAGGTAAAATTTGTCGGAATGTCTTTCCATCATGCTTCCGCAGACTATGAAAGGCTACCTGCAGATAATTCATGCAATACTGGAGGCGTCAAGATGATGCCATCGGAACATAACATTGCATGTACGTTACTCTTCAAAGCCACCTTCTAGTTACTAAAACTAAAAACTCTATTATGTACTACCACAATGCACAATGATCAATCAAATGCGTGACAAATAACTAAGTTCATAAATCCCAAGTAGTACGCATATTGCTTGAGCTTAGCAATACGCATATGCTGATAAAAAAACCTAGCACAAAAGCTTTCAATAAATATGAGGTTATGCGCACCGTCCTAGCTGGAGCGTTCACACCCATAGCAAACGTTTCTGTAGAGAACAAGACCTGCACATTGTCAAGACAACTCATGAGGAACTTTCGATACCCTTCGTTGCAGTAAGCGACTAAAAATAGCTGTAAAACCAAAATGTGCTGAGGTTTTGAGAGTAAACCTTGATGACACCACGACAGAAGAGCATTTCCACCACCTCTTTCACTATAGGTAGCAAGCCAGCGTGATGTACACCAATACCCCGCTTCAGCAGCTCTCCCACACGCACCACCTAAATACCAGAAAATTTGTCACTCCCAAACCAATACCAGTATACGCTACTGCAGAGAAACTTGACTGAATGACAAATACAGGTTTAGAGTCAACTTCTCACATTCATGCGTTGAGGTCAAAGAGAGAACAGTTTAACGGAAGTATGTAAAAGTGAAGGATCATATTAATTCATACCTGAGGTAGTCGTCGATCAGATCCCTTCAATCGGGAGAAAGCCTTCTGACAGAACATGTATATCTCACTCTTCTCAGTCTGTATTGTAAGATCGATTGAACTTAAACTGTCAGCTGATTGATCACATCTGTTCTTTGAGAAACAGAATACCACCACCTGCCAAAAAGCATCTATGTAAGCGGAAACATCATAAGGTAGTGACAAATTGATACAACGAAGTTTAGAACTTGTGTCATGGCAAGCTACGCATGGGTAAGCTGAGCAGATTACTTGTAGAGAGAACCAAAGATTGGGTGCACATTGAAGGGTAAAAGTGAAAGATCAACATACAGGGAGTAACCCCTTCTTATTGAGGTTGTTGATAAGTGTGTACCACTGTGAGGTTTCTGACCTCCAACCAGTGCCACCTCCACGCATCGCAGAATCAATTGTTCCCTGAGCAACTTGTTTTGAAGTGGGTCCCTTCCGGCCTCCCCCCTTTTGATTATCACCTCCCCTCCCTGCCATACCGCCACCGCGACCAGGGGGTCCTCCCCCACGTCCTTGGGTGCCTCCTCCACGACCCTGACCAGGACTTCCTACACCAGAGCCTGCAGAGGACTTAGTTGTCTTTGCAAGATGTGCTTTCTGGGCCTCTTTGATACCTTCTGGTAAAAACGTTGACTGCTCGCAGATTTTATACAGTTCCCCTCCATAGTATATGCAATGCTCCAGTGGAACTGGTCTCTGCATAGTTCTGAAACAGCAAAAACAAACATCGCTCTGAGACGATATCTAGATAAAACATAGCAATCGTTCCACTGAGCTTCTGGTAGTAGTTACCTAGAGAGTACCGCTTCACTACCCTAATGACAATTATCAGTCTCCTTGTTGCAAGCACTTACAAGCGCTTCAAATTTAACAGAAAATCCTTACCCTGTCACGTAGATCTTTTTCTTCTTCGTCCTGCCTATCCAATCTGCGAACTCAAATGTGTTTGGTACCTGACATCAAAGAATTCAAAAAATGTAATCAGTCACAATTCTTCAACACTTGTAGTAGACAGATGAGTTCTGGGAACTCTCTCTTTTGAAAATCCTGGAATGACATCTACAATATATTTCTCGCATGATATATGACATAGACGAATATTCAAGAAACTCAAGAGTTTAAGAGAACTTACAGTGGCAGACAGCATAACCAAGTTAACATGAGGCGGCAACATAATTATCACCTCCTCCCACACCACACCCCTCTCCACATCATTTACATAATGTACCTCATCAAAAATCACCTGCAGTGGTTACAAGGCCTGAGGTAAGTATTTCGGCTTGCCATATAACGCTTGATCCCAGCCGACACCCACATGAAAAACTAAATGTTGGATGACTCATAACTAGGGAAGTAAATGTCGTCATTAATCATTCAATCATTTTCACTCGTTCTTGCCTTGAGAATCTTTCTAAAAGAAATTGCAGGGACAGAACAATGATATACACTACTACAACTTGACTACTTTCTCCAAAGAGTTATACTATCGATCTCCCAGATTGCCCACTTCCAAGTACTCGTGATTTTCTCAATCGGACGGAAAACAAAGGAGAATAGTCAATGTAAATGGACAAGCTTAGCAAACAAGAATCTGTTCGCAAAGGGCATGCGAATCTGAAATTGGAGTTTAATAGAGCGTACCCACTCAATATCTCGAATAATATCGGCACCCTTGTACAACATAGAGCGCAAAATTTCTGTTGTCATGATGAGGCAGGACGCCTCTGGCCGCAAACTAACATCACCAGTCAGCAGACCCACATCAAATTTCCCACCAAAATCTCGGAACTTCTGGTTGCTGATGGTCTTTATGGGAGAGGTGTATACTGCTCGCGTACATTGCTATTATCACGTAACAAAACCAATTCATCAATATACGATTAAATGAACTCAAAATCACCTACAAGTCCTAACACAAGTATAAATAGAATGATATGAAACATTTATGAAAACTGATAACTGATGAAATGAACTCACTTTGGCAGCCAACGCGAAAGCATACTCAGCGACAACGGTTTTCCCAGCAGATGTATGTGCTGCTACGAATACTGACTCATTTCTTTCTAGGTGATATATTGCCTGCAAATTCACACAAGAACGGCTTCAGACAAAGGCTAGCTGCAAGAAAAACGATGCAGCTAAGAGAGATAGAAGAAGCAAGAGGAGGAGATCCTTTGGTCATGATCATGCCACCAATCACAACATAGCCAAGGTGTTAATCTTGTACATCAAGAGCTATAGTGCTTAATGCAATCGAGTTTTTATAGACTTTGTTCAACATCAGAACAATTGGCCACGACTATAGTCCATAGTTTCCTCTCGCATAATTTCAACCAAAATGAACAATGAAGAACGTGCATTTGTTTTCAGATAGTTTGCCAACATCCAGGTTTCAGTGGAAAAAGGAGAATAAATTACAATTGATATACCTCTTTCTGAAAGGTATCCAGCTTAAACGGAAAAGAGAGAGCCAGGTCTGGCACAAGTTCTTCAAAACGCTGAGCAATATTTGGAACAGGTTCCATCACTGCCCACACCTGCACATTAAAATTAAAAATACGCATTGAGCAACCCCCGATTGCCTAGGACATGTCATCAATAACACATACAAGTGCAGTTCCAACGCGAATATAAAGAGCATAATAACTCTACTAGGACAAGTTCAAGGCGGGACAAAGCTCATCACTCCCCATCAGCCCCTAGGGATCCCAGTATAATGGAACTCTATTGCGAACAATACTAACTCCAACAAAACAATTTACAAGCAAACAGAACCTGAGGTTAAAAAAACCATACATAGAACTATAAAACATTCAGCATAAATACGCCTCACTGACGTTAAAATTCTCTAGGTAGAGCATTTAACATTTTTCACATCTTCAAATTACGCCTTAAATAACCACAACCTATTACTACTACACAAAGAAAATGAAAAGAAGGTTTCATTTTCTGTGAAAACATACCCAAGATGCAAAAAAGAACAAAGTTAGTACAATGTACCTCTCTATTAGCAGGCTTCTTTAAGTTGGCCTTCGCAGATTTTACAACATCTTTGGGATCTCCCAAAACTTCGTCTAACACTACCTCTTGATCCCGCATAGACCGATGAACAGTCTCAGTTTGTACATCCAGGAATACTGCACTTGCTTCCTTATCAATTTCTTTCACTGGCACAAAGAATAGCATCTCATTAAAAAAAACTCTCAATTCATAGCTTGTAACCACAAAGATCATAGTATAGATGAATAAAATTGCATGCAAACTGAACGATGGCAGAATCAAGATTAAATCAGCTGTATCAGTAGTGATTTCAGAAACTAGCGTTCATAGAAAACCGACCTCTTCCAATAATAGAACCTCATCAAACTTGAAAGAATATTATAATTAAACAAATAAACAAGTAACAGTTAACGAAAAATAAGCGTATCTTAAGTTAATGGAAGTAAACAAAAAAAGTTGGTATGAAGCAATAAATATCAGATGATGAAACAAATCACACCTTCTTCTTCGTCGCTTTCAGCAGGAGTCTCATTTTCCTCCCAATTCTTCTTGAACAGATCATCAAAGCGCGAGACTCCTCCATCCTACACAGATACATTCACATTTCCCTCGTCAGCTCGGTGAACAGTTAACAAGTACTGAATTCAGTAAGACTGAGAAATGTCCTCTACGTGAACGTGACAGAATAATTATTACACTCTATTTTCCTGAAAACCTGGGAGACAAATAGAACATAAATTGCACCAGGGATACAAAATTTAAAAAATCGTAGAAAGACTTGCATGGTTGAAAACAGAGCTTTCTTGCGCTTCCGCAGATCTTGAAGCGTCAGCTGTCACATCCCAGTCTTGTAGCTCAAGATATGGCTGTACACCGAGAAATGAAGAATTAATCACAGTTACCCAAAGCAAATTTTAGAATACGTGGAAATACAAGTTCACGGAATCAACACAACCCAAATAGAAAATGAACAGCAGAGCAAAGTGCATAAACTGAGCATGGCAACATATAATGATATTTCTTGATGATTTGTATCCTACAACAAACAAGCATTTATTCATATTCAATGATCATTCTCAAACACGAGTACAACCGCAAAGCAATCTCCCAAAGATGCAAGATGTTCTTTTCCATATATCAAGTAGAGAAGGTGATGCATGTCCTTCATTTGTACAGGGGTTTCGTGAGAGGATCAGGTCGCTAACCTCTGGCAATCCAAAATCAATACCATGCTTGAAACCTGGGGCAACTTTTTGTAAAGGACCCCCATGAAGTACTTCTCGTAGCCAATCGCCATTCAATGCTCCAAGAGGGACAGTCTTGCCGGAACTTTGAGGAAGATCAAAACCCCCTGGTCGAAAGGGATGATTACTGGTGCTCCCTCTTACAAAGTCCTCAGGATGCCCTGGTTTCCGTAAAACCGATGAAGAGTTTTGCGAGTTGAGGTTTGCATGTTCGGTTTCCACCTGGAAGAGAGAAAAACTTTAGGAAACGAAACCAAAAAAAATTTTAAAAATTAAAAAATTAAAAAAACATATCTAGTAAGTCCACTAAGATCTCGAGTTTTACCAACCCTCAAACACCCGCAGTGACCATATCAGTCACCAAATACACTAGAATTCTAACATCCAGGCGTGTAGGGTTGACAGAACTGCTTGCTGGTAGTAATAAGCACCTCTAAACCCTTACTAAGATATAGATGGCCATTTGTACATACTTAAAACCGGAGAAGATACTAGTATAGATGACCAAATACACAATACAGAAAACAATAATGGAAATACCGTTTAATACTCTTAAGTGAAGTTTTTGAAGCTCCCCTCTCCAATGCATCTTACATAACTCAAAAAGACATGAGAAATACGAACTTGTTCAAAATCTGGTATCCAGTCCTCGACTCCACATTCATTTGTATCATCGTTCTTTCCACGTCTATAAGGTGGCTCCCAGACTGGCGCGACTGCCAGACGCGGCAACGATGGCTGTAGCTCCAAAGAACCTAATGCAAGAATCCACTTAGGACTTTCACGCAGAGAATTATGCTGCAACAACATACTTCTTCACAACATAGTCGAAACCGCTTGTGCAACTTCAAAAATAAAGATGCGAGAATCTAGAGAAGTGAACAGTCAGAAACCCTATATGCCATCACTGATCAACGATATTGAACACACCTTCATCAAACCAGTCGAAGTCCCACTGCTTTCCACAAAGCGCGACATCACTAGCCGCTTCATCTAGGCAAGGAGTAAGATGTTCCTCTTCGATTTTCCTTAGCGCGCTTTCTCGTGTCTCAGCTGGAAAAGGAGAGGGCTGGGAAAAGAACGAATACGGTAAATTACATCAGAGAAAGGTAGGCAATCTTGAGAAGCAAGACTACACTTAAGACAATAATTTCATGTTGGTTGAATCTAAGATCCATTAGCTCAAGCTCGAATATACTTGTCTTAGGCACTGGTCGATGCATTAGCTCAAGCTCGAATATACTTGTCTTAGGCACTGGTCGATGTACTGATCAGTAAGGTATGAAAAATATATATCACAATAAAACTACTCAAACAAAATTGCGCAATCAATTTGTACAGATTGATCCTCAGCACTGCAACGATTCAGAATGTCTCTTACAAGTACAAGGTCCGGGAGATTGCTTAACGGCGAATCGCGGCACACCGGCGGCAACTTCACAACGCTTAGATTCCCGCCATAGCCTGTCAATGAAAGCTTAAAAGGAACATCGCCTCCTACATTCACACAAATTGTTAAAATCCATTCAATTCTCTGCATCCTCAACCTAAGTCCTCCCCCTGGAACTAATTGAGAACAACGAGCTCTTACCTCTACGCAGGTAATCTTAACTCATTTAACCTCCGATTCAGCTCAAGTACACTCACTTCGCACCTGAAACCAAATTGAAATCGATCTCCCTGATACCTAGTAAGCCCTTCAAACAGCTAAGCAAAGACATTGTCTCAACGCAGACGATCTTAACTCAATTAACCTCAAATCCAGCTCAATTTAACCTACTTTTCAACTGAGACCACATCGGAATCTAAAATCAACTACATCCATCTCCCTGGGACGCAGAAAATCCTTCAAACTAGCTCCATAAAGACACGAGAAAAATCGCCTCAACTCATCCAACCCCAAATTCAGCTCAACTAAACTCATCATGCACCAAAATCAAATTAAATTCCATCTTCCTGAGCCGCTTCTCCTAAACACCTCCTCAAAAACATGAGAGAAAAATTCCGCAAAGGAGCAAAACCATCATCACCTAGCTGAGAACAACGAGCTCTAACCTCTACGGACACAACCTCAACTCATTCCACCTCAAATTCAGCTCAACTAAACCTACATTCCACCTAAAACCAAACCAAAATCCATCTCCCTGAAACCTCCTCCAAAACACGACACAAACACATGAGAAAAAAATTCCGCAAAAGAATAGAGAGAGATGAAGCGTTACCGAGGTGAGGCGCCATGGCGATCAAGGCCACAGCATTGACAGAACACCAATCGATCGAAGCTCCGAAATCCTCCTCCCACACTAGCACGAGCTAGGGTTTCTTCAACACAGCGCTCCCGCTACTTTCGTCCTTGAGCATTTCCAAACGCCTGGCATCGAACTTCTTCACTCGAATCCCATACAATTGATTAAGTCCAATCCAGCGGCAACACCATCGCAGAGGCACCAACACCGAAATGCCGGAACTAGCTTAACTTAAGTCAAAGTAGAATGATCGTCGATGCAACTTCACCGGAGTGTGGTTTCTCATCAAACATACACAAGCAGCCTGCAACCGAAGGGCGCCTCAGTATCACCCTGGGTATTGGATAGGTGTTGGGAGGGTATTGGATAGGTGTTGGGAGGGTATCGGATAGGTGTTGGGAAGGTATTGGATAGGTGTTGGGAGGGTATTGGATAGGTGTTCGGGGGTATTGGATATGTGTTGGGGGTATCCCAAGCATGTGCAGTGAAACTACATCACGAAAGTCTCTATAAATTTGATTTTATATTAATTGGAGAGAAATCAATGTAAATTCAATATCAAAATATTGTATACTGGAACAGAAATGTAATATCATTTTTTTAACATAAATTTTATATTATTTTTAGTACTCTACAAAGTAACGTAAAAATAATAAAAATAATAAATATATATAAGCTTATAAAATTAATGAAAAAAAATTACGTCAAAATTGTAGTTTTTTTATATTTTATGTTGAATTTGGGCTAAATTGGTGTAAAGAATAATATATTAAACTTATATAATTTAATACCAATACAATATAAATTCTATGTTAAATTTTAGTGGTATTAAATATCATTAAAATTTGGGAAAAACTAAAAAAAATTGAATTATTTACCATAGACCATTGTAGGACGAAGGCTTGGCACATATTATGCCCACTCTTATATACTTCAAAATTTGAATTTATTAACAAAATATTCAATATCCGTTACAAAGTCAGAAAGCACTTATATAGCTTATATAATAAAAAAAAGTTTCAACTATTCCAAAAGACATTGCACCTACTTTTTCCCATTTCAATTTGAGACAATCACATACATTGTCAACACCTACAAAAGAATTCATTTTCAACAGTGCAAATTCTTTGTACGTATGTTCTATATTGTTGTCCCTAACAGGGCATTTGAATAAAACTCTCAATTGCCCAAATGAAGTTTTTTTTCATCTCTTGTGTTTTCTGATCATAAATAAACACTCTTAAACGAACTCCTACCATAATATTAAGAATAGCTCGTGCATATGTAGGTGCTTATTCATATTAAAAGTTCCAAAATGGTACTAGAGCAGGAGTTGTATAGATTTGAAGGTGATGTTAAAAAAAACAAAGAAATAATTCATACATTAATTTTATGAAGAGAAAGAGATTATAATTTTTATTATAAAAAAATATTAAAAATTTAATTCAAATTTTGTAATGTGCATTTATTTACCTCATATGTTGGCATATTATTAAAATTTGAATATGCATCCAAACACTTTATCAAGTATACTAATCTTAAGCTAATTATGCAAAACTTGTTGAAGTTTTGTTAAATCGTTTGTTTCAAGATAACCACTTAAATTGCATTTTAAAACCTTAGTTTTTGTCTTTTTATAGTCAAATTTTGTAATGTAACCTTCGTCACATATTCCCCCATTTCCATTATCCATTGCATAAATAACATATTTAGATGGAAAAATGAGCATATACACAAAAAATTAAATCTATGGTAAAAAAATGAGCTTATAAATGTAATTATAAATCTATAGAAATAATGTGCATATGTTCATCAAAACTTTTGTGTATGTAATAATGAAAAATGCAACATAATAAATTAAAATAAATTTATAATAAAAATCAATATTTTAAAAAATTTGCAAGATTTTATTTTAGCAATCTATAGTTTTTAAAAAAATTACTAAATAAAAAAGAACAATTACAATATTGACATGTTTTTTAATTCATCTTAATTTTAAGATTTTGAATTAAAAAGGGTATTTTCACATACAATATTTAAAGGCAAGTAGACTTTCTTAGGCTTATCAAATTTGTCCATTCCAATCGTCCTAAATATGATATGTGAACATGCAAATGCTAAAATCAGCGCTATACAGTCCTCAAAGTCCATAATTACTAGTGTACAAGTATTAACTACTCAGCCTATACAACTCAAACCATATAAGTAATTCAAGGCATAACATCAAATAAAGCGACGGATATCCAATATGAAAGAACATCAAACAACAAAACAGAAAGGGACCTAATCATTTGCAACAACGATTTCACCACAATACACCTTCATATATACATCTCCTCATAACTATAAACAAACATTAGCTGTTAATAAAACCTCTTAGACAAAAGAATATACCCTTTTAAACAATGCTACAAATGTCTTTACAAAATCCAATTTACATGCAAAGAGCTCTGCTAAAATCTTTCTACTCACTGTGGGTCATCTAGAACAACGAGCGATCCCTAATGAGGCTCTGCTGGATGTTTCTCCGTAGTCAGAGCATGGCTACTCCTACTGAGCTCTCACTGTGTCCAAGCAAAGAACGGAACCCCATGGGTCATTATCGTTTCTCAGTCAAGAATGTGGAGAATGGCGAGGTAAGAGCGTTGCGCAGTGGTGAAGGCTGCTGAGGTTATAGGAATGCAAGAATGAGGGTGACAAAGACGAAGCAAGAAACGGAGCACCTCTGTATGCCCTTGTTGCGCTGCAGCCGGGACTTGACATTCCTTGTCAACGTTTGCCAATACATCATGCAAACAAAAAAATACATTAGTATTAAAGTAAAACACTTACTCACTCATTAAATCATTTAATCTTGTAAATAATACAATATTATACTCTTTTTTTGCGGCATGCCATTTGATACCATCTCAAGAATTTCACAATAGCACTTATAACATCTTCTTCATATAAATCAAAAAAACAAAATACAATAACCTTTTTCAAAACCTTATTTGAAAAAATATTATTATTAAAAATCATTAAATTGCTGAAAATACCTTATTTAATAACCAATTTTTTAAAAAAATATTAAATTTGATGTTCTTTCTATACAAAATTAAAAAATAAATAAATAATATCACCAATAAATTAATGTAATCTATTTAAAATTGAACTAAATAAAATAAAATAAAAATACAACAATAATTGTATTATAATATAGATAGTAACTAATCTACATAATAGAGCAAAATTCAAAAGCAACATAACTTGCTTGAGATAAAAAAGATCCTTTTGGAATATTGTTGGGCACTTTGAATTTGTCAAATTGTGCATTTTCTTTGATAATTAATAACTTTCTCTCTAATTCAAAAAGAATCAGGCGTCCATTGGAATGACCTTGGGCTATCATTTGCACTATGTCAATCAATGTTCTGAACACTCAAAGGTCTACTTGATGTAATATATTAATACTCAAAACAAGGCACGAATTGCCAAACGCTGTATTGTCCCCAACAAATCTTTAAAAAGCACATTACAGATAATCTACAAATATCATATAAGTATACGAATTTATTTTTAATTCTTTATAGAAAATTTATCTTAGAAAATAATTATATAAATCACATATGCAAATAATAACACATCATTTAATATGATTAAATGAAATATTAAAGTTGGCATGAAAAATATACATTCACTTGATGAGGAGAATATTCTTTTGAAATTCGATCGGCTTCCAAAGCAGTGGTTGTAGTCAAAATGTTGTTGACAATTTGTTTCATTGTTGCTTTGGTTCTCAACGTATGAAGAATATGTACATCCTTCAATTCACAAGTAAAACACATGCAAATGCTACACGGATATTGACATCTTTCAGGATCATAAGTACATGTAACTTGCACATGGTATATGTACATTTCTTTTTAAACCAATGTATCGATATTTAATACATGACAATTTCATAGAAAATAAATAAATAAGTAATTATGGAGAGGGGAGAATCTTGAGTTTGCAAAGATGTCAATCACTTATATATTCCACTTCTTCTTCGACATGAGATCTAATAATAGTATTTGAATTATTTTTTTTACATATACACGCTCCTGTAATTCTTCACATAGATCATCGGTCATGGCCATAGCCAAGATGTCGTATTGACCATTGTTATTTCTATATACAATATACTACACTCTCTCTTGAAGATCGAAGAAAAATGTGGTACCACAAACTTTAGGGTCAATTAAGGTGTACTTCTGAGAGAGAATAAATCTCTTAAAAAGGAGTACATCTCTGCCATATCCCAATAGTCTCCTCAAATTTACTATGAAATTGCGCGCTACAGATGAGAAATTTCCAGTACCTGCACACAATACGGTATCTACATGTAATGTTTTAATCAAACTATGATCTTCTTTAAGATACCGATTTTTGCAAGAAATACTATTAATGTTGAGGATTATTGAGTTTCCAATAGTTTTTTTGTTTTTGAAAAGTGTTGTTTCTTTACTATATAAGATTATAAGTACCATTATACCTCCAACACTAATATTACCAACATGATCTTGCATAATATAAAAAATAAAAAATATGACATTAAAATTGAAAAAGTATAGATAGTGATAAAACATAAAAATAAATATATAAATAAAGGAATTATCTTAAATACAAAGATAAAATTAAAAAATAAAGATAAAGACTATGAAAAATAAGTAGAGAAGTAGTGCAATGTACATATCAGCATGTCACGCCACCAATTTGTAGCAGTTGCTGGAGTGGAATAAAGTTGTCTTTAACTTAGAAGACCCAACATGTAGTCTTCATTCATTTTCTTACAAGAGAACAATGTTTTCACTTGTTCAATAGAATCTTTAAACTTCAAAACATGTCCTTAAACAAAGTACTCTTTTCATTCATCTGTTTGCTAAATAAAAAATGTTCATGTTTTCTGATTTGCTAAACAAAAATTGTTCATGTTTTCCATATCTGCTGCTGATCTAAATGAGAAGTTTTGTAATTCTAATAGTAGAACAAATTTTAAAACAAGCATCCCTCAACAAAGTATCTACAACTCTATTAGACAAACTAGAACCATTGTTACTAATTATAGTCCAATGAAGATATGTATTTTGAGAGTAAAAAGGAGTTGTAGATGGCTAAGCTAATGTAATTGACTATATTAGTTCAATAAAAAGTAAATCATTTATGATCTCATGCTCTTGTCATTGGAAAGACCAAACATTAGTGGGGGCACTAAAGTAGAAATCCAAGGAAACACTTGCGCTACTTTATTCAATTGATGACTACATAATTGTGAATGATAGTCAATGCCATGTTCACAAACATTACAATATTTAGTGTATTTCTTCATAGTGTTGAATTGATACCTTGAAAACATACATTAATACAACTAATTATCAAATATACACATGCCTGAAATAATAAAACAAAATAAAAAAATTCTTCTCTTCCTACCTTTGGAATTTATAGTCAAAGTTCTTTTACTTTCTGTTATGAAATTAGCTAAAACTTATGGACATTTAAGTCTTTCACTTTTTAATATGGAGTAGTCTAATTTTTCCTTTTAAACATAAAATAGTTTAATTCCAATTTACTTCATCGTTGAATTATCTAATTCTTGTGCACCTATTTCAAATCTGGAAAGGTCTCACTCATGTGTATATGTTGTCAATTTGGAGTTGTCACTAACTCCATTTCATCAATTTTCAAGAGGGAGTTATTTTGCTCCTTTCATCCGCCGCTTATAAATTGCCATATGTGATTAGAAAATTCATTCATCCAAAAAATATCTAGTTATATTACATCTTAAAATAAATAAATCAAAACGATCATTATTAAAACCATAAGTTATAGATTATATGTTGCTACAATTGATAAAATTTCTATTTTAAAGAGGAGCAACTGAAAGAAACTTGTTGGCATAGCCATCATCTTGTAAAATCCAAATAAAAAAAAGTTCCAAAAAAACTTTAAAATTACTATTACTCCTGAAATTGAAATTTAAACTAATAATTAATTAAAATCATTTAAGAAACCTCTCTACATTTAAAAAGCCTGCAATTAAAATTTTGTTGTGAACGTTTTTTTGTAATATTTAATCTCTAAAGGACAATTGTCATAGAATGGGCTTTTTAAATCTTGGGCAAGTACCTATAATGTTAATTTTAGATTTTTATTTTTTATTTTTTTGTGAATATAATCCATAACTTTGAGGTAATCTAATTTTTTTCAATGAAACACTTAAAAACATAGTTATAGTGTCCGAAGTGAATTTTTCTGATCGGTGGACAATTCGGGCAGCCATGCTAATCACATCCGTTACCTTTGAGAATATTTCTATAAATATTTATTGGCATCTTTAATATTTTTTAATATTTTACGTTTAAAATTAGAAAATAATGAGTTTTTAGTCATTCTTGCTTTTTACATTGAAAATGGTAGTTTTGAAGCGTTTTTTGGTGAAACCATTAGGAGAAAAATGGGGTCTCAAAGGGGCCTTCTAAGACTACTCGTGGTAGGTGAACAGTTGCCCACACACTCCTCCCCATAAAATACCATCGGTCCGTGTTGCTGCTCGTTGACAGTGACAATCGCTACAGTGTTGAATCCACAGAATTTCACTGCTCAAATGGCACAATTGGTGCCACCATAAAAAGTGCACGGTTTGGGGTCAGATTTTTTCGCACATGTGAATGTCAAAGGCCCCTTTGTGACCACAATTTTCTCCTAATGATAGTTAAAGAACTTTAGAGATTAAATGAAATTTTATTGCACATAAGGTTTATATATATAACGTAATATTTACATGAAACCTTAAAATGAAAAATGAAGAAATCTATGTAGTACTATGAGGCAAACAAAAAAAATATTGTTGCATTCTTTTTTATTAAAATTAAATCAATAGTCCTCTAGATTTTTAGCATCCTCTAGAAAATTTGGTCCAAGTGTTTGGTCATTGACATCGGTCTCATAGTTCAGAACCAATGAGAACCCAATCAATTGGTTTGCTTGTGCTAATTTAATCAATTTATTTTTTGAGTCTTTAATGGAAGCCTTATGTTCAGGAAGGTTACTTGTAAGATCCACGTTCATGAAAGAGTCTGCATCTGTTTAGACAACACAAGTAATGGTAAATGATACTTATTTCAATAAGATGCTAAGAGGAATTATCAAATTTATATAATCAATCTTATTCAAAAAACTTATTACATAATTTAAAAGCCATGCTACTATCTCAAGCTTTAGTATCAAAACACCATCTTACAAGAACATAACACATAACAATTGAACAAGAATATTTTATAATAAATATCTCAAGGAATTGAAACTTGGCGTTAATAAAAGCATTGCTCACTTCAAAGCGCAACTGTTAAAATAGGGACTCTCATCCCCACTCCGGAGTTTTCCCATCCATCCACAGACGCTTCACCTTCCTGTTCCCAGTTTCCATCCAGTTCCCGGTAACCACTTAGGATCTAACCATATCCCCACTATCTACCGTACTATATATACAACGGTTTAGTTAAGGGCATGACTGATGATGATTAATGCCTTGGCGGCTGATTGTACAACTCCCTCTACTATATAAAGGGAGAGCTTTCCAAGCTCTCACTCTCTTTTGGTGTATGTCTTGGCTCACCCCCATGGTTCACTGTCTAACACGTTATCAGCACATTTGTCTTTACCGCCCATGTGTTTTCGTCTTAGGAGGATGCTTTGTTTTTAGGGGATGTTTTGTCTTTACTGATTTTTATTTTTCCCCCACCCTCCCTCCCCCCGCCCTCCTCCCCTCGATCAAAATAGCAAGTAGCTTCACAGTGAGAAGTGTGACTTTGATGAGAGAGAGAGCGAGCCATTCCATAGGGCAGCCAACTTAGCACAATTAGTAGGCCAGCAGTGATCGCCATGGCTACTCAAGCCAACCAGCCTCGCCGAGATACTCGGACAGCCCCTTTAATCTTTGATCCATTAGAGGCCAGCGGTTCCAATTACCCAGACTGGAGCTTTAACATTAGAGCAACCTTAGCTGCAGAGGAACTTGACGCATGCCTAGATCTTCACCCTGAAGATGAGATACCGCCACCCTACCTTTGGCAGGCACTACTCACAATGCGCAGACATATGGACGCTAGCTTGCGCATGCAGTACCTGCCGGAAGAGAGCCCAGCCAAGCTCTGGGACGCCCTTAAAGCTCGTTTTGCGCAGGATGCACTAGTCTCACTGCCGCAGGCTCAAGAAGACTGGTCGCAGCTCCGGGTGCAAGATTTCCCGAACCTGAGTGCTTACGACTCTGAACTGCATCGGATCACAGCACAACTTAAGATCTGCGGCATCAAGATTTCTGAGGCAGAGCTGATTAACAAAACGCTCAACTCCTTCCCCGTAGCCACATACGCGTTGACTCAGCAGTACAGGATGTTGAGATACCCTACTTACGCTGAATTGATGAGAAATTTGCAGGTTGGAGAACAGAACCAGCAAGTGATGCTCAAGGTCTCAGAACAGCGCCCTAGGAAGGAGATTCACAACTCCCAGGTGTCCCAGCCACTCGCCAAGAGTGCACCAACACCATCAACAGCATCCAAGCCAACCGGAGCAAGCCGTGAGTCTCATAACTCCGAAGCCCCACGCCGCAAACCCAAGGGAGATTGGAAGCCGCGGCACCAATGGAATAAGTCCAAAACAACAAGGTACGCGGGCAAACCCAAGAAAGACTCATCTAGTTCTCCAGTTCAAACAGTGAAGGGAACCTGCCACAAATGTGGCAGGCAGGGCCATTATGCTCGTGATTGCCGTGCCTCGCAATACATAATTGACATGTATAAGGAGCTGCAGGCTCTGAGGGGGGGAAAGAGGGAGACTCACACCCTCGATGCCCCCTCCCTCACCCTCACTGAACTTGACCCAGAAAACTATATGATAAACACGAGGGTCACTAGCAATCAGGCCAACATTGCCTTGCTTGATAGTGCCTCGACACACACCATCTTACAAGACCAAGCTCTATTTGAGTTCAAAACTCGAAATGAGCCTTGGCAAACTTGTGATCTAATCACAATCGCAGGGAAACGGACATTCCGCTTCCGTGAGGGCCGAGCGCACCTAGTGTTGCCCGGAGGAGCCCCCCTCATCTGCGAAAAAGCAATGTATGCTCCCGGGGCGCCAAGGAGCTTGATCAGCTACCGCGACCTCCGGGCCAACAAAATTCATGTGTCCACTGCCAGCGAGCAGGGCACTGAAATCTTGGAGCTACGCCAAGGGCCCAAACTCCTTGCCGCAGCTCACGCCGGTGCAAATGGGCTCTACTTGCTCAGCATCCGCGGCGTTACCCCCACCACTTTGGGTGCGGAAGAGGTCACTGGCCGCCCCAGCGCGAGTCACCACCTTCCCTTCGGGACTGGCCAAGCTTCCTTCCTCGCTGCCCATCACCGGCCCGACCTTTGGCACAAGCGACTAGGTCATCCAGGCACAACCATGATGCGGCGCATGATCCCGCTGCTGGGTGGGCACGACATGTGCTCTAGCGACGCGGAGCATGTCAAAGAATGCGCAACCTGCATGGAAGGCAAGCTCATCCGCCAACCTTCACGCTGGAAACTCCCGGGTGAAATGCCCCCACCTCTCTTCCGATTGCATGGAGATTGGTGCGGCCCCATCACATCTGCTTCAGGTCAGTTTCAGTACTTCTTCGTACTTGTCAATGCTTCCGGTTGTCACGTTGAAGTGTCACTCCTAACCACCCGGAATATGGTGTTTCCCAAGACCTTAGCCATGTTGCTCAAGTTTCGCAACCACTACCCTGAGTATCCAGTCCGCCACCTTAGACTAGATAACGCAGGAGAATTCAAGTCACATGCTTTTGAGGACTTTTGCACAGCCACAGGCATAGAACTCTCCTACTCAGTTGCATATGAGCACTCCCAAAACGGCCTAGCTGAGGCATTTATCAAAAAGATCCAGCTCATAGTCCGCCCCCTCCTTTTCCATGCCCAACTCCCTGCAACATATTGGGGGCATGCAGTTTTGCATGCTGCAGTCTTACTTAGGCTGCGCCCAACCTTGCTCCAAACGCAAACACCCCTAGAAATTGCCTCCGGGCGCACACCTATAGTTTCCCACCTAAGAACCTTTGGCTGGGAAGTTTGGGTCCCAACACCTGAACCTAAAATGAAAACCATGGAACCCCATAGAATCAAAGGGATCTACCTTGGTTTTGATTCCCCTAGCATCATTAGGTACAAGCTCCCAAACAAGGATGACATTCTCAAAGCTAGATTCCAGAACTGCAAGTTCATAGAGACTAGCTTTCCCGGCGCAATGCCTAGATTCCAGTCCAGGAGCAGCAAACCACTTAACTTCAAAGATCAGGAGACCCTGACTATGAACCCGGACCCTCGCACAGCACTCCCGGACATAGAAGTCCGCAAACTTCTTGCCTTAGCAGACTTAGCAGACAAGGTCCCGAACGGTTTCCAAACCGGCCCGCGCATAGTCCGCAGCCCACTCCCGGGTGCAGGCAACCTAGTACCCGCAGCGCCACCTCAAAAGCGCCGCAAGACCACCAATCCTCGCACCCGAGCGTCACTCCATGTCAATCACCAGGCACCTGAACCACCAAGTGACATTCCTTGGGATGATCACGAGACCTTTGTAACCAGGCTCACCAGCTTAGAGCCCGAACCCTCGACCCTAGATCAGGCCAAAAGCAGGACTGATTGGCCCCAATGGAAAGCGGCCATTAAGGCCGAGTATGACTCCCTTCGCAAGAGAGCCGTGTTTGGCCCCCTTGTTACAAATCTCCAAACCCAGTCCATAGGCCACAAGCTCATTTTCACTCGCAAGCGAGATGAGCACGGAAATATCCTTAGGTACAAAGTTAGATTGGTAGCCCAAGGCTACACTCAGAAACCCGGGATTGACTTTGAGCAAACATACTCCCCCGTGATGGACAGCACCTCGTTTCGCTACTTGCTAAGCCTAGCAGTTCAGCTGTCGCTAGAAACAAGGCTGCTAGACGTGGTGACTGCCTACCTTTACGGAGACTTAGATACAGAACTCCATATCAAACCTCCCCCGGGATTCTTACCCCAGCTCCCTCCCACCCAACCTGGAAAATTTTCGGGACTTAAGATATGCAAAGCATTATATGGCTTGAAACAAGCCGGGCGCGCTTGGTACCACCATCTCAAGTCATACTTGATCGCCCATGGGTTCACCACCCACCCCGCCCTACCATGCATCTTTGTCTTGAAATCCGACAAGGAATTTGTGATATTGGCAGTTTATGTGGACGATTTGAATTCCATAGGAACTCCGCACCTAACCAAAGAAGTAGAGCTTATCCTAACCAAACAGTTTGAGATGAAACTGTTAGGCCGAACCTCGTTTTGCCTTGGACTGCAAATCAAGCATTTTGCAGATGGAAGCTTGCTACTTCACCAACAGACTTACACTCGCAAGCTGCTACGCACATTCAACATGGAAACCGCCAACGCCCTCTCTGCCCCTATGATCGGCAAGTCCAAGACCGAAGAAGACCCATATCGCCCCAGCGAACCCGAGGAGGAGGAGATAGAGAAACGGCAATACTTAGCAGCCGTGGGAGCTTTGCTGTATCTAGCAACCAACACACGGCCGGACATTAGTTTCGCCGTCAGCGTTTTAGCGAGGCACAGCCAACGCCCATCCGCAAGACATTGGCAAGGCGTCAAGCATTTGATGCGCTACCACCGTGGGACAGAAGATCTGGGACTTCACTTCACTCGCGGCCCCGGCGAAATAATTGGCTACGCAGATTCAGGTTTCAAGACTGATCCAGCATCCGGCAAGTCTCAGACCGGGTGGATCTTTATCAAAAACGGCGCCCCAATCTCGTGGCGCTCCACCAAGCAAACAACAACCGCCACCTCCACGAACCATGCGGAGTTACTTGCATTCTATGAGGTAGCTCGGGAGTCTGTATGGCTCCGGACCATGCAGGAAGCCATCTTCACAATGGCTGGTTTTTCCACAAACCCCAAGCCGACGGTCATTTTCGAAGACAACGCCGCATGCATCGAGCAAGTCTCATCGAGGTTTCATCAAGTCCGATCGGGTGAAACATATCAACCCGCATATATTCGGTTACACACAAGAGCTTACCGACTCAGGACAGATTGAGATTAGGAAGGTAGCCTCCGCCAAAAACATCGCTGATGTGCTTACAAAGGCACTACCAGCCCCTCAGCACCGGAAACTCATTTCTGCCGCCGGGATGAAAACCCTTGCGGAGTTATCCGAGTGACGCCATAGCTCTTTTTCTTCACACCCATGAAGTTTTTTAGCGAGCACGGTGTCCCTCGAGGAGGAGTGTTAAGATAGGGACTCTCATCCCCACTCCGGGGTTTTCCCATCCATCCACAGACGCTTCACCTTCCTGTTCCCAGTTTCCATCCAGTTCCCGGTAACCACTTAGGATCTAACCATATCCCCACTATCTACCGTACTATATATACAACGGTTTAGTTAAGGGCATGACTGATGATGATTAATGCCTTGGCGGCTGATTGTACAACTCCCTCTACTATATAAAGGGAGAGCTTTCCAAGCTCTCACTCTCTTTTGGTGTATGTCTTGGCTCACCCCCATGGTTCACTGTCTAACAACAACTTCTTGCAAAATGAAGGAACGGACTACATAGGAATGGAATACAAAAAGAAGGAATGGACTACATAGAGACTTTCTGCCATGTGGTGAAATTTGATTCTATACAAACTATTCTTTTTAAGCAACAATAAAAGACATGGATATTATCCAATTTGATGTTCATACTGCTTTCTTATATGGCGAAATAAATGAAGAAATCTATTTAGAGCAGCCAATCGGACTTATTGATGAGCAAAATGCAAAGAAAGTTCGTCGTTCACTTAAAGCCATTAGGAGAAAAATGAGCTCAAAATAAGGCCGTGTAAGCCTGCCCTTTCTAGGTGAACTCCCTACTTTGGGCACCTCTGCCGCTGGCAGCGGATGCCAGAGTTGTTGCCCGCACAGAACTGCGTGGCGCACTCACAACAAAGGTCCTCGGAATATTAGGTGAGACATGAATGCCTCGGCTCGGGCTTTGGTCCCAAGTGGGCAGGTTGTGTCAGCCCGACACTGTAGATGTGCCCTCCACACGCCTCGCTCGGAGGTCATTGGTTCGGGGAAAGTTCGTACGTGAGCGGAGAGCGTAGAGCGGAGAGCGGTGAGCGCAGAATGGAGAGCACAGAATTGACAATTACGAAAATTTTCAAAAGCAAAGTAGACCCTATAACCGTGGAAAATTACTAAATTAAGGCTTAATTGTGACACTTTTTTTAGAAAAAGAGTATATTACCGTGGAAATTAGGGTTATCTCTGGTAAGAATTTATTACGTTTATTCTCAAAGATACAAATTAGGGCTGATGTCATGCTGACGTCATGCATACATTCCTTTAGATTTGTCATGGGTTTAGGTAAGATACAATGATCAGGCGTTGAGTTTTAGATGAAACAAATAATTCCTTCATAGGATTATGTAAATTCACAAGGGAAAAAACAAATTTGACAGAACGTAAAGGAGGCAAGGTTTGAAAACTTCCTGGAATATTTCAAATGTCGTGTATATTATCTTAACTGCTGGAACCAAGATATACCTTGTCAGAGTCCTTGTCTTCATCGAAGATTACTCTCTCTTCCTAGGCAGCAAAGCATCTTCATTTGAGTGATACAAGTAGGAGATTTTCATCATGAAACAGCACTTGGTAAGCTGGGTTCCAGAGAAGGAGGTCACTCTTGGTTTCTTGAGCTTGTCTCTAGGAGGTGTATTAGGATAGTGACACAGACCTTGGCATTCTGTGCTGTATGCGAAGGTAGCGTAGGAGTTCGGGGATGTCAATCTGCAAGCTAGAGTGTAACGTTTGAAGACTACAAGAATTCACTGTGTTGCGCGATGCCGAAGGTGTGTAATGCGAGATCCAAGAGGACGAGAGCGGCTGTAGGTTTGCCCCCAAAGGCACCGGCGAGTTATGAGGAGCTGCGGCCGTGGCTGCTGGAGGTGGAGCGCGCCAGGGAACGAGGCATGGACCTGCCACCGTTTAGGCACATCGGAAGCCTCCATGTTGGTGAAGGTGAATGGCGTTGGACAGTGCTTTGTACCAATGAGCTTCTACGTATTATGGAGTTGTCCCTAATCCCGTATCCCTTGCTATCGAACGTCGATGAGAATCCAGTTGTTCAACTGCCCGAAGTGATCATATCGGATGGCGAAACTTGCTGGTTTGATATGGACAAGAGTTGGACTGTATATCCTCCGAAGGATTAGTACTGTGAAGTATAGCGGGGTGTTCGAATACAATCCTTAAGATTTAGGAATAAGAGAACTCGAAACCAACTAAAAGAGATGGTCTTAAAAGTTCGTGGACTATTTCAGAGTTCGTGTAGAATAATGGAGTAGCAGAAACCAAGATGTGAACCAAGTCAATAATAGGTAATATGGTTAATAAATGTGGGATTTTGAATGGTTAAAATATAAGTTACAGCGCAATTTAAATGTTGAACATTTCTTTTGTAACATTTCATTCTTCATATTATATTCTGAGCATTATGGTTGTGACATTTCATCCTCTACATAGGAGGAGACGATTTGGAAATGAGAATCGTAACAAGTATAGATTCAGGGTAGTAGAGTAGGCAAAGGATTACGCAATGAACTCCAATTAAATCAAATCAAATCAAATCCAATGAAAACAATGAAAGACCGAAGCCTCCTTCAAACTCAGAATATGCTACCATCGCTACTTCCACTCTCAGAACTAGATGACTCTGAATCTCCTTCTACCGCCTCGTCATCGACGAATAGAAGGGCCCTGGGATCAAAAGTAGTTGGCCGACTAGGAACATATGTTAGGGCTCCAGATTGAAACGCCTGTGCTAAGTCCTCTGCGTAGTCCGGAAGTATGAAAGGCTGAATCGGGCTGGAATGAAGACGCCACGATGGAGTGGACACTGCTCTTGGCCCACGTGGCGGTGTTGCGGAAACTACTCTGCAATAGAGAACCGACTGTGGTTAGACAGAGTCCGTAGAGCTAGAAAGAGCAGTAATAATTGGATAATATAAACAAAGAATAGAAGACTTACACCACTTGTCAGGTCTTGCTCTCTTTGGAGGCGCTTCGCCTGTTGCTGCCGGCCTTGGATGTTTAGGAGGGCCCATGGCGGGTGGTTTGAGAAGGGCGTTGAATATGGCTTCGTCCTCCTCAAAAGCGAGAATGTGACGACCAACAGCCTGGGCGGCCTTGATGGAGGCCCCTGAAACTCGAAGAGAAACAAAGAAATGAGAAACTTTGGAAAAAACGAGAGGAAAAATGAAGCAGATATATGTAAGAGAGTTACCTGTCCCAGCATTCCAGTCAAAGACTATGTCGCCGGGCTTCGACAGCTCCTCAATGATGTTCTGCATCATCTCAGGGGATTTCTCCCTTGGGCCTCTCCACGGCACCTCCCCATTCATGAGCTGAGAGTCGGCATCGGTGAAGTTGAAAATGGCATCACTCTCGGTAATGTTGAGGAGCCCATGTATCAGGTCTTCCTTCTTCGTCTGGAAGGAGAAAGTACTGCCACTACGAACGTAGACGCGAATCCAGAACCGCATAGTCTGCAGTCAAGCAAAACTAGTGAGAAAAATGAAGCGGAAGGGTTATCAGTAAGCAAAGAGAAGGGCATGTTCAGGAAAAGTACCAAGTTCTCGGGGTTCGTAGGAGAAGTCAGGCCGAGTACATTGACACCCCACCAGTCCTTGAACAGCACGTATCCACCACCAGCAGCTTCTACCTCGATATCCTCAGCCAGCTTCTGATCAGTGTTGTAGATGAGGCAGATGGCACCATCTTTCTGCAGGAAATCATCTGCAAAATGGAAGATGTCGTACAAATAATCCTTGTAGCGAGAGTTCCAAGGCGGAATACTCGTGGGGGGAACGGAAACGGATGGGACGGGAAGATTCTCAGGGATGTCGGCAATGATCAAGTCGACTCCCAGATGGTCCTCTTGTTTGCAACGGTCCCCAACTATGTTTTCGCGGCCTGCTCCAAACTTGAGGAAACAAGAAAGCAGAGTTAGTAACTGCTTAGCGAGTAAAGGTGGCAGAATCCAGTAAATGTCAAAATATAGGAACAAACCTTGCGAATGAAGTCTTGAGTCTTGATCCAATCCGGGTCGCCACCTTTTCTCTCCTGTCTCCTATTTCGCCGTAACATGGAATCCACAGATGAGTTGAAGACGGAGACATGTGTGGAAATCGAAGCTCCAGCGGAAGAAGTTGTTTGAGGATATAGTTTGGCCTTCCTCTGCTGAAGGAGACCTCTGGTGATCTCCGAAGCACTGATCGAGGAAGGAGCCGGTGAAGAAGCTGGAGAAGGGTTCGTAACGACAATACCCGGAGAGGGCTCTGGTGCCTTCTCAGTTGGCGCGGAAGACTCCGCACCAGTTTGCTGTGATGCCTCTGACCGAGAACCCAGAGATTTTAGTCGCCTTCCTCTCCCTCTCTTCGGTGGAGGAGCAGAAGACTGATCCTGCTCTCCTTCAGGACGTTCTGCATCATCCACGGAGTCCTCCACGACAACTGCACCTCCATCGTGCAGCATCTTGACTTCCGCCTCGGAGTCAATGGTGAAACCACCAATACAATCAAGATACCAGCATCCAGCGTCAAGGTGAGCAGCTTTGTACCTTTTTATCTGCTGGGGAGAATAGATACACTGGTCCGAGGTTGTCTGCGTCCAAAGCTTGAAGTACATGGGGAGTTGCTGAACGCTGATGGCCCCCTTCAAAAGAAGCTCTCGCTTGAAGTACCTATGGTAAGACACAAAGGAGGTAAGTATAAGAAACAATTACAATGAGAACTATGAAATGGAAATGCGATTAAGTTTGGTAATGTACCGGTAAATAACCCGCTTGACAACTTGAGCGGTTCCAGGGAATTTAGCGAAGTTGGACTTCTTGTCGAAGTGCTTCACAGCTTTTTTTCCTATGAACGTAGGGAAGGCCTTATCCCACAAGAGAATACGTGAACTTTCGACAAAATCGCCCGGCTGTTGGACATCAGGAAATGCCATCCAATTGATATCGAGGTTCTCAGACTTGAATATGTCCTCGACTTCGTGGATGACGGCTTCCTCCAACTGTAATACAGAATTCATATTAGTAGCAGCGAAGAAGGAATACAGTAAAAAAATAAAGGAACAAGGAATTCGAAAGAAATTTTTAATGAAAATTACCCCAGCCCAGAATGAAGCTTTGTTCAACCATGGGTCGAATTCGGTGTCTTTGAATTCAGATGGCAGAAATCTGTAAGACGTTCGAGCAGTCGGGGATGAGTTCCACCACTTCAACCAACGAGCCTTGTATTTGGCCTCAACGGCCGCTGGAACAACCTTCTGAAGCTTATCGACTGACATCTCAGGCTTATTGTTGAGACTGAAATGGCGATTAATCTGCAAGAAGCACGGAAGTTTAAAAAATATAAATACAGAAATTAATGAAGTAATACGAAATAGTGAATTGAACAATGATAAGTGAGTCACCTCATTGAGGAAGTCGTCACCATTCTTGGGATTCGCAATGGCCAAGTACTTGGTAAAGTCCTTCTTCTTGATGGCTTCGACCATTCTCTCTGATGCCTCATTCATGACATCCCAAACTGCACTTGCAGACTGCTCTTCCACGGGTGTCTTCATGCGGTAGGCATTTGCTGCTTCATCGGAGGCCGCAGCAAGTTCCCGCTGTAGATAGATAATTCAGGCTTAGGAAATTCCATGAGTATTGAAGAATAAAAAGCAAATAGAGAGAGGAGGTAGGACTTACTCGGTAGAGAAATGCGATGAAAACTTTAGTTGTCAAGGGAAACCACGATGGATTAGGTGGCTTGTTCTTCAAACATGCGTCATACTCTTCAGGACTTAGGAGGTCTTTGAATTCCTCAAGCTTCATCATTCCAAAAGAGCGGATTCGAAATAGTTTTGCAGGGAGATTACTCTTGACGTGGTCATTCTCAGTCGACCTGAAAAGAAACCAAAATACGTATGATGAATAAAAGAGATGAGATTAAGTAACAAATGAATAACACGAGAAAAGAAACAAGTACTTACCAGTTGATGTCATGCATTGCGTGAAGAAGATTGCCAACATGGCCACGGGGATCGAGTACTATGCAGTTCACTGATATGTGCCATGACGGGTCCTCTGCATGATGCTTGTTGATATGCCGAAGCCATGCTGAGAGGCGATGGTTACCTTCCCAGACAAAGAACATCTTCCCCGAGAAATGAGACCAGTCCTCGTCACTTTGAAGCTCAAATTCAAAGGCATCATTCGCGTCCCTCCATAATGGGCTCCATTTAGCCATGACCTCATCCGTAACATCTCGTGTCTGCTCTTCGTTGTTGTACATGGAGATGTACATGACGCGGTCGCCATCTCTATACCCCTTGACGAACTCCCGCTCCAAATGCTGCACACCCACTTCGCCCACTGGTCTGACCTTTGCCATTGGGATCATCCTGCAAAGGGGCACCGACATTCGGGACTTTTGCGATGGCTTGATCCTGAGCTTGTTGATGACGGCGTTGGTGTTCACCTTGTATAAGGTCTGATGTTCCAATTCCCCTTCTGTTGCAGTCTTCAAGTTTAACGGACAAGATGGTTTAGCCAACACATCTTGTGTTTGCGTAACCTGCGAGAAGGTAAGCAAATTAGGAATACAAGCACAATAGAAGAAAGTCATGCAAAGTAGACAATTATGTAAAAGAAAGTAACAATATATCTTCATACTGTAACCTCTCTTTTAACAAATCAATCATCAACTGTGATTGATAAAACTATCTACGTGAGGATCGACTATAGTACTCCTTAGACTGTCTACAGTTCCAGTGACGGCGCCTCCTCCAAAATCGCCTGGTCTGTTGGACAGGGCACGGCAGAATTGCCGGCAGAGCAAAGACGACATGGGCTGGCCTCCTGACTCTAATCGGCGACGAAGGAGAGGGAGGAGACATCGGCGGGGAGCCCTGTGGAGGAGACGTGGGCATGTAGCCCGGGGAGGTAGGCTCATACACCGGGGATGTAGGCATGTACACTGGAGAGGTAGGCATGTACACTGGCGAGGTAGGCATGTACTGAGGAGAGTGGACCTCGAGAGGTCCACTTTCCACACCTACAGGGTTGGCTACATCACAGGTACAATAAGGCTGATCAAATGAATCCGAGAGATCGGAAACATTGATCACAGAAATGGGGGAAGTAGCAATCTCAGGAGCATCGGATGATACCTAGAGTAGAAGAAATGAAGTGAGGATTAACTTCAATTTTTTAAAAAGAAGGAAACGAACATGTGTTTGAGGCGAATAGAACTCAAAATCAAAAACATAAGAAAACAATATAAATTGAAAATTGAATGAAATACCTCAGTTTCTGCTGGAGTCGGGTCTTGACGCTCGCTACCCAGATGATCTCCATCAGAGTCCTTAATCATAAACAATTTTTTAATTATTAGAAAAAACAGCAACTATAATGAAACAAACCACAACTTCGAGAACGCTCCAAAAAAAACCTTAAGAACTCATCAACACTCATCAAGACTCTTACCATTCAATTAAAACTATTTTATCAACCATGCATTGACTTTACACAAAAAGGAACTCAAAAAAATAAAAATAATTACAGAAGCATAATCCCCATATCCAAATATTTCAAAGAAATCCAAAAATGTTTTACAATTTAAATAGAAGTATTTTCCCAACCATGCTTGACGACAGTAGGATTGCCTAATATTAAAAAAACATTATAAATAACATTCAGATTTTCTGACCAAAATCCAGTTCACAGACCACAAAAAATCAAAGAATAAAAAAAACTAAAAAGAAATTGCAAAAATCCCCGAATCCTTCCCCACCCTCCCGGCCTCCCGAAACCAAAATCTTGAAATATCAACCGGTTTAAAATAAAATAAAATCACTCGGTCAATATGTAAGTAGCTACTGATTATCACTGTCCATTACATCAGTTAATCAATTTATATTGGCTTAATTCCTGATTCAAATCACCGGGCGAGTGAAGCGATTTTATAGTCACAGAAATTGACTTCAAAAAAATTAAAAAAAAAAAGACTTCAATAATCCCCAAACTCCATGCCCCTCCCTCGGCCTACTGTCGTTGACGACAGTAGGTCTGGGGTTCTTCAAAAAAATTTAAAAAATAAAATAATATCATTCAAATGAGTAAACATGTTGAAAAGCTTTAATTCCCTATTAATTTTCTCTTAGGTTTCATGCTATTTTATCACACAAAATAACTCTAAAAAAATTAAAAAAAAAAAAACTTCAAAAATCCCCAAACTCCATGCCCCTCCCTCGGCCTACTGTCGTTGACGACAGTAGGTCTGGGCATTTTGAAAATATTTTAAAAAAAAAATAATAACATTCAACTAAATATACAACTTGAAAACTTTTAATTTCCTATAAATTTTCTCTAAGCTTTCATGCTATTTTATTACACAAAAGAACTCCAAAAATTTAAAAAAAAAAACGATTCAAAAATCCCCAAACTCCTTGCCCCTCCCTTGGCCTACTGTCGTTGACGACAGTAGGTCTAGAATTTTTCAAAAAATTTAAAAAACTGAAATTATCATTCAAATGTGTAAAAAACTTCAAAAGCTTCACATTCCTATTAAAAATTATAATAAAACCATTGAAAATTGAAAACAATGTAAAGAATATTCAGATTTTGGGAGCAAAATGCAATTCTTATAACACCAAAAATCAAAGAATAAAGAAAATAAAAATTAAATCGATAAAATCCCCAAATCCTTCCATACCCTCCCGGCCTACTGTCGTTGACGACAGTAGGTTCGTGGACTTAAAATTTCTTTAAAAATAAAAAAAAAAACCTCTAAAAATTTAATAATGTTTAATATACATTGTAATTAACACAAAGTAACACCCAAAAAAATTAAAAATAAAAAATTAAAAGAAATCCCCAAACTCCGAACCCTTCCCTCGGCCTACTGTCGTTGACGACAGTAGGTCTGGGGTTTTCCCAAAAAATTAAAAAAAATAAAATTTAATTCAAATACGTATACAATTTGAAAAGCTTCGCATTACTATAAATTATCTCTAAGCAATTATGCGATTTTATCACACAAAGTAACACCCAAAAAAATTTAAAAAAAAAAACTAAAAAGAAATCCCCAAACCCCGAACCCCTCCCTCGGCCTACTGTCGTTGACGACAGTAGGTCTGGGGTATTTTAAAAAAAATTAAAAAAATCAAAATTTAATTCAAATACGTATACAATATGAAAAGCTTAGCATTACTATAAATTCTCTCTAAGCAATTATGCGATTTTATCACACAAAGTATCACCGAAAAAAATTTAAAAAAAAAAACTAAAAAGAAATCCCCAAACTCCGAACCCCTCCCTCGGCCTACTGTCGTTGACGACAGTAGGTCTGGGGTATTTTAAAAAAAATTAAAAAAATCAAAATTTAATTCAAATACGTATACAATATGAAAAGCTTAGCATTACTATAAATTCTCTCTAAGCAATTATGCGATTTTATCACACAAAGTATCACCGAAAAAAATTTAAAAAAAAAAACTAAAAAGAAATCCCCAAACTCCGAACCCCTCCCTCGGCCTACTGTCGTTGACGACAGTAGGTCTGGGGTATTTTTAAAAAAATTTAAAATATTAAAATTAACTTCAAATACGAATAGAACTTCAAAACCTTCACATTCCTATTAATTATTTCCTAGCAATTATGCATTCTTATGACACAAAAAAACACAAAATAACACCAAAAAAATTTAAAAAAAAAAACTAAAAAGAAATCCCCACACTCCGTACCCCTCCCTCGGCCTACTGTCGTTGACGACAGTAGGTCTGGGGTTTTCCCAAAAAAATAAAAAAAATATAATTTAATTCAAATACGTATACAATTTGAAAAGCTTCGCATTACTATAAATTCTCTCTAAGCAATTATGCGATTTTATCACACAAAGTATCACCCAAAAAAATTTAAAAAAAAAAACTAAAAAGAAATCCCCAAACTCCGAACCCCTCCCTCGGCCTACTGTCGTCGACGACAGTAGGTCTGGGGTATTTTTAAAAAAATTAAAAAAATCAAAATTAACTTCAAATACGAATATTTCCTACCAGGTGGACATCCAGATGGACAACGAGGTTAACAAAGGTGTAAATCCAAAAACATATCGAGAAAACTCGGATGCATCCCTGAACAGCCAAGGCAGTATCCAAACCAAACCCCGAAGTGACCGACGTCCAGAGAGGGGCAACCAGCACCCACGCTCACAGCTCACAATTTCCATTCCATCCACTCGTGATTGACGAATGCCCCCGCGTGTACGACACAAGCAACGCATGCCCCAAACAGACTCCCACATACCCTCCCAGAAATACCGAAACATATTGCCACGACGACTTCAAAATCCGCACAACAGCTCAGGTCAGCGCACATGAACCACTGAACAATTCACCGGGTATCACCTCAGCAACCTCATCGCAGCTACAATGCACGATTCGCGACAGAGCTCAATACCAAACCCTCGCTCGTCCATCCATGAAGCCAGCACCCAGCAGATGAAAACTGCAACCAAACCTTACAAGAACACGAACAAATCCCGGGCACGACGACGACGACGACGCTGGCAAAGAAAGTCATGAGACGAGAACGAGGAGAGCCTAGTGTGCAATAGTTTACAACTGTGTGGCCGAGAGATAAGTAGTCAGTAAGCTCAAACACGAGAGTCAAAATACACGAGGGTCAAAGTTGAATATTAGCACAAGTGACTCGATCCGGGCATTCGCGATTCCGCACAAGTTCAATTAAAATGGTCCGCACAGGATTTCGACCACGACACACTCAAGTCCTAAAAGAAATCATCTCCGAGGTCCAGCCGAAGGCAGTGCCTCCCAATCCCAAGAGCAAGCGAACAGTCAATCCACGCAGCCCACAGCAGCTTCGAAGGAGCGAAATCCAAAGCCAAAAATGCAATCAACCCAAACCCAATCCACAAGTTACAACCCGCAAACCACTTTCCACAAACCCACGACCGACAAACCAAAAGACCGCAACCCAACTTATCAGAACCCATTTCCCCAAATCGTACGAACCCAACTCATTTCCCGAAATATTCTATGCCGTACTGTTGACTACACCCCAAGATCCGTACAACACCCCATTCAAATAGCTCATCATTGAAACACGTACTCTCAATTTCTGAAGCTAAAGATTCCGTACCTGGTCTGCATCTTCTGGGTCTTCCTCTCCATCGTCCCCGTCCGTCCTCTCCATATCCTCACTCGCATCCCCAACCAGGTCGGGCTGGTCCTGTCCACCTCCGCCCACGTCCGCCTCCATCTCGACAAGCGCCTGCCCCGCCGCCCCTGCGTCGCCTTGCTCCTCCTCTCCGCCCCTCATCTGCTCTAACCTTGCTGCCATTGCCTCCCCTCCTTCCCCTGCACTCAGAATTCCACTCCTGGCTGTCCTCGCAATGAGTTGCAGCTGCTCGATGTTCCACCCCTCCTGAGCCCTTCTTCGAACATCGACTTCCCTTATCCTTTCGATACCCTACCCAAACCAATTAAAATAAAATGCGTGATAATTAAGGGACCTCACGGAGTTGCCTATTTTAAATAAGTTGATAGTAAATTGAGTTCATGCTAAATTATTGAATTAATATAAAGAATTCCCAACATTTAAGACGGTTTAGTAATACTAACCTCGACGGAGATGAAACGAAGATCTGATTGACAATTTGACTCCCCCGTCAAAGAGTCATTAAATCTGATAGACGGTTGCGGTGACTCTACTCTTTGACTACAATTAAAAACTAATTCTTCCGTCATGGTCTCACCTTGAACTCCACTTACGAGTATCTCCTGTCCCTGCTCGTGATTGCCGACGACAGTATTCTCTGTAAACTCTTCTTCCTCCTCCACAATAGAGTCTAGAATGAGTTTACGAATGCTACAGAACTTTAAAGCTACAGGCAAACCTGATCCTCTCCTTTTCACAGGAGCACTCACATGGTCACGTTGAAATTCTACCTTCTTACGTGACTCTCTCCTCTTCCTCGCTCTTCTATCCGTAAAATCTGTAACACCTCGTTTTCGTCTAGGTTTAGGAGTGACATAAGTGGAGGGAGATGGCCCTTCACTCTGCTTCATGTGTCTAACCAAAGGACTGACTCTCTCACAAAAAGACTCTCTGAAGAACTTCCTGCCCGCTTAAATACCTATAAGGAACAACTATTTGGATACAACCCTAAGTTCATATAGCATCTTAACAGTATAAACATTTTATACACTCTTTATTTTAAGAATATTAATAATAGTTCTATTCTTAAGTGTGGTTTAAAATATTAACCTTTAAATATATAGTCGAAATCCAAGCACACTCTAAATTAAAAGATTAGAATCAAGCACTTGAAAGCATGCTCCTTTTTATATTCACTGATTTAAATATATAATTTTAAAGACGGCGCAATCCAATCTTACCAAACTTTATAACTATTAGAATCTGCGCGACGATTGAAATTATTAAAGTACAGTTATTAATATCTTACCTGCTATACTTCGGCCAGCAAAAAGTCACATTCCAAATAGTTAGAGCCGTCCCTCTTAAATCGTACATTCGTTACGTAACAGAATGAATCATTCTCCACCTGTTCACATGGACATTCCGACCTGAATATAATGATCAACAGCGATGCATCATTCCTCTCACTTTGCTCTTGCAATATTGCTTCGCCAGTACAGTCACACTTCTCTCTTCTTGCCTGAGTTTCCTGCGAATATGGGGATGGTCTGTCTGTACGCCCAAGGCATGGGCATCCCTCTTAGGTTTCGCGTAGATGACGATGGTCTAGCTACGGTGTCCTCTCTTCGCCTCAGTCTCAGATTCCATTTCCGTGAAGATTCCATCAGTATAGAGGAGGAGATCTTTGATGACGTTACTGCCGAGGTTACCCACACCCTCGGGCAACCTTCAGTGAGAGATGAGAACAACATGTTGCAGTGGAGACTCCTCCCTGGATCCTATAGAGTCTATGGTCTTACTGATTCTCTGATGGCTGCATCCACTGAGATCCTCACCCCCCGTCGCTCCTCTACTTGCACAATTCAGACTCCCTTACCTCGTGATGTCAAAGTCAAAGTCGAGCCTGGTACAGAGACTTCAGATGTAGAGAAACCTCCTCCGACCGTCATATCTCTCTCTTCTGATGACGAAGTCAGTCCCGTCAAGTTGGTGCCTAAGGTCCACGTAGATGCTCCTCCTTCCAATGTGTCTCCTCCATTGTCCCAGGTCACAGTTAGCATTGTTCCGCTCCTTAAAGAGATTGCTAAGACGCGTGGGTCCAAAAACATTTTGAAGAAGATAGACTATTCCACTATTAGACACGAGAGAGTAGAGTACTTGCCTGCGAAGTTTGATGGTCCGGTTATTTTTGAGTTGCCCCCAGCTGCTGCAGGATCCTCTAAGCTCGCCGCCAAGTCAATGCAGGGAATGGACAAACGATACGACGGACACTTGTGGACCAAGACCATCACAACAAACATCAAAAACGACTTCGCACTCTCTTTTCGAAGTTCCACCTGCGTCGGATGGCTGCGGTGCAGCAACAATGAGTGTGACTTCCTGAAGCGTGTTCCCAAGATCTTCGAGGTTAACGAGACTGAGTTCGAAGGCTGTACCCTGCAAGCTTTTCTCATGGATCAGCCTCCTCCATCTGACTCCACGCTAGTGTGCAAGGTATGTAAAGAACCTCCATCATGTGTAGCTACATGCGAGGCTAAGATTTATTATGTTGTGGGCAAACCAAATCAGACTAGAGCTTGTATTCACATAGGAACACATCATCATCCAGTGAAAGTTGGAGACTACAGAGACTCTAAAGCAGAAATTAGTAGCTTAATAGAAGAGCAGGTAGAGATGAACAACAAAGCAACAAAGAGCGCCGTTGTCCTGGAGGCGAGCAAACTCCTCATCGGGAGCTACCTTCTACAGCCCGAGGATGCACCACCGAGGAAGCTGACGATGGAGGAGCTGGTTCCTGTTCTGGATCGATGCAAAGATATGGCGTCGCCCAACATCCGCAACAAAGTCGCCACCTTCAAAAGATTCAAAAGGTACGGAATCATGGACGGTATCACCAAGCTCCGTGGTAACAGTCTCTGGGCGTATGTCCAGGAGAATAGGTTTCCTGGTCAGGGATCGATGCGTGACAAAGTCTTCCTCTTCAAGATGTCGGAGGTTGGGCCGGGAAGTGGTGTCGACTTGGTCAGCCGAATGCAAGCTGGTGGCGACTTGGAGAACGCATGGATCATGTTCGACCATGTAAAACGCGTCAAAGACTGGTCGACCATGGCGTGCCATGTGTACGACGCCACGTACTGCCGCGTGATGACAATCGCCACTTGCGACATGCAGTCCGAGGACACGGACGCCCAGCTCGTCTTCTGGAAAAACCTGAACCTGGTCATGGAGATCAATGGCGTTGCAGCGCCGAACTTCAAGGGGTTCATGGCGGATAACGCACAGGCGAATTGGAATGCAGTGCGAATCCTTTACGGCAATGGCAACAAAGAGGACCCAATGGAGGACCGGGAGAGGTCGTGCTTGTTCCACTGGACTCAGAACATGGTGGCGTATACGCAGAAGCACTTCCCCGAAGAACTCTGGGAACAGCACAAGAAGATGTGCACTCAGTACAAGAATGCGACCAGCATGGCAGAGGCGGAAACTCTGTACCACGCGTTGCGAGCATGGTGGGCATCCACCGGGGTCGTTGGCGAAAGCGGGCTCATCAAACTCGATCAGTGGCTGTCATTCTGGCACCACCGCTTCCGCCAGTGGGGGGGATTCATGACCGAGGTATTATCTCTGAACTCTGTTTTGATGTTTTTCATACTGGTTTCCTAGCCCTAACCTACAAAAGTCTAATCCGTGAATCTAATGGCACCTACTGTCAAAATTGCAGAAATTCACGGAAGAAGAACTCACAGAGATGCCCACCTGTAACCTCGCCGAAACAGTTCACAACAAGTGGCTCCAGGCTTCTGGAAACAACGGGAACGACCTCTACGTTGCTACCGTGGACGATTTCGTTCGGGCTTTTCTTCAAGTTGTTAACTACTACCAATTCCTCAAAGGTGACGTCGGCGGAACAGGACCGTCCAAGAAGGAACTCAGACTCCGGATGGCTGAACGCAACGCCAAGAAATGGGGAAATCCTACACTGCTCGATAAGCCCATGCTCGATATGCCAGGCGCGGATGAGTTCTGCACCCGTCAGCCTATCATGCCTGGAGCGGAAGTCTTCGGTTCACAGAAGCGAAAAGCCGACGTCCCCATCGGAGCTGACGAGGAGTCTCATCGCCCGGACAAGACAAACTTCTCACGCCCAAGAGGCCCAAGACGTGCCGTCAGGGCTCGCCCTATGCAGATGCCCGTCATTGTGGAAGACGACTCCGAACACGACACCGAGGTACAATGTACGCAACCTCCTGCCCAGGAAGTTGATTCCCCTTTACCTTCACCTGTGAACAAGGGCGGCATTCGCCATGTCAACGCGGTTGAAGAAACCAAGGTGGACGTGAAGGAGTGGCACATTTCGAGACTTCACAAACTTTCTGCGAAGTGCTGCTGGGCCCAGAGAGCTGAAACGAAGAAGAAGTGCACTGAGAGAATCGTCAGGGGGCCCCTTTGCACAGCTGCACCGACCTACACTGGGCTGTGGACTAACTATCGCAGGAACCTAGTGGAGAAGACTGAGTTCTTCTTCTGCTCCGACGATATCGAGCGTTGCGTGAAAGGCTCTAAGCGCAAGTGGGTAGCACACTACTCAAAGGACCAGGAATTCCCCTCCATTCCAGAGGTCTGGCCAGTGAAACTAGGTACTAATCTAAAACTGACTGAGATTCTTGCCCTCGAAGCAGCAGGCTTTCAACTTCCGCCTAAAAAGCCGGTCTCCCCAAGACGCCTCTTCTCCTCTGCCCCGCCCCCTGCGAATCTCAACTCGGTGCCAGTCCCTGCAGACGCTGACCGCTACCCAGGCAAGAGAGACGGCAAGATGGTGAAGCGCACTGCCACTCGTCCCAATCCGGCGCAGCGACTATCCATGGGCTCCTCCGAGTCTCTCAAAGCGCGCCTCCGTTCCGTCACCATGATACCTGAGCCGGGCCACGGTTGCATCATTGGGCTGGATTCGGGCGTCGCTCCTCACATCACACGTTACCAGATTACCATCAGTTCTTACCCTGGTTGCACTTGCCCAGCATTCAAGAAGACGATGACTACGTTCAAAGGCAGGACTCAGTTCACGTATTGTAAGCACCTTTACTACATACTCTTGAAGGTCTGCAACCGTGATCCCGAAGCCGAGCTTTTCATCCATGCGCCTACCTTTAGCTTCAACGAGGTCAGGCTTCTCCTAGAGAGTGGAATCTTGCGTCACCCCTTGGCGAAGAAGTAGGTAGCCCTCCTACTTTAGAACTGCCATTTCCACAATGGCCATTTGTCACGTAGTGAATGATTTTAGTAATATCCCATGTACTAAGTCAGCAATATAGAAGCTGTATTGACTTTTTCATTATATTAAAGGCTTTGTCGTTCACATTGATTGCATTCTATTTCAATACATTCTATCTTGAAGAAGTGCACTATATACCTCGTATCCTCTGACATGTACCCTTTATTACAGCAAACATATACTTGTTATTAGATGTCCTAATCTTCGACCCTAACACGTTTAGGGTTGCCCACTACACTATCAGCAGGATTGCGAACCTCTGACTGTACTACAAGACAAACTACATTCGCATTCACTTTCGTTCCCACACTTGGAGCGTGTCCTTGGTATGATCGTTTCAGCAATGGCCCACCTCCCCGCCTCCGATTCACTGATTCCCTGGAATAGGTTCCCCTTGGGATCTTTCCAACCTTGGAGTATGCATGAGGTTGCAAAGGCACATCTGCGTCCTCCTCCAGCACTCTGATATCATCCGAATTTTCTGAACGTGGAGGGTCAGCTCTAACATCCGGTTGCACGTCAACATCCGTTGTTAAAGGACGCCCTTGGCTGCTGGCCATCACCTCTTCTTCGTCCTCCACCTCAACATATGGTTGAAATGGACAAACATCGTCAGCAAGTGAAACAACAATATCTCTGACGTCTTCCATAACTGCTGTCCCGCAGTACGGAAAAGAGCTTCACAAAACACCAACAGAAAAGAGGAAGAGACATTCCATAATCCTAACTTAAATATCCGTGAAGGAGATGCTTGGCGCCCTTGAAAATCGGCTATTCATTCATTTGAAAGTTGCATCTTCCTCAACTGAATGGAAAAGGATGAGGGTTGAGCAGAAGTCATTTAGCTTTTCAAATTTAAAAATAATAAAAAAAATTAAAAATAAATTATAAAAGCAAAAAGGAAAAAAAGCAAAAATAAATATTAAAGTAGAAAATAATATGAAGGCGACTAAGAAAATGAAAGAGAAAATAAAATGAAAGACAAAATAAAATGAATGAGAAAATAAAATGAATGAGAAAATAAAATGAATGAGAAAATAAAATGAATGAGACAATAAAATGAAAGAGAGAATAAAATGAAAGACAAAATAAAATGAAAGAGAAAATAAAATGAAAAGGAAAATAAAATGAAAGAGAAATTATAATGAAGGAGACAAGAAAATGAAAGAGAGAATAAAATGAAAGAGAAAATAAAATGAAAGAGAAAAAAAAATGAAAGGGAGAATAAAATGAAAGAGAAAATAAAAGGAACTAGAAAATAAAATGAAAGAAAAAATAAAATGAAAGAGAGAATAAAATGAAAGAGAAAAGAAAATGAAAGAGAATTAAAGGAAAGGAAAGTTAGATAGAGTAATGGAAGTTAATATGAAGAATAAAAGAAATAAACCATGTAGACCATGGCGGATGATTTCTAACAATGTTAAGAAATTGTTACGATATTAATTGTTACTTTATCCCTCTTAAGAGCTTTAATACCAATACATTTTATGCGGTAATTTGCATATAAATTTGAGGAGATAAAGGGAATTAATGTATGCCTAAACTAGTTAGAAGGAGCTGGAGCATAGTAATTGGTGCACGTTAAAAAATTAATCATCAAAAAAAAGAGAAAACGAACTACAAATTCAATGAAAACACTGTAATTATTCCACGGTTATAGGGTCAATAAAATTACTAAAATTAGTATTTTTCCAAAAATATACTGAGAATATTCGAATCTTCTAATTTTATATTTTATTTTTAGTAAAAAAAGTGCTATTTTTAGGTTCTGTCCCCCACTCTGTGCTCTCCGCTCTCCAAATCTGCGCTCACCGCTCTCCGCTCTACGCTCTCCGCTCACGTACAAGCTACGTCCTCATTGGTTCGAGCCCCCGTGGCGGTTGCTGGCACCACGGTGGCACTTCACATGCCATGTCAAAAAGTACGCGGGCAGCGCCCGTTTTTTTCTCTCACGTGCCGCTTACACGGCCTTTTTGTGACCTGATTTTTCTCCTAATGTCTTTACGAATTGAAGTAGTCTTTACGCCTTTGGAATATGAAGTTCAATGACTTCCTTACAACTCACAACCTTGTACCTACAATTTGAGACCTTTGTGCACGTATGTAAGTGCAATGGACCCAATATAGATCTTGTGCATTTTTGTCGATGATGAGTTTACATGCAACGTTAAAACCGAGTCGATTGCCTAAGTTGATGATGGAATTCTCTATAGCGTTAGAAACAAGAATATCTCACAAGTCCTTGGTGAGATGAAAGGAGCATTTAGCATTATAGAAGGAGACCCTAAAATGTATGTTGGCTTGCATATTTCTCGTGATCATGTCCAACATAAAATCCAACTCAACTTGTAGTGCTACATTGATTGTTTTATTGCCAAATTTGGAATGTAGTATGCCATTCCAATCTCTATCACTGTTGACCCTCATTCATTAGCGGATTTTCTCTCAGCCTAAAATGAACTACAAGATTCTAGCTTTCCATATCGCAACTGCATTGGCAACATCTAGTTTCTAAACCAAGGTCCCTGAGTGAATGTAACGTATGCTACTAGCTATGCTACAAAATTTTGTGAGACACAAGAAGCTTTTTATGCAAGAGTTGTAAAGCATACCATTAATGCTTTACAACTCTTGCTTGAAAAGCTTCTTGATGCTTAATGGTAGTCGATTTTATCATTAATGCTTTTCATGCAAGAGTTGTAAAGCATAAATGGTAGCTTTTGATGCTTAATGGTAGTCAATTTTATCGGGCAACGAGAAGTAGCTATGCATTGTTACAAATACTACAAAAGCAAAACATATTGTTGCTCATTTGGCTATTCCATAGATAATATGGCTTCGTCTACTTTTACATGATCTTCGTTAATTTCAAGTCGGTCCCACGCTCGTGTCTACGATAACCAAGTTGCCATCCGCTTAATACGTAATCCAAAATTTCACTAAAGAACCAAACACATTGACTTTAAGTTTCACAACCTCCGTAAAGCGAAAGCACAAGGGGATATACGTATTACTTAATCAATACAATTGTCAATATTGCCAATGTTCTCACAAAAGGCATTGCTTAGAGACAAGTTTGATTGCTTAAAGAATCTACTTGGCTTCACCACGGTTGATGTTAGCCATTCAACCTCGTCCCAAATAGAAGTATTGATGGAATTACCTTAGATTATGTATAATACGGTATGAGGTTGGTTAGAGTATATAAGTTCTTGTTATAACAATGAATGATGAGTTTTTGTTTCACACTGACTCATGCTAAGTTTCGGCGGACTTTCTGCATGCGTAAATCTTAGCAAGTTATTAGGGAGTTTAGAATAAAAGGCCAACTCCTGGTATTATTCAATCATTTGTCGATAAAATTGAACAAAGCTGTATCACTACAAAGTCGGACAAATCTATACCAAGAACAACATTTAGTAGGAACTCACTCAAAGTGCGCATAAGCCTATCAGTCGACATGTTGGAAGTCAAAAAAAATACTAGATAAGTAATGGAAGGATATGAAAACAAACATTCGTACAAGGTTGAATGAAATATACAATCTTTTGATTGTGTAGTATTATTGCTCCTTTGATGAAAAAAATAGGATTTATTTTATTTTATTTTTATAAAATAAAACAAGTGTTATAAATAAACTATATATTTCTCATGAATTTTTTTGAACAACATAAGGCTTTTCAAACCTATCACGTTGTGGAGCAAGAAGGATTCGACTAAGGGTAACAGGTTTGGTGAGATCCGTTGCCCGTTAAGTCTTAGGGTTCACTAAAAGGAACAATTGCGCGGTAGCTGAAGACTGAAGTTGATCTTATTGGATTTTGGATTTTGTAGCCCGTATATTTCCAAACGGTTACAATATGTTTCACAATATTGCAAAAAAACCATTTAGACAAATTCATTTATCAGTAGATATTCACTTGATCCATTAATCAAATTAACAAATTTTTTATTAAATTAAGGAAATCATGAATAAATTATTCAGTGTATAAATTAAATAGATAAAAGAAAATAAGTGAGTTCCAAGGTTCTGGCGCCATGGCAGTTTCATCTCCGGTTCATCTTTGATTATGGGAAACATATTGTGACCGTTTGTGTAAAAACAATTTGCTTGAATCATTCCCACCATGAGACTAATGAACATTTTACATGTAGCGGTGACTTTTTGGCCAGTGACTTTGGCCTCCTTCATTTTTAATGAGGCTTGTTTCCGCTTTTCCTCTTTTTAACCGTGATGGGGATTTCAGAGGAGGAAGGAAGGGAAAGGTGGATGACATGTATGAAGGCTTTTTCGTTGTAGCCATAAGGTGGAGGTCTCAATTCCCCGTGGTTTTGCAAATGGATTTGATTGGTAAAGGCAAAAGTATTTTTTATTATAAAAGATTTTTTTAGTCAAATCTGACACTGGCCCGGGGCCAAGAATTGGCCTTTCATTCTCGGTGCATCCAATTCACCAAGCTCGGGCTATGTCAGAACTTGCGTTTTATGATAAAAATATTCATACTACCAAATTGGCCCCGCCTTATAAGTGTACAGGGGTTGGGGCCAATTTTAGCTTTTTAGCCAATAAAAAGGGAGGATTTCAACCCTCAAATGGGCTGAATCAGCCCGGCCCCTTGATGTAAATCGGCCCTTAGGATGCACAAATTAATACCTTCATATGTTGTTAACTCTTTGTTTTATTTTACGTTTTATTTTGGTTCTGATTTAATTTATAAAGCATCACATCTAATTCCTGTGAAAGTGCAAATTGTTGTGTACACAAACGATCGTCGGTCATGATATGTAACTTCCCATAATATGTTATAATTACTGCAGGAAGAGTCAAGACTATATTGCTTTCCTGGATACAAAGGTGGATGAGATGCATGAAGGCTCTAGTCTAGCCACAAGGTAGAGGTATATTCCTTCTTTACTCCTTCATCTTGACTTTCCATAATTCATTGTTTTTGTACCTAAATTATTACTAGAATCTTCAGCTCATACACCATTTGGAGGCCAAACTTAAGTCCGAATTCACTTCTTTATTATGTTTTTGGTCTATGTGTAAGATGTACAAAAGTCTAGATATGTGGTTGAAGCTATATTCTTGTTTGATTGCGCTGATTCGTAGACTTAATCAAACCTTGCAATATTGCAGGGGGGAAGCACAATAAAGTGTACCACAAAAGTGCTTAGCTCATTGCCAATTTCAGCCATTGTTGTAAACACTAAGAAAAGTGACATATAATTTGATGATATGTTGGAAGGGGCTTTGGGTATAAAAAATAGACTCGGTCATCTTGAGTCTACAAAATTTTGGAACCGATGTGTGCCTTTTACAAAGCCTTACGAGTCACGGCAAGTGATCCAAAGTGAATGCTATCATTTGAAGAAGTGGACAAAAAAGAGTGCACAAATGTTAGAAATCACTTTTGACTGCGCTGTACCCTCCGATTGTGAATTGCGGTTTCAAAAATGGGCCTAAGCAATTCCTTTGAAAGTTTGTATAGCCGAAAAGTTTCGTTGGGACGTTTTCGGGGAGCTGTTTTTGACGAAACTTTTTGTGAGGTTTTTTTCACCAAACATTGTTTTTTAAATTGGAAAAAACATCCTCTAAAGACAATAGAGGGCCCCAAATGAAGAAATTAAGACTTTGGAAAAGTTCATTTTCATGATTTAGTACTAGTGGTTAAATTAAGTTTCAATTGAAGATGTTTTTTTTATGGAGATGCCTGTAAAATACCTTGTGACACCTCAAAAAGTGACTAAAATGCTCAAAAACTACAACAAAATGCTCAAAATTAGATTTGAGCAATAAAAAACAGCACACTTCAAATTCACTTCCTAGTGATCACATGTTGCACTTTGTGGTACACTTTATTGTGCTCTCTCCCTGCATTATTTCCATAACATGTCACACGGCAATGAAGAATACAAGAACCATTAAAATCTCATTTCATCCATCTTGTACAAATGGCAATGAAAAAAAAAAAAGGGCTCAAATTTTCTAGATTTATTGGATCGGCCAGGCTTTTTGGCCTCAAAGCCATTACATATGGGAAATCGACCTCCGTTATAATCTTATTATAATGGAAACTTGACAATCAGCTCCAACGAAAATTGGCCCGGCCTCTATATGTAAATCGGCCCTAGGGAACCATTTCAGTGAAATCACCCCAACTGCTCCAGCTCACGCACACGGGGAAATGCACAGAGGTCTCTAAAACCGCTACTCTCTACAGCACACAGAGGTCCTCAAAGGCTCAAATGTTGGCACCTCATAGATTATATCGGTTCTTTTTAATACACTGACGATTCTAGGTACTCCCCTTAACGCTGGCTACTCAGATCACACAACTGATTCAATTTCCACATCGAAACGACAACTCCAAATGAACTCTGGATTTACCAACGTTGATCCGAAACTACTACATCGATTTTCGGAATAGTTACTCTGGTTGTTGAAGGGAGAAGAAGTGAATATAAATGGAATGGAGGGGGAACGGATGGTAAATTGAACTTCGGAAGGAGAGGTGAGAGGATGAACTCGTGGCCAAACCTGATGGTTGGGAGGATGAAATTTCGGAAGAAAGGTTCAGAAAGCGGCCCCTGTGGGCCAGGTCTCGAAGGTGGACTTCGGTGGGAACGCAGATGTACTAAACCTTCGAATGCCGAAGGGAACATTGCTACCACTCACGAAAACATTGCTGCAGGAAAAAGTTGCAGAAATGGTTGCAGAAATGGTTGCAGAAACGTTGCACAAAACGTTGCAGAATACGTTGCAGGAGAACCAGACTGCGTTACTTTTAGAATCAACTAGCAACGTCTTGCTCCGCGAGCGTTGCTTCCTTCCCCGGACGTTGCTTCCTTCCCCGGACGTTGCTTCCTTCCCCGGACGTTGCTTCCTTCCCCGGACGTTGCTTCAGGAGGTTGCTTGGGTAACGGTTTTCTAGCTAGTAGTGAATGAACTCAGGAGAAATCCTTTACACAATTAATCTGGAGATAGCAGCGGCCAGAATTCAGTTGTTGTACTCTGTTTCTGTGCTCGTGCACATGGGGGTTACTCTTTTTTTTCAAGCAACTCTTACACAAATATTGGACGACTGCAGGAACTGTGTGGTAAGATGGGGTATTGGAAGTCCACTTTTTAACTTAGAATTTATAACTCCAAAAGATATTCAACTTGTAGTACTTACTGCATGCATTGGAAAGCAGGCAGATACAATGCACAAGTGCCCACAGTGTGCACATCAGTGACATCACTCGCAAGTTGCATCTTACAGTTGAGTTTCGATGTGTTCCAGTGGTGAAGGTACTAGCTAACCATGTGGAACAGTACCTGAAGAACATGGAAAGTTTGGAAAGAGCTAAAAACGGACTACCAATCGGACCTTGATGATGCTACTCTGTCTGCAACTATCAACAAGTACAGAATGATCTTGTCATCGTAGTTGAAGTACAGGCGAACTTTGTAGGCCGCTGTTTAAACTTTATGCAGTATCTCTGTATACGAAAAGTCCTGAGTGCATCAATCGTACAAGCAGCTTGGATGATCACAACGTTTTCTCCCATGTGAGTACAAATCAAGCCAGAGTGACGAAGTTTGGATCTGTCAAACAAATATTAACTTCTGGTTTTCATGAATAAGTTAGCCTTCGGCATCCAGATGACTGGATAATGCATGCCTCTTGAAAATTTGAAAATACATGTGCAGACAGCTTAGATAGAAAGTCTGCTTGAAAGTTGAAACTACATAGAAATGTTCACAAATCAAACCCTTAGTACCACTTACCAATGTGGATGTCACATTTTCACATCTCTTCTCATGATCATTACATCACAATCCAATCAATCTGAAGTTGAATTCTGTGATAACATAATCAGCCTTGAAAAACAAACAATTAACACAGGGTCAAGATCTCTTTTTTCATCTATTATCAATCCAATAGAATCATCGTTTATAAAATCATGTGACTACATATCTCCCCTCTTTTAATTTTTTTAAATTTTTTAAATTTTTTTTATATATCTTTCATGGTTGATATGTTCAATATGTATATCTCTTTTATCATATTCAACAAGAACAAAAATACTATACTTTGAAATTAGGATTTAACCAAGTTATAGATTTTTGAATTAAAAAAGGTATGATTTTCTAATAGCTTTAAAAAAATGTATTATATAAATACATCAAATTAAATAACTTAATATTAACTTAAATCATATATCATATCAAGAGCTTAATCAAATCTATACAATGAATATATACATAGAAGTTCTTCATTACAGTTAGAAAGTCGATAAAAAGGATTTACAATGAAATGATACAATTCTTTTGGAATTATGGGTTTGAAAATATATATAACAAGATGAATCATTTAAAATCTTTTAGACTTTGTGAATAAAATTTCTAGATAACACTTGTTTTCAATTGGGATTATATCAAGATTAACACTGCATCATAAAATCACGGCAAACTAAAGAAACGCAGCACTGAAGTTTTCTTCATGACAAAACTACCCTTCCTTATATATCATTGCTGACTTAAAACTCTGCATATATAGAGCTTTCTTGGAACAACACTTACAATATCTCTGCAAAAGAGGAGAAACATGCAGCCACATGAATCAAATAAACCATGAAATATGTGGACTGGACATAGAGAAAAAAGAGAAGTTGAACCTGTGAGGACTGCATGTTTGTCCAGCTGCACATGATCGATGGTTCCAGCAGTAACAAGAACAACAACACTTCAGAGGCTTCTGTATCCTTCAATGCCGGCTGGTTCCACTGGGAAGTCTTGCGTTTGCAGATTGCGAGCTGCAGGAACTAGAGAGGCAGTCCCTAGAGAAAAAGAATATAACAGTGTTTACATATTCAGTGCGCTCCTTCCGGTGATTGCATATCCAGCGTCCGCTTATCCAGTGCGCTCCATCCGGTGTTTGTATATCCAGTGCATGCATATCCAGGGCGCTCTGACTGATTTAAGCGATCGATGAGAATGATGCAAGGCATCTGAACCGGAGAGAAACGTTGACGGTGTCTGTGGTTGTTCATCAGGACTAATTCAAAAGAGGATTAAGTACATCAGTTCATGCCCACATGAGTGGAGATCACGATCTGCATCGATCCATACATATTCTAGACCAGGCTGTTCTCAGTACCACATATTTATAAAAGCTGAGCGTAGTAACCGTGACCCTGCAGAATGCTCATCGAGAACTGGGGCCGACTAGCGCCCACGATGTACGCAGGACGCCATACGCATCTCTAGTGTCAGCCGTCCCTTAGGGTGAAGGGCCAGGATGCACAAGACCAGATTCCTAGCTAAAAGTCAAGTGATAAGCTGCATGACTGCCTGCTTGCCTTGCTGCATGGGGCATACTGCATGGGGCATAGGGCATCCACATTCAACTGCAGCCGTGAATGGGAGAAATATCTCCCTCAGTTTTCATACAAATTCGGCTTTGCAACAAAGTCAGCTTGACCACATGTGCATCAACTATTGCAGTAACTAAGTTACCTACACGGATAAATAAGTCGTTCAAACTCCAAAGGGTAGTCGTCCCCTTCATACTTCTTCGTTCATGCAGAGAACGCGTTCACCCATACAAGAGTGTTGGCGCAACGAAAGCTCATTCGACGAAGAACTTGATCGAACATCCGAAGCCATGGTTTTCCTTTTTAAGATTGGACGAAAGCCAATTTCCATTACGTGACATGCAAAGCCAAGCTATGGTTGGCCCACAAAAATTCCAGAGTTCCTGCAGGAATTGGGATCCCATGAAAGTCTCAGAATTGCAAATATCTACTGCTCTTGGAGGCTTTTGCGGCCTTCCTAGAAGCTTCCAACAGTATTTCCTTGATGATTTTTTCGAAGAAGATAAGATTGAAATTCACTTCACTAAGTTCACTCCTACTTTAACTCTAAATATCCGGCACTTGAACTCAAACACGATAAAATGATCCACGTGAAGGGCCACAAAGCGACAAAGAAGAAAAGCGTAGCATGTTGAGAAGAGACAACGGATGTCTGGTAAAGATTCTGTCGAAACCAATTTAGTGGGTTACCTGCAACGAACTAACATTGCTTGGTATTCGAATAATCTGGTTCAAAATGATTGATGTTGAGCCACTTCAGACTCGTGTTCAAGATGGTAGAACTTTAGAAGTACTGAATAGACCCGTACCTGAGCCTGGAGTAATTTGATGTAACTCCGGATCATTGTACGCGAGGGTGAGCAATTTCCCACTGCAAGCAGTTTGAGCAGGATACTCTGTGATTTTGGAATTTTGGAAGATGCCGGTTCCTGAGGAGTTATACCGATATTCTACATTCCATGGCCGTGTTGGTCGGATATTCTTCTCACTTACTGCAGTCACCTACATCTGCCGTTATGTAAAGTTGCTCTGCATAAGTGAAATTTCCAGAGACTACTGAATTTTAATTCAGCGGAAGCCTGATTGCTTATTGGTTAGCATAGCTAGATATACGATTAATTGTTCGGCCCCACGACGGCGATGCTCAGGCTGGACTGCAACAATGTTTCGCCTATGCTTCAATAATTATCGATGAATTAGCAGCACTTCGCAAGATGCCGGCAGACGGACGGCGATGCAGCTCTTTGCCGATAAAACTGTGTTATCAGGAGGCTAGAATATTAAATTCTAGAGAGTGGTGACCTCATCGGGAAAAGAACCACAAGTCTCCTCAAGTATTCTGAAGCGCAGGACTGTTCACATACCAATCTAACTTGAGACTTATACAGTATGTAACTCCTACTGCTTCATTCTACCTGATGCGACACAAAATCGCCTCATGAATGATGTTCACATCTCATAGTGCAAGGTAAATTTAGATGTCAAATAATCAAATCTCAGACTCTGAGTTTAGAGAATGTAAATTTCAAATTTCTGGAGCCGAGAATGCCTGTGCACTGGACTCCTCCCGAGAAACTCTTCTAATTGTATTCCCTAGTAAGTTTCATTAACAAGTTCTCAATGACTGTGCACCGTCTGAAGATCAGTATGTACGCCACCCACCAGCGGAAGAAACGGACGTTTTCGACTGACAAGGGCCTGACAAAGCTCGGCATTTCACAGCTCGAACTTCAATCTCATTATAGCAAATTACGTCCTTCACATGTGTCGCTCTTTTTGGATTAATTCTCCTCCAGAAGGCCATTATCCCCGTGAGGAACATGAAATGGATTCTGGTTACTTCTTCGGAGGGATTTGTGAGCTGATCCAGAATATGTGCTGTGCATGCATCAAAATGACCCATTAATCTGCTGATTAGCTGAGCTTAGATGGTAGTTTAGTCGATTACTTAATTCACAGTTCTTTGACTCGTCTTCGGTTTTCGCTATTCAGTATGACGCCGTGTGGCTATGGCTAGTTGGGCATTCGAAAAGGTTGATTTCAGAATTGCCGACATTTGCTCATTCATTTTGAATGAGTTACTAACTAACATAGTATCGCTCATGGTGATCTTGTATCCTGTTTGACCTTTAGCGCATTTTAATTGTTGAACTACACAAAGGTTATTGTTGAACTTTTTTAAACTTTTGATTGCAGTGTGGCTATGGAGGTAGCAGCGTCGCTTTTCCGGGCTCTTCAACTCTTTTGAGTAATTGATCTTTGGTACTCGAATTCGGTAGCACTCTTCACAGTGTCCTCTAAAAAGTTGCAGAAAATGTGATACCTTTTACTAGTTCTGCTGCAGGGTTCCAATAAGAACTTCGGCCACGAAACCTATGAACTTGAGTCACGCTACATCTACCTCATGCTACCATTTTCTTTAATATGGTGGCTCCCCTATTCTCTATGAGCTTTAGTTAAGCACCTATCTAGTGATTCAGGAGGAGGTACACAGATTTGGTAAGACGGACTTGCAGCATATCAGGCTGATCATAGAGAGGAATCCTAGTGCTAGAGATAGATGATGCCATTTGGTTTCCATCTTGCAACTTGAACAGGTCATGTACATTGAAGTACACATTTAATCGGCCTGTCAAAATGTCACGAAATAACATGCACTGCAGTTGATGAAAACCAATTAATGGAGTCCACAGCGATTGTAGTACGCTCGTTACCAGAGCAATAGTCTTAACATTTCTCTATTATCTCTCTGGGAGCTAATGGAGAGGTATTTGCGTTAAATCTGAAGTAGCTGATGAGAGAAGACGCCAAGGTTGTTTGGGAACAATGCAGTAGTTGGATTGTAGATGTGCAGATCAAAGAGGAGTTTCATACTGTTACAAGCATACTGACATGCACTTTCCATAGTTCCTCTGGGAATTAATATTTGTGCCAAGCGGCATATCATAACATTTACAAGATGCTTTGAACATTCGCTGATACATAAGCAGTGACTCGACTACAGGTTCCATTGCTGCAACTCGAACAAGCTTTACAAATGTCTAGATGTCAGCAAGGATGATTTTTTCTTTATTTGCCAAAAGCCCTTACAAAGACTATTGAAGAGCATTAATCATTCACAAAAGATTGTCTACAAGCTTTTAAAGTGAGGGATCCAGCTACTAATACTGCCTACATCGTGTAAACAACAAAGCCTAGAAGAGGCCGGCTTCATAAAATTTGTTGATGTGATCTTGCTGCAGTCATAGAGCTTGATTCGATGACGTGTGTACACATCTGAAGATATCTCACTGGATTTCTTGTACGTCCATTTACGCTGCTGCGGAGTCCATCCAAGATCTGTGACGTCACAAACACATGCGATAGAGCCTCGCACTCTGCTGTTAAATATTCACATGAATTCCCCAACCATCTATCTCAACTTAGAACTAGGATCCAGCTCACCAACCGGCAGTAACAGCGAGTCTGCAGCAAAATCATATGTTGGCCTCACATGCATTTTGGATTCCACCTACGTGATATCCAACATTTAGAATTCGAAGAGACAAGCCGTGGTGCACAACATCATTATTGTCTCAAAAGCACTAAGTCAGCACAAATGGGACACATACATATTTGATGAGCAAAGAAGTCACTTCATTTGAGTAGGAAAGGGAAGCGATTATCGAACGTGGTGGCCGGCCACATGATGTTTCACTCGATGCTTTACTCGTCCTTTGGCATCTGGTAGGGGCGCTCCGTCGGGATCCGTGTCTCGTGAAGCGACAACCCCTTGGTTGCACACAGCTTGGCACGAAATTCTAATATCATTCCGGAACTTCATGTGGGAGAATGAAGATCAGAAAACCTCTACACACTGACCAACAAGGACGAGTACTAACCATTGTACACACTATCACTGTCGTTGAAACCCCAACAATACCAACAATAAACATCTACACAAAAAAAAAATGGGTGGTCCTGCAGTAATTCGATGTGTACCTGAAACCCTATCAACAACCACCAATATACTATGACTTCCACAATGACGTATATATATGGTGACAAGATTAGTAGCAACAACACATTTCCATGCGAGAAACCACGAGTACAAACAGACTTGTGACCCCCACAGAATGATAACGGAAAGAGTAAGAGCTTCGCGCCAAACTGCGGCTTCCAAGGGGCGGCACTTGGAATGCACCCTACCGGAGCGACTTGGGCCAGTGAAAGAGTGGTACTACTGAACTCGAAATCCGGAGAGAGCCGAGCTTCATTCGATCGCAGCAGCTGAGCGAGTAAGTGTTCTACAAAGCGTGTCCCTTAGGCAACCAGGCAGACTCCAAAATGTGAAGAAGAAGAGTGGAGCGATTACCTTGTGAAGATGGTCACTAGCCTTGGCCTTATGTACTTTTCGAGCGCACCATAGAAAGCGGGGCATACAGAAGCGAACCAGAGGACGGACGTTCTTTCTGCAGGCTGGGGTAAATCCTGGAGCCAAGAGGGGTTTGCCCTGCTCTCCACTGTGAGTACTGTGACACCCAGGAATATTTCAAGCCTTCTACACTATTCTATTTTTGGTTTTACAGCCCGTAACTGGTTCAAAGAGCATCAAGAGTGTCTCAAGAGGGCCCTGCGAGATCTTCGAAATCTACATGGAGACACCCTTCAAGCAGGACTTTGTCAAAACACTCACGTAACTTGCTCCAAGGTACGGTAATTAAACCTTTTCTACCGTGATTCTCACTTCTACCACTTCTACCACTTCTCCATTATAAATAGTAGCTGGCTGGATGCAGTTATTGTCGGGCAAACTTTTGCCATCTGAAGCCCCAAGGCAATGCTTGTACTTCAAAACAATAATGTTCAAATTGCAAAATAAATAAATTACTAGTACCGCCGAATCCCCATGGGTCATCGATCGCCTGATGGGCCAGGCTTTCATTGTTCATAGCAACGTCTTGCGTGTGTTGCGTAAAATGTACATACATGTGGTCATGGGCATCTGGTCGAGGCCAGGTGGGCCATTATGATTTCCACGGCGCCCACAGGATTCTTGCGGATGCGGAGTGAGCTCACAATGAGAAACTGGGCGCGTTTTTCTGCCTAACCTACTAGCCTAGTACACGATTTCGACTTTCATGAGTCATGGCTGCTCAAATCGAAGCCTTTGCAATTTGCAGTCGCTTGAAATGACTCGGAATGGTTGTATCGCCCAAGAAAGCTGCTCATCTGCTCCTTCAAGCGCTGGTGGAATCCGATTTCTCCTTTAAAATCTTCGATTTTCTCGTCGAGTCCATAGTTCCTCCAATGACATAATCCGTTGTCTCCAAGTAGACTAACTTTTGACCCATATTTGGATCTCCGACAACAACAAACTTTCTTTATAAAACGTACCTTCCAGTGACTATTGCCCAAGACTGCAGAGCCCACTTGGTGGTTTTCCACTTTATGACAGATGTTCTCCAAGTTCATGCTCAGTAAGTTAGATCATCGAAGCAAACTTGAATAACAAGTTAAGTAATTAACTTAATGGTCGATGGAGGTCCCACCTGATCATCCTTTGAAGGATTCAACATGCCACTCGTAGGCTGCAGCCAGCATATTGCTCAGAAACATATTATTCTTTAGACCAAAGGAGCTGCAACATGGATGTTCCCCTTTGTTTAGCCGCACTGGGTGTTTCAAGGGGATCTCTAAGTCACTGTACAGACACTACAATGCACAATGCACATTGATTTGCGTGTTGTGGGCTAATATTGGCCAGCCATTGTTCCTGGTCTACACAAATACTCTATATATTATATATATACAGTACTACGCTAATGTGCAAGGCGGCAACCATTGCCGTCGGCCCGTCAGTGTGATCAAGTGGTCAATCCCATTGGCCAACCCTCGTTCTCTGGTTCTAGTCAAGCTCGCCGTGTATTGATTTCACCACGTGGAATCTTGGCCTACTTGCAGGAAATGATCGGAACAATGTGCAAGTTTTTTTGTTTTTTTTCTTGGCCGGGTGGGGGATGGGGGTATATTGAAAAGTGCGGTGTTGTATATCCACATCATTCACAATAGGTAAATATTAAGTTTTTCAGAACTAAGACAACTTTATCTTGTTAGTAATTGAAACACTTGTCTCTTGTTACATGTGAAATATTCAGCTTATTAGTTTAATCTTTTTCATGCCCCCTGCTGGCTGTTATTCACCTCGCTTTAACAATTCATTGAAAGTTCAAAACCAAAAAAAGTCTTCAATCCGGGTCTAGAGCTTGTGAACAAGAAAAAACATAGCTTAGACAAGAAAAAAGTTGGCATATTACGACTTAGATAATCATTGATAATGAGTATTATGAGGCGCTATGAAGTGTGCTTGTGGAAAAGACATCTAGATTCTACTAACAAGTGGATTTAACTCATTTGAGAAAAAAGAAGCTTGCAACTTAATATGGAGCATTTCTTCAATATTCTTGTTTTGTACATGTCTGTACTGAGTTTGGACCATCTAAATGGGGTGGTTTTTTAAAGACTATACTTCATCGTCATAAAAAATCTAAATATCCAAAAAAAAAAAAATTAAATTAAATTAAAAAGACAAACATAGCATTGTCTAAAAAGGTGGAATAATAAATGAAGAATAATTTGCCTTTAGTCAAGAGACGTTAGCCGAGGCTATTCTTTCATGCGTTAGCCCCTTCATTATCTCCCCTTTACACACAAAGCAAAAAATCGCGGATTTTTTTTGTACTCTGGAGTCTGGAATTTGTCCCCCAAAATGATCCCATTACTAGGGCTAATCTTTGGAAGATTATCGCGAGCTAGAAGTTAATTGAGGCTAAAGTGCCACCGATCAGCCCCCCCCGCGATAGTTTAGCCTAGGGGGCTAACGTCTCAAAAACTTCTTGTACAAACTCTATAACTAAACAAAGACATATTTGGCAAATTATTATACAATCCTAGTAGAATGGAAAATCATATATTTTCACATATTATGGTAGGTACTTTAATATATGTATAGTGTGTTGATAGAATATATGTGTGGAAATGTTGAATTCCATAAAATTGAAGTGCCTAACTTTTAAATCACAAAAGAACTAGGAGGGCACCTTTTCAAAAAAAATGTATGTACAAATGGATGTGGCATTTTGGAGTTTATTATGCACTCTAGGTTTGACATAAAACATGTGCAATGCTTGAACACTATATTTAAAAGAAAATGTATAATATTACAACTCAATTCTCTGTAATCCCACTTCCTTCGCCATATAAGTATGGTATTTTGTCCCCATGCTTGGTATTTGTTCATTGCACATACTTCAATCAAACCTAGAACGTTCAGCTTCAGAAACTATTAGTAATCTACTCCATCTGTTCCACAATTTGACATCCAATTGCCTCCAAAATAATTTGGAGGTGCCCCCTTGAAGAGATTAAAATATTCCCCTGGGGCCTTGATGCAAAAAGGAGCTTTGTGGTTTGCTTCCAGCGCGCCATGCATGTGAGGCTTGGAAAGGCACAATCGTGACTTAATGACCATAACTGATGACAACGATTCGGGATTATCCACCAGCGGTCACAAGATCCAGATTGCGTTGGTCAGTGTCGCTGGCGGAGAGAACCTGAGTGAGGAGCCGGGATTGGCCAAGCCTTGCAAGGGAGCCTCGATTCCCGACTATGGGGGTGAGGCGCTGCTCGGCATGGGTCATGCTTCAAAGCCGCAGACTCACAGCCGTGCAAGGAAAGACCGTTATCAAGATTAAAAGCCGTCTTAAGTTACTTGTCACTAGCGGGAAAAGGAAATGATCACACCAATCCTGCATCCGCAAGTGAGCTCAGGCAAGCTCCTGCAGGGCAGAGGAAAATTTCAGATATTGGCACTTTTCCTGCGTCCGAAGGCTCAAGGGTGTGGGTGTGAGGGTCGGTGACGAGGGCGTAGGAGTACCAGACGCACTCTCTGGCGCTGGTGCTCTACCAGGCTACTTTCAAGCGCATCCAGCCAGGTGCGGGGCAATGGGCGTCACTGGGGCCCTCCCAGAGTGGCCCCACCTGTGCCGTGCAAGTCCCGAGGGCAGTAGTACTGCTAATATCTGAAACTTTCAGCCTTACCCCTTTCCATGGTTTTTGAAACCCGAGGAAGTTTATCCCAACTTTGCCGCAACAGTTTCAATTGAGTCAGCTAGATAGTACCCTTTCCCTTCTGTAATCAAAAGTATTATCTCAGAATCATTGACAAATAAAGAAGTTTCAGGGCCCTTCAGCTACCCCCGGGCCCCAGCAGAGTGGTTACGTTCTTTTGACTTTGCTAATGTTAGCAAAGCGTAAGAAATTCATCATTGTCGTGTCATCGGTGAGTGCAACATTCCGTGTTGCTAGGCTGATATCAGTGTACGCTTTGTCTGAACTATTTTCAGGTTCGATGAAACACCACGAAAACTACACAAGTATGTCGCACCTCCTGTCGCGCTACAGTCGGTCCATATCGCTCCAGACTTCAAGGTATAATACTCTTAGTGAAACATTCGAGGTGCTCATGTAATACTCGATAAATGTGACTTTCGATATAAGATACCTCAGTTTTCATATCGCTCAGACGCAAATTTATACATTTCTCGTTGCTGAATTTGCAATTGTTTTGTTTAAATGGACATGGTGATCAGATGTTGGCAAGAGAAGCTATTGTGCACACATCAGGCAGCTGCAGCATATACTACTTTGGGAGTCAGAGCGTTTTCATTCTTGATAGATTCAGGGAAATTTGTGCTCAGGGAATACTACAGTACTACTCTAATGTACGTGAAGTACGTATATAATGTATTGCTCAATTAATCATGTAGTTATGAAAATAATGAGGCATCGAGTAATTGTTCAAGCGAAACTCTGTCAACAACAGACTCTGAAGCTCTTGACGAAGTGGAGTAGAAGATTAAACTTTGTCAATGATCTGATCTGCCATCGTGCACGGAGCTCCGTCGGCAGACCATGATTCATCTGATATTTAAACCTGGCAAGCGCTTCAGGTGCTGTCCCGTTTAACTGTGACTTTGTCTACTATTAAGATGCAATTCAGATAAATCGTATTTAGTACGGTAGGGAGTTGGTATCAATATTAACCCCCTGCCTCCAAATTATGCATCTACAGCAATATCGGGGTGCAGTGTACCCAATACAAAACTTGGTTTGCAATAGCAAATCAAAAATGAAGTACCACATAACAAACTCTTCCCCAAAGTGAACAAAACGATTGCGTGGGAGCTGTTCTTGAAGAATTCAGCATCTAGCATGGTTTTCTTGAGGCTTGAACTTAACACTTGAAGACAAGAAAAGACTTGACAAACCACTCAATCAAAGAGAATAGCTGCAATTCACATCTAGCAAATGTCACTGGCAATAGATGGCGTTACAGCTTCACCGTACACATATGCAGTACAATCAAGTCATTCTTACTCCTAGATTAGAAGAGCGCCATACTAGTTTCCCTACACTTCAGAAAGACATCAGAACAACAGAAGTCAAACTGGTAGTGTAGGACACAAGAACATAACTTGAAGGGCACTTCCAGCACAAACCTGACACTAGCAGAATCTGCTCTTGGCCTTACACCAACGTCCAAACCGATTGAAGAGACTTCAAAGGGTACAGGTGCCTAGTGCGGGGCCTAGTGCAAGGAGAGGTGAGAGGTAAGAGGTGAGAGGTGAGAGGTGAGAGCGGAGTGGTGAGAAAACTATCTGGCTCAAATATGGAATGTTTTCCATACAATCCCGAGGTTGCTTCGTTGCTTCTAGGGTCGGTAGTTCTTTGGTTTTGTCGGATACGGAAATACGCGGTTAACTTTAACATAGTAGCGCGGTTCAGACTTCGGCCAATGGTTCAGGAACAGTGTCCATACTGGTTCTTATCATTGACAGTACTTTTGGAAGCTAAAGTCAGACAGTCAGAATACTACTGGCCAAATTACTACTACTACTACTACTTTGTAACTATTCTCATCACGTGGTAACTCTCAATTCGGTCAATACATTCGAACTATCAGCTCTACCTCGAAGTTTTCCCATGCCATAATTGAAGGGCAAATTTCAAACGCAGCAAACACTACTAGACATGTCCATCAGCAAATACTAGCACCTTTCAATTTGTGACCATGACCAAACTTAGCTGGAGATCAAGTCACTGGTTCGGTACATCGGCAGGATAACGAAATAGCAAGTACTGCAGTCATTTCCGTTGTCGTAGGCACATTCATGAAATTTAAGCTGGCGTTCTCCAAACTAGATTTCACATCATCACTGGCTTGGAATGCATTAAAGTACGATCATAGAGTATCACTGAGACGGTCTGAGGCATTCTATCTGCGGTTACAAGCGTAAGAAAGAGGTCGGCAAGAGAGGTCGGCAACAAGCCCAGGTCTTACCAGCGGAAGAAAACCCTTGAAAAGTTTGGACAATCTTCGATTTTTCAGAAGGCTGCACAAAGGGAACTTAAGAATAGTCGAGTGGTCTCTAATTCTCGGAGCACCAGCTGCTTATTTCTGCGATATGATCTTGTATCTGGTACTGCAACACCTCAAATTGAGTTATTCCAACTCCATCATAAAAGTAGAATATAGCAAATACTTAAGGATTTGATCCTTTTAGCACTTGCACACAATACTAGCTAGAAGCTTCTGAACGTGAGGCAGTGGTACTTACAGCTGAGGCTCCAACTTCAAAACTAACTTAGCAAACTAGTAACTTAATATCCTAGTATCCGCCGCCCTCAATGGCTCACAAGAAAGGCTATCATCAACCTCTAATCATAGAAACAACTGATAAGAAACCCTACATATTAAACCTCAATCCCCAAGCCAACACTTTCACAATAGACAACATTTACACAACATTGGCGGTAGTATGCAGAATACCAGCCCTTGTGGCTCATTGTCTCAAATGATCGCACTCTGTAGGCGGTGCCTCTGAGCGAAAGAGTCCGATTTGAAGCAATTGCTCCATTTTCGCCGTCAAAGTTCAAAGACTCATTCCTTCCAATAACGTTCCCAATCTCCTGTACAATATGCCAGGACGTATTGTATTAGCCTTCAACTAGCTCGGCAACGAGGTATGCATCTCACTAAGGAATTTGCGAGTTTGTAATTCATTATAAATGTTACAAGTGGATTACATTCGAGAAAACCACATCTCGTCAAAGAAGTATCCAGAAGTGTCGAATCATTTTGCATTCTCCACGGAGATAGGGTACTGATGTTGCAGAAAATACCACTAAATTACAAGTCTTCCATATGGTGATTTTGAAGCAGTCTCTCATACGACAACTGATTAAACCCTGGCTTTACATAAAGCACAGGGTCCCAAGTTCTATGATTGACCATATGCAGAAAACTTGCTTGAAAATTGGTGCCAAATCACATTCGAACCTTTACTAGTAGACTGCTGGTTGCGGAACCTCAGGTTATGATTCACATAAATATCCGCTGCACCCGAGTACCTACAATCCCCATAGCATGTTAGACAAGTAATGTGCTGGCCAATAAAATATTTCTCCCAAGGCCCATCAGAGTTCATGCTGTACTTTCACGTCAACACGTGTTGCAAAACAGCTTCTAACAGGTTGCACATGTTGGTTTGAGAATGGGCAATCAACTGTGGGCCGGGTCTGCCGAAAATTACTCTACTACGCATCTCAGGACTCATAGCCAGCAGTTTCCTTTCTGATACGCAAGGAAATTCATTTCTTCCTGAATCTCAGGCACTATGGGGTGTGTTCAACCAAATAAGACACTGAGACTAACGAACATTAATTCGAAGGCTACACCTTTCCAAATCTCCCTGACATTTCGCTGCTATCAGTAATAACGTTCACATTTTACATACCAAAATCGTATATTTCCGGAATGCAATTCGATGGATACTGCAGCACTTCAAACAGAAACCCTTCCAAACTCAACTTACTGCAATCACGTTTCAAGTTTCACGGTGATAGGGTACCTTTATTGCAGGAATGACGTTCGAACACTATCTTCACTCCAGACTTCTCAAATTCAGCGCCAGCCACTGCAATCGCATAACAAGTAATGAAAGCCAACTCATACTCAAAACAAAGAACAGATCAAACGGTACTCTACGATTAAACATATTCCAATCCGGTATATCCCTTTCCTGGGCATTTACTGATGACTCGAAACAAGGCGACTGCACATGCGAACGAAACATGAACTATCAATCACCGAGGATTCAATGAGCTTATAATTAATTACCTCGTATGCTTACTAGTGTCTAACTGCAGCTAGCCGCAACGCCAACGACGCCATCAAACGGCGAACAAATGAAACCCTCTGACCACCCCGGTCGTCCACGCCGGCCTTGCGTAATTGCTGCTATCTCTGCTCACAAGATTAGGGTACGTTGCAATGATCACTCGTTGCGCGACAGCAGCTTCAGACGATGATTTCATGCGAAAAAATATGATTTCTCGACAGTACTAGTACGAATTCCAAAGTATCCGAATGAGATACAATATCACTGCCGCGTGATAGTGGTGAAGAGCAGGGGACAACGAAGCATCCTGGCTCAGACGCGTCAGATGAAAGGCTCCGGCTCCGGCTCCGAGCACTGGGCAGTCTGTTACACAAGTTACGTAAACCCTATCAATGGTAAAGGTAGGTTTCAGGTGTTATATATTACACTTCTTTAATACATGAATCATAGAGTAGATATACGAACTGAGGGGTTAATGAGCCGGAGTTTATGTTCCACGTAGCCTACTCATGCCTAACATGATGTTGCTAATCTAGGTAATAAGCTTGGCTCTACTAGTGCATTTTGCAGGAAAATTCGCATGTGTTGGTTATCAGATTCGAATAAGTTACTGGGCTAGAGGTTCAGAATATGTACCAGTAGTTGTGATTCAGTTTTGATAGATTGTGGTTAGTGGTTAGATTGGAAGGCATATTGAACAAGTTGTGTAACAGGCTTAAGGTAATTATATCTTTTTTCAATAGATTAAGTTATTTTCCATTAATAGGGTGATAATTTTCATGAATTGGAAGTTAGTTTTAATGATGAATGTAAATCTTGCATGATTTATTTCCTAACCCTGAAGTTTGTATATATTTCCTAACCTTGAATCTTTAATAGAAATAGACTTCCTCATATTTCTACTCATGATAATATCCTCATATTGATCACTAGTATTCTTTTAATAATTTGCAATGTTTGGATGCCATTGCATCATGCATGGTTATTTTTATGTAAATAATATTACATAAAAAGCCAAATTTAACAAAAGAAGTGACGGTCCGTTGCTAAAGAACTCTATTAATCAATTATAGTGTTTGGTGACTTTAAGATACTTCTACATTAATTAAATCAACAAAATAAGTAGATTAAAAAAGAACACCTCATGGTATGTGTCTACTATCTAGGAATACATACACCAAAATGAGCACATTGAAGAAGCATATAAAAATGAACAAAAAAGTGCTTCTCTCATTGTCAATTTGAGTCAATTGGCTAAACTTTATAATTAGTAATGGAAAGATATCATTGAATTCATGTTTGATTTTGGTGATGTGGATTAAACTCTCTTTTCATTGATTACATAAAGTAATAATTCTACTTTTTATTACTTTAACAATGATATAATAGGGTGTAAGCACAATAAAGTGGACCACAAAGTGCAACATGTGACCACTAACAAGTGAATATGAAGTATGCTGTTTTTTAAAGCTCAAAGCTGATTTTGAGCATTTTGGTGTAGTTTTTGAGCATTATAGTCACTTCTTAGGGTGTCGCAAGGTATCTTACACACATCTTTATAAGAAAAACATCCTGAATTGAAACTAAATTTGACCATTAGTTCTAAATCATGAAAATGAACTTTTCCAAAGTCTTGATTTCTTCATTTGGTGCCATCTGTTGTCTTTAGAGGATGTTTTTTCAATTTAAAAAACAATGTTCGATGAAAAAAAAGTGACAAAAAGTACTGCGGAAGTGATCCTCTTAAATAACATCCTTGCGGTAGTTTTGGAACGCTAAACCAATTAATGAGTATATAAATTGACTATTTTAGAATACCTCTTAAATATACAGAGGGCACCGCGAAATTAAAAGTGATTTCGGTCAAAACCCTAAACCGTTATGTTCACTTTTCCAAATGACTGCATTCACTTTGCTTAGATTTAAAGCCTTCATACAATAACTTTAAAGTGTCTACTTTGCACGAAACTTTTCCAAGTTGTAGAAAAACAAGTTGAGAATCCATATCAGCAAAAAAAATTGACTTCAATTACATCTTTCCGTCACTTTTGTGGAATTTTTGCAAAAGGGCTAAAACTGACAAATAGTTAATAAGCACTTTTTTGGTCCACTTTACCATGCTTACACCCAATATCTCCTAAAATAATCATCATTTTTGAATTCGGACTTTGGATTTGGACTTTTAGGGTGCATTTTCAATAGTAGGAAAGAAGAAAATTTGTGATAGAAGTTTTCAAAAACCACCATTTCAAAGTGCTTTAAATATAAAATAAAAGTTTAGAGTCTACATGATATCTTCCAAAATTTAGAGTCTAAACTTTGAAGGTAGATTATGGTTTGAAGGTTTGTTTTCATGCATGTTTTTTTCCTGTAAGATGTTAATTGTGGTTCCTAGTCTATTATATATACTAGTCTTCATTTACACAACAAGCATAATTTTTAAATTGAAACAATAACAAGGTGATAGACACCAAAAGAATATGATTGGATGGAAGGAGACATTGCCAAAGCGTGCATGAATCCTAAACTTGTAGAAGATGTGGTTTTCAGCTTTTGAAATGATACAATGAGTTACATTTTTAAGTTGGTTGAGCTTAGGATCATTAATTGACTGGCCAAGCTCCTCTACTCCAAATGCATTTGAATCAATTACAACGTCGTGCCTGTCTTGAGGTCAAAAATTTCTAATAAACATTATAATTTTGTACATCTTCACATTACGGCAATGGATACAAAGTATATTAGCTATGTTTTTATCTAACACTCCCTTGATTTGGTCTTTATTGAATATACAATCTTCCAAGTACAAGTCTATTTCTATTTTTATTGTGTTGGTTATTTTCTTCTAATCATATTTGAAAACTTCAAGTAAGATGGATCTTCACTGTCTTTTAGCGATGCATTTAGCATCCACTGACTGCTAGTTTTACAAAATGGAGAATTGTGGAGGAATCATAGATGACAAAATTCATCAAATTCTTGGATGGTCTTTACAATTGTGACAAATTGGTCATAATTGAGCCATGTCCTTCATTAATAATAGAACTTTTGATTTGAAGGAATTACTAGCTCTATTTGTACTTTCTTTAATTCTAAAATAGATTGAATTTAAAATTCTATTTGATAATTTTGACATCATGTTGATTAAGTCAATAGTTGTCGGAACACGGAAACGCAACTAACATCCGGATAGCATTCAAAATGAGCGTAAACTTCCGTATTGTCAACTAGGTTCCGAGTATCGTCCAAGGATTCAATAGTGCTTTACCAAGTAGTTACTCACAATCGTTCCGAGCCTTGCCACTGCTCGGATAGTATTTCCGGAACGTAACTCTTCAACTCTCTTCTCTGTTACATCAGGTGTTTCGCCAACAAACCCCAACGTCTCAGAAAGGATGCTACCTCACAACTCACTTAGAATACTCTGGCCAGCAGGTCACACAGACGACCACTCCCGATCCGTGAGACTACAACGACAAACCGATCCGGATCTCGGAGAACCAAGATCCGATTATCCCTAGGCGACCCGTGCCACGTTCCGAATCCCCCTCTCACACAGTGCGGAACCTCTTCAGAAGTTCAGAGAGCCCGATCAAGTACCCCTTAATCCGCTTCGACCCTAGCGACGGCTATTCCGCGTGAGGTTGGGTTGGGGACGGAACAGTGAGGCTTCACTCCTACGACAATCCGCTAAATCTTTCCGCTCAATTCCAGTACCATTCCGATTTGGGTCTCGTCACAACTCCCATTACCTTCCTATTTGAGCTACAGCGGAACTCTCATATCCTTCCCGGATCATTCACACTTAACTGGAAACCACGCACAGTACTTGCAAAACACAAATACTTTACTGATAAGGAATATAGGGAGAAAACATGCAAAACGAAGACCCGGACTGCATCGCCTCCCCCATTTAAGTAAGTAAGGGCTTCCACAAAAGCGGCGGCGCCGGAAGTTCAATCAAAAACCCTAATTCCTAATTATCTACCTAGAATCCTACTTTACAATTAATCCGGATCTCCCGATCCGAAATCTACTCCTATAAATCCGGAAAGTGACTACCAGTTCCAGTGCGAGGAATCTATCCCATCTTCGTCTTCTTGTGGCTCTCCTGCCCTTGGTCCTTCTCCTTCGACCGGGTCACCCGGGGCTCGGATCCTCCTGCCTTCCCTGCCCGCTCCGCCTGACGCCTAGCACTCCGTTCCTCCTTCGACTCCTTCGACTTGGTCTCCAAGCAAAGCCGGGTAACGACCCGGGTCTTCAAAGACTTGGGAGACTTGGGCAACATCCGCGAGGGAGGGGTTCCGGATGTCGGGGTTTGAGTCTCAGTTCCGGCTGTCCCTACCGGGGAGCTCGCGTGAGTTTCCGAGTCGGACCCGGAAATCGTAATTGACCCCTTCTCCGCCAGTTCCTTCCTCTTCCTCAAAACCATCCGAGCACCGGAACTGTCGCCAGGAGATTCCACCAGGGGCGTTCCGGTTGGTGTAGGAGTCACAGTCCTGGTCCGGGCTGTGGGTGAAGGGGTGAGTGCTCCCTCCTGAGTCACTCGGGTACGTCCGGTAGGTGAAATGGACCTCCTCCATTCCGCTCCGGCCACCTCCCCTTGGTGAACCGGAATAATCACCGACGAACCTAGGGCTGGGGGCACAACCGGCTGCACTAGCCGGGTTACCTCTTCCGTAACCGTCCGCTCCTCGGATCCCCTGATTGTGACTGTAGTCCCCGTCACTTCTGCCTGTCCGGTGGGAATCGCGGAGCCTTGCTGAGCCGTACTGGCTTCGGGTGACGCCTCCTTGGCCTGAACTTCCCGGATCAGGTCCGCGATCGTCTGAGCCGGTTTGAAGATATCCGAGTCAACCGCCATCTGCTCCTCAAACCGGAGCTTGCGCTCCATTGGGGTCCTGAACCCTGCACCGCGAGATTCCCCTACCATGGTCCGAGAGGGAGATCCGGGAAGTCTGGTTCCGACGTTGGGACTTCCGACTCCCGGATTGAGCAACTTCCGAACCTGCTTCAGGATCTGGTTCATCAAGTGCTCGCATTTGGAAAGGATCGTGATGATCCTCTGCTTATTCTCCAAATCCGCCGGCTGCAGCACATTCTCGTCGAACAACCTGGCCTTGTTGACTATATCACCCGGAACTCCTACCAACTTCCGAAGCTCATCCAAAGTCTCCTCCTGCTGAGCATGGAACTTCCGGATCTCCTCGCTCTTCGTCGCCAGTTCCGAGGTAAGCTCCTGCAGCTGAAACTCCAACTGCTTCTTCTCGCTCCGAAGCTTCCGGGCGTCCTTCAAAAGCTCCACCTCTCGGATCACCTCTTCCGGTAAACAGCCCCCGAGCGACGTGCAGACTCTCCGGAACAGCGTCTCAATCCGATCGTATGAGGCCTGCGCCCGATGAGTTTCTTTCCTGAGTGCCCGGAACGGGTCAAACGGAAATCCTCGCTCGGAACTGACCTCCTTCCGTTCCGTATCACCTCGGGCCGTGGAGGGCTCCGCGTGCTGCGACGTAGCGCGTTCCGATCGCGACTTGGAGTGGGCCTTCGTAGCACTGGGGTTCAGAAGGATCACCGTATCGTCTTCCCCTTCCGTGGACGCCGTATCCGAGGTGTCGCCGTGATGTACGACATCAAACCCGGACGGAACCTCCTGAAAGCAGAGGAGGTTCTTCGCAACCGTATAACTCTCCTCCTCCTTATCCATCAGCAAGCTATTGGACTGGTAGAGGTGGTAGAGAAAAGGGGTGATTGGGGTCGGCTTCTTTCCGATCGAGGGCACCATCTTCTGCACGGTTTCCGCTATGAGCGCGGCCCAATTTACCGGACGCTCCCCCGTTGTCGTGTAGAGAGGAGTTTGCTTTGGGAAATCACAGGGATTCTGGCTGCAGCTGAAATTGACTTAGGGAGGAGGGATTCTCGATCAATGTCCCTTCGGTTCTTGAGTCTTCAATCAGCTCCCCGTTGGCCTATCCTGTTATGGCTCTAGGGGCTCAAGGGTCAAGGAAGGGATAAGAAACCACGGGATACGGGACGGGTAGAACGGACGGCAGACCACGAGCTGAACCGTCCGTGAATATGGATCCTAAACTTTCAAATTCACAGTCTACTGGTCATCAACCCAGTCTCACTGTGAGAACGACATAAGATTCAACCATGTGGGCCATTAACCCCACTTCGTTGCCCACGACAATCAATGGGGTAAGGCTGATTGTTACCTCAGGCCAAACCCGCAACAAGGTTTACAAAGCCAAAAATGACAACACAAAATGAGGTAAGGCTGATTGTTACCTCAGGCCAAACCCGCAACAAAGTTTACAATACAAAATTCACAACGAGCCTCCAAATCAGGCTAGGAATAACAAAGCCACATGCCCACAACATAGGATAGGTCCTCGCAATGTAAATCTTCAATTGACTCTTCAATTCTTCAAGTCTTCAAATCTTCAATTCTTCAATTCGGACCTCTTCTGGACCAGCAGTACTAAAACAGTCACCAAAAACGTTTTAGAGCTCCACTTTGGATAAGTGATAGCTCTTTTGAAAGCTAAGACAGTTTTCTACAATGTATCAAATTTTCATTTGAAACACAGCTACTGTCTGTAAGATATGAGCCTTCAAACTTTACTATAAAATCTTGAGCGGCAGTGTATACTACTCAACTTATTTGCTCATAACTCAAGATACACGAATGCTCTCTGCAAGTGTAAAAGCTCTATAGAAAGCTAAGACAGTTTGCTATTATGCATCAAATTTTCATTTGAAACAAAGCTACTGTCCATAAGATATGAGCACTCAAACTTTCTTATAAAAATCTTGAGCAGCAGTGTGTACTACTCTACTTATTTGCTCATAATTCAAGATTTACGAATGCTATCTACAAGTGTGTTATCTCTATGGAAAGCTAACAACAAGTACTTCACTTCCTCTGAATTTCACTTTGCTTCAACAAGAGTTGCGACTGCAGGAGAGGTACGAAATCTCTGTTCCTCGCTTTGGGTAACAGCAGACCACTCCTCACTCAAACGCTCACAAAACACTCATAAAGGCTCCAAATCAAGTGAAATCAACGCTAAAAGAAGCGTATACTCATCATCTTTAACTCCACCAATTTTTGTATTCAAATTCCCCTTACACAATACACAGAGTCCGATTCAAGTCTCGGCTCTCTCCACTCCAGCACACCTCACAAACTAAAACAACGACAAGGAGAGAGGAGGAATCCCCCCCCATATCCTTCCAAACCCGGCCACCTCAGCCCATGCCTCGCCCATGAGGGCATCTCTCCAGCCATAGGCTCCCCCCATTTCTATCTTATCACCAATCTAAGTCATCTTTGGGTCCACAAACCTCAAAGTCAACTAGATAGAAGTAAAGAAAGCAACTAGCTTTCATCCAACTCCAAATAAAATCAATTGGTGGAAATAAAACTCAAAACTAAGGCTAAAAACAAGCCAAAATCAGCACTAAAATCCCAATAAAAGGAAGCATCTACTTCAAACATTCAAAAACTCCAAAATACGCAAAATAACCGCAGCAATGAAGCTTGCCCTCCGTTCCCTGGTCAGGAGATTGAGCTGCCCTTGAAGCCAAAAGCGATGGCCAACTTCACTAGAAATGCGGCTCACCATTTGACCTTCATTGTTGTTCTCAAAGCACCCCTCAAACACCATTTGATAGTTCCCGGAAAGCGTAGGCTCAGATTCCAAAACGATAACCAAAGCCCTGTTATCCAATTGCAAGGCCGGAAGTGTAAACTGCGAGATACCTGGCTCTGTTCGTGGTTGCACACAACGCTCAGAAGGCCCCGCCTCATCTCGCAAACGACGCCTTGAAGAAGATGGTTGACTTGGATCAACCGGTAATTGGGATAAGGGCAACTGCCAATCGTCAGGATCTTGTGATTCCATCACCACAAACACTGAATCCAAACCCAAACTACTCAGAGTGAACTAAGAGAAGCAAAGCTACCTCGTTATCTTTATTCTAAACGTAGTAGCTTCCTTGAGAAGCTTGCTTCTACTTTTAACACTCCAATAAAATCATAATGGCTATCTTTATAGTAAAACAAACACTAGCAGCCAAAGGCATCTTTTTATTTATCAAAAGATAACCTAGGTGAGAAAGAATAGACCTAGGAGTACTGTTCCGTCAGTCGAAAGCCAAACGGTTAACCACAGTGGTATAAAACCACTCCGGGACTAATATTTGTCGCCAAGTTGTAGACTTGGTTGGTTGTCAGAGTCCCTGGAAAGCTGCCAGCCGGTTCCGGGTTTGAATCCCGTCGGATCCGTTGATTCGGTCGGAGCAGCTGCAACTTGGCACCGCTAGTGATAGCAGGAAATAAGCAGCCAACCAGCCACCCTATTCCCCTGAGCTAAGTGACATGATGCAGTACAAACCAAGACCGTGGATCTCTCCACGACCCCACCCTTTTCTATCTCCATCCAATTTTTGAATTAGGACTTCAAGGTTGATCTCTCAATGTTTTTACATGGTATATGTATTTACATCACGACACCGTGTACGCTCCGAAGATGGTGTTTCCAACCGTGATGGTGACCTGTTCCGTTTTTAACGAATACAGGATCGGAACGAGGAAGGCTAGGACCTGTCTCTGTCTCCTATCCTTGCAGGCATCTATTACGCAACCGTTGTTCTTATGGATCTTCCCGTGGAACCTATCCTGTACATACTTATCCGTCCGGGTTGCCCAAAGGAGTCCGTTCTGCTCGAAGTCGTAAGTTTCCGCCCATCGTTCCGCACTCCACAGCGTGGGCTTGCCCCGGATCGTATTGTCCCACCTATTATCCGGTCCCTCCAGGATCTCCGTCACCATCGCTTCATCCTTCAGCAACCAAGGCCGCGACAGCAAACCCTCGCACCTCATCCAGGTGAGATCGTCAATCAACTCATTCATCTCCGATTCTCTCTCCGGAGTGGCGGGACTGAGCACTCTACACTGAACGTGCGACATCCCTACGGCTCACTTCTCTCCCTTTGCGATCCGACAGCAAGAAACCCGACAATCCAACTGCCAATGAATCGGAAAAGACAAAACACCTCACCGCTCTTTCACTCTCTACTCCTAGTCCACAAAAAGGAACTCCAAACCCTAACACTCCCGCTTATATACCCAGAGCACCATAAACGCTGCGGCGGCGCGTAATTGCAGCCGCCACCGTACCGAGCTCGGCATTATCCCAGTCATGATGACTTCCGCATCGCTTCAGATCCCTAACGCGGTTACATTAACGGCCAGTTCTCGAATCGTCAACCCGTTCCGTGTTTTCTCTTCCGAGTTTCTGGAATCAAAGTTCCGAGAATACTTCCTGCGTTAACTCTTTTAAGGTTTCTGGAGTATCCGGTTTGTGTTAACTCCTAATGCGGCTAGTGTCTAGCTAGTTTTTACCTAATTAACCAAAAAAATGAAAATTTAATGGAATCCTAACTCCGGATGGGGCTCTTCCAGTTTATTCTGAGTTTCTCGGATCCCACAATAGTCAAAACATCCATTCTTCTCAATTTTTGTAAAGTAAAATTAGGCTAATGCAAAGCATAAAGATAGCCTTCAGGTAGAATATGGAAATTGGTGTGCACTGTTGTTGTAGTTGTACTTGATAGACGTCTAGAAGTTGATTTTGCAGATCCAGACAATAAATCCTTTTTACCAATTCCTTGCAAGTAGAAAGTCAAGTATTTTAACAAAAATGACTTTCACTACCAAGAGTGCCTTTAAGAAAATCAATGCCTTTCAAAGAATAACTTTGTCTTTCAAATACAAATTGTTGTTCATCTGTAAAGATGGACCAGGTGCCCTTCATAACACTTACAAAATCATGATTGAAGCAAGTTTGATTTCTAAGTTCAATAGATTCAGCTATTGACATGCTATGATTGTTATACGTAAGCTGAATAATGTAGTCTAGATCTAGATAAGGAAGTTATCAAAGAATGTTATCAATAAGCTTTTCTTGTTTGTCTTTGTTGTGTAAGTTTCTTTCTACATATTGTACTATATAATTTTGTAAGAAGTCTGAGCAAGTAAGATATATTTTTATTTTGCATTCAAGTGTATATGAATAGGTGCCAATATAATTTGAAGTTAAGTTTGAGTAACTTTATTGAGTTGTAATTGTTTGATGTTTCTTGTATCAATTTTAATGAGACAATAGGTTCACTTTTCATTGTATACTACACTACGTGAAAACTCTAATACAATAACATAATAGATTGAATATATATGTGAGCTCCCCAAATGAATGAAAATATTCCATGATATAGCACAACATTTCCATCACAAATTCACAATGTCTAGATCTTTCATCTATAGTATTCAAATCTATTGGAGTAGAAATTGGTTTTAGCTTCCATTGAGTGATTGATGTCAAATGGAAATCCATACCTACGTTTCAATTGTGTTTATAAGACTTGTTCACCTTGAACGTATGAATTTTTCTTTTTCCTCAAGTGGTGCAATAAAATATTTTTTCCATTCATCATAGAATCATATATAACCGAAATAAAGGCCATTATTCAATTTGTGACTTGGTTCACATCATTGAGATCCACCACAATATAATATGTGTATGCAATGAATTTTCATTTTGTACCTAGTATCTAATAACATGATGTTTGACTTGTCCAAAGAACTTTTTTCCATCTAGTATGTACTCCGCAAGAAATCCCATACTGCAGTATGAAATAGTTGGACACATTCAACGGGATAGCCTTTCCATAAATTATTCTTTAATTATTTTTATGATAAGTCATCAATGTCTCTCCACTTCAATTCTAAAGTTTCAATATAAGTGAGAATAAAAAGAAATGTGGAAATCCGCATGTATGGACCGTGGCCTTTAAGTCATTTAGTTGGACCCTATGCCAACTTGGTGATCCTGACAATGTTTTTGACAAATTATACTTGATGACTTGTTGGATGACCTCTGGATATGTCATATCCTGATTCTTTTATTGAATTCTTTGTATATCTTTACCTAAATACATTTAAGAAGCCACATTGATGAGCAGTAGGGCTTGTCACAAATCGTACATTAAGAGCAAATAAGGTTTATATAATGTAAAGGAGCTACAAAAAACAACCCATTATTTATGGTCCTTTGAATGCCTTTATCATTGTCATATATTTCTTCCAAACGTTGCTTTCTACAATCAATCATATTTCCTATGATAAAAAAATCCTTATTAACATCACTCTAAAGTTTTTGTCCATCGTTTAGAAGCACATATAGTTTTTCAATATTGAGTTTATTGCCTTCGTCATTACATGACTTGCCCCTTTTATCATATTGGTCAAAAATAGATTGGACTACCTCTTGGAAAAGGACACATGCTAGAACTTTTATTTTTACCTTTCTCAGAATCTATCACATGTTTTTTGAACCATGGATTGTTTTTGTTATATTCCAATATTGATTGTAAACTATTCACTAAGCCTTCAAAGAAACCTACTTTATCCATTCTAGAATTGTGTATACAAGCGGGTTATTTAGTAGGCTAAAATCTTTAATTTGTCCACTAATGAATCCAATTTTATGTTCATTTAGTCTTATTGATGTATCAAGAAAAGATAATAATTGGATTTTCAAAAGATGCACTTGTAAGATTAAAGATAAATATTCTAGTGTTCATGAAATCACATATGGATTTTCCAGATTTCTTTGAAATCTCCTAGAGTCCATGTCATCCGTGTTGTCTATGTCATTTTCGTTGTCATCAGTGAACATATTATTTTTGGCATTTATTGCAAACATGTATTTTATTTCCACTAACATATGTGGTAAATTTTTCTATGATAAAATATGATATGCCATAATGAGTCCAATCTTTTTTTAGAGATTCTCCAAATTAATGGTTCTCTTTTTATTTGAAGTGGTAGAAAATTTGTTTATCCAAAGATACTAAGATTCTAAGATACTATATATATGATATTTCACAAGCTTTCATATTGGAAAATATAGTTCAAACTTTGGAAGTAAAAGACAAAGCACATGCATGTGCTTATGTCCATCGTCCATTACATGGCATGAAAAAAAGTTTAAGTGTATCCATTTAAAAAAATAAAATTCATGAAGTAATTATAATTTCTACATAAGTTAAGGCTATAGATTGAATGAAAATATTTGTGGTAGATATAATCTAAGAAAAATAAATAAATAATAATGACTCATTTAGAATTAAGATAAGGTAAATGTGACTCGTGAGTATGGAAAATGAAGCCATAAAAGGAATGGTTAAGAATAAGCAAGTTTTATTTTAACTTTGTTTCTAATAATTGCTATGATTTTATTTTTTAAAATACATAATTAATGCATTAAAATGGTTAGATGATTGATAATCTTTTTTGATGTAATTATTTTCAAAAAAAAAAAAAAAAAGATTTAAAGTCATTTTTGCACTATATAATATCATAAAATTCCAAAATGTATATGAATAATAGATTTTTTCAATTAAAAATGCTTCAATTAGATTATTATTTGATAAATGATATAAAATTTAATTAATCCAAACATAATGATTGAACTTACATTTAATCCTCAATAAAATTATAAACCATGTATAATTGGATAAACATGACATACTATAACAAAATTGATGACATCTCATGTATATATGATGATTGCATTATGTAGGATGCTCAACTTAATTTATTCAATTTTATTTTTTATTTTTTTTAACAAGATTTTGTAACAACAAGGTAGATACAAGCATGTGCTAAATTTGTAAGCATAAAATACTAAATATATTACTCTATATTATATTTTGTAACATTATGTTAATCCTTAAAAGACAATTTGCTTTTTTGGGCTTTTTAAGAATTTAGACCTGTACATGTGGCTTCAATTTAAGGTAAATTTTTTTTGAAACCTTTTGTAAATGTTGGCTGTAACAAAGACTTTAAGGAAATCTTTTTTTTTCAAATAGACATTTCAAAAAATAGTTATGGTACCCAAAGTGGAATTTTGTGTTTGGTGGGCAATTTGGGCAACTATGCTAAATACATCCTTACCTTTGAGAGTTTTCCTATAAATAGTTTACTTTGTCGTTTTTGAAATTTCCAAAAAGAAAACTTTTTTCAGTACAAAATGCTCACTCCACTAAATTTCAAAGTTTTCTCACCGTTTCAAGCAACGTACCAAAAAACCTTCATCTTTCGTTCATAAAAATTTTAAAATTTATTTTTTAATAATTTTTCTTTCTTTTTTACTAAAAGACCGTGGTTTCATTAGAATCTTGGAATTACAACATTGTTTAAATTTTTGGCAAATTTTTGCCTAAATCTTACTTCAGTTTCGATGTGGCTACTTGTACATTAGTAAAAAAATGAACATGGATGAAATCGCCAAAATCTTCTTAAATAAATATCACAATTGCCAGTATTTGGATGAAATTGCCTAATAATAGATAGATTTATGGATGAACATATCAATATAGATGATTCTATCCATGTTTTATTTATGTGGCTACATTCCAAGATGTGTGTCAGTCTACCAATGGAAGTACAAAAAATAAACGCTATATTAAAGGCAATTACATTTTTGATGTCCCATAACTGTAACACATTGAATATATATTACATGTTTCAATATACACCTCCACATTGAATATATATTACCTATTTCAATATATACCTCCCTGGATTGTCCAGAGGACATTCGTCTTTAAGGAATGGCCTATGTTGACAAAATTGAGTAATCATACACCAAACAATGATCTTATTTAGGCACAGATTTTTTGACCAAAACACGATCTATTAGTGGAACAAAGGGAGTATGAATTAACATTCTTATGTATTCAACTTAATAAAAATATTTTTTTCAGAAAAAAAAAGTTAGAGTGTATTGACCTACTTAAAAACCGTGTCAAAAAATTTTGTCTTCAAATTTCAATCGCTATAATCTTCTAATCTCTATGGTCGAATATGATTAAAAAAAAAATTGACCTATCTACTAAAATAATCTTGTTGAAGATCAAACGGTTATATACAGAAAATAATGAAGGTTTAGTTGTTAATGTTTTTAATATTAAAAATGACAGGTTAAGAGCGTTTTTGAGAGAAACATAGTCAAGGAACTTTAGGGGTTCATTTCTTTTCTTCTTGTAAGGTGGTTGTAAATTTTCATTTGAATGCTCTTTATCCATATCACTTACATTTTAAGGCATCTTCACTTAGCAAATCCATTAATTTTATTTTTATTTCTTCAATTAGGACTTGTGCTTGGTCATAAAAGAGATTCTTCCACTCTTCATCGTCCAAATTGTACTCCACTCTGAATTGCTATATTTGAAAAGGTTGAGAGTCCACTCAGAATAATCTCTATTAATAATGTTTGAGCTTGAGCTTTAAATAAAATCAAACCCAAAATTAAATCAAATCAAAATGGCCCTGGATCCACCTATATTTAAATCTAAATCCACCACAATATTTATAAGAGAACATCCAATATTCTTCTCATAAACACCCATCACACCTCATGTAACCAACATTTGAAAATTTCATTCATTCAGGTCAAAATTGGTGGTGATATGCTTCAAATATGATATTTGTCATAGCCCAAAATGGATTGGCGCTTGCAAAGCAATGTCAGCGGTAAAAGGTTACATCAAACTTTACACAATTTGGATGTAGAGATGTGAAGGTGTTAATGAGAAGAATGGTAAATTGCTCTATGAACACAAAAATATGCTCTAGATGTACTTTGAAGTAGTGTCTTAAAAAGTTTGAAAATGTTTAGAAGAAATGAAGAATTATAAAACAAAAATGAGAATTTTTGGAAAGAATACAAATTATGTATGAATTATCAAAATTGACTAACAACAATTCAAAATTCTGCCACCTAAAATATATTCAATTCCAATGACTAACAACAATTCCAATTCCAATGTGCATCAAAAGCATTTCTACAATAGCAAGTCCAAGATCCTATGTCTCATATAATATGACTTTTCCTACACTTGCATCATACTTAATTACAACTTAAGTTAGCCCCATATCCGCCTCATCATGTGAAGATTACCACTTATCAATGAGCCTATTACTAATAATATTAATTTTTCTATCAATTTCACAAATTTGACACTCATTGGACTGTTTTTAGACTTTGTTTATGGGTCAATGACGCTTATGGGGCACTTTACTAAAGTATGGCGGTATGCTATGGACTATTCCTCAAGTGATTATTCTTAAGATGTACAATTTACAAGCATTTTTTTTGTTATTCTATAAAGCTATTAACTTGAAGATTGTAAAGCATTTCAACTAGAAAGTTGTTTGATTTCATTTTAAAAACATATTAGAGTAAAAAAAACATCAAAATAGAATTTTATGTTTTAAAAAAATGCCTAACAAAAAATGGCCTTTCTCATATCTAACAAAGCAAAAATAAGACCTCTTTGACATTAAAATACATGCCATATCTTCATAACATCTTTGATAAAGCTTTGATTTTTACTATAAAAAATAAATTTTATTTGAAATCCAACACAACAAATTTTGTCAAAAACAGACATTGATTAAAGGAAATATGGTAATTCAAAGTTTTAGTTGGTAATATGTTGGTTTGGAGGCCGAGGTCCACATCTTGTTTTGTTTAAAGAATGTAAGATTCATTTAAATAAAATTAAAATACAACTAGAAACAAAAGATGAAGTTATTATTAAGAAAGGCCTTAGACAAATTCATATTCAATTCAAGTATGTCTTCCTACCTAAATAGTTCTACAATGTCAAAAGTTAAACATTTGAATGCATAAATACTATATAGCATTTCCTTCAAAAATTTTGAAAGAAGAAATTATGAAACTACCAAACTAGGGCTACGCAATGCTATGCACAACTGTCAACAAAAATCATAATTTTTTAGTTTGAATATTAAAAATGAAAGGTGTTCATGTGAAAATGAAATAAAATAAAATTTACACTAAAAGTGAATGAAGTCAAGCTTTTCTTTTGTTTTAAAACATGTCAATTGATTTTTAAATATTTTTTGAAATAACTTTTGCAATAACTTTTTGAATAGCCATCAATATAATCTATATAACTTTTCAAACAACCTTTCAAGTTTCCAACTCCAAGTTCAATCTCTTTTTTCTTTTCACCACCATATGGACCAATAATACCAAAGGATATGACTGCGAAGGCCATGACAACTACGATGATTTTTCTTCAATTTAAAGATAAAATAAACTTGTGCTCTAACCTTGACTCAAGATGGAAATGAAATAAAGAGCTGTCGTCTAGTGGAACTAGTCCATTCGGATCTCATTTCTAAAGCTCGTATAATTTGCCTAAGTCAGCATCGCCCCCACATATTGCAGAAACATGTTAGAGAATTCTTTTGTTGCTCTAACTATATCTTCAAGGCTCCTCCAAATAAATCTTCCATCTGCATCTTTGATACTGCAAAGGTCTGAAAGGTCACTAGATCAACTCACAAAATTGGTAGCACTACAAATTCACTATTGTAGTGCATACAATCACATGGACTCCAGTCCATTTCTGCTCTTTCAGGTCAAGGAAGACTTGAGCCGGTTGAGACTTCAAATCACAATGAATATGTAACAACTTTGAGCCTGACGTGAAGTAGTAAGAAGAATGTAACAATTTTGAGAGCATCAAATCTTCATCACCCAACTGTTGCAGAATAACAATGACAAGCTAGAGCACTCGGAGTGGTGACAAAGAGGGCTTCAATTATGTTTCCATGTACCGCAATGGAAGACCACTCATGACCTTAATCTCATCCTCCCAAGTCACACCCACCTGCTCTCATGATACCCGTCATGTACACTGCCATGTTGCTACCCGTCATGGCTGGGTTTTTCAACTTATTCAATCCATATTCAATATACAAAGACTTATTCAATCCGTATTCAATATACAAAGACTTATTCAATCCGTATTCAATATACAAAGTCATATTCCATACAACGATAGATGCTGCAAAGCATATCTAAATAGAATTGGCTTTCTTTACATTTATAAAATAGTCACTTGCATTAAAATTTTATAGTCAAAATTAAGTTTTATGATTGAGGACTTTGTTGAATTAGTTCTAGATTGAAAAGTAGGTTTAACACAACTTCAAAGAAAAGTCCACCATAAACCAATTATCGAAGGATAAGATTACTAGATTTTAAAAACATGTAAGTTCTATATGTTATGTAAATATAATAATGTTATGTCATAATGATCAAATAACTGAAGTCTTAAATCTTTTATATTTTGAAGCGTGTTTGTTGTTAACATTTGATTTATTTTTAATACAACATAGTATTTTAAAGGCAAGTCAAAGTAAACAAATATTGCAAGGTTTGATTTTAAATAAAATCATATAAATGTGCATACGTTGATGACCTAAATGTTAATGGTTTGAAATAGCTGATAAATTGGCATCTGCTTTATCCATATATTACAGACATCTATGGAGAAACTTCACATCTAACTATTTGAAAGGTGCAAGTTGTACAAAGTATTAATTTGCAATACATGTATTTCAAAGTTTTAGGATTTGAAATGACATAGATTTTTTATTCCTTCGAGAACTTTAGTATTTTGAAGTACATTGATAGCAAGATTGTACTTTGCCAAGCCTACAATTTCCAAGCCCTACAAAATTTGTGTACTTTGAAGTTCCTCCAAAGTGCTCTTTAGTAGAAGAATTGTTTAATTTTTTTAAATTTGAATATAAAAAATGAAAGGTATTCATGTGAAAATGAAATAAAATAAAATTTACACTAAAAATGAATGAAGTGGAGCTTTGCTTCTATTTTTAAAACATGAATTGATTTTTAAATATTTTTTGAAATAACTTTTGCAATAACTTTTTGAATAGCCATCTATATAATCTATATAACTTTTCAAACAACCTTTCAAGTTTCCAACTCCAAGTTCAATCTCTTCTTTCTTTTCACCACCATATGTGACCAATAATACCAAAGGGCATGATGATGACGGCCATGACGCCTACGATGATTTTTCTTCAATGGGTTAAAACTCTCTTCAAGTTCCTCATCGACGGAATAAAATTATCAAGTAATTTGTTATTTTGAGCATGCCTACATTGCAAAGACACAATTACAAAGCATGCAAGGAACAATATAGAAGAAGAAAAGAAGAGTGCAAGGGCCCACTAATGAGACTTAATAAGGATCTGAAAAATAATAAACTTGAATATTTAAAAAGAATTATCAAAGATCAACTTACAAATTATAAATTAATATAGGATTGAGGAAAAAATTCGAATATCAAGTATTGAATGGAAAGGTAGAAATTACTGTACATGTGAAAATATGGAAATTGCTAATCGTGAGTTCTATGAAACAATTGTGGATATTTTAGAGAGAAAAAAAAGTTAAACATCCAATTAACCATTATATCAAATGCACAAAAAACAACAATCCTCAGAAGAAATATAAACAAAGAAACCCATATGAAGGTTAATCATTCAATTAAGAGTTTTCTAAAGCAAAATTTCTGAGAGATGATGAAAAACCAAGTAGTTGTTATCAAAGCTAATAATTTTGTGACCACGAGTACTAATACAATCATCAAGACTAGTGTGAAACCCAAGAGGTCAATTTTGGCCCTTTGGGCATTTCTACAATTTTTGGTGTTTTTACAATTGGATAGCGTTTCTACAATTGGATATAGCGTTTCTACAATTGGATATAGCGTTTTTACAATTAGCAGCGTTCCCACAATTGGATAAAGTGCTTCTACAATTGAGTAGCATTTCTACGATTGGGTATAGCGTTCCCACAATTGGATTTAAGGTAAAGGGTTCGAAGGATCAAAACCAACCCAGTTCTAAATCCAAGAGAATGTAGACCATGCATTTATATTAGAATACAAATCTAGGCACATCATAGAGCTCTTATTGGATGTTGACCGAAATGATAAGCTATCTATGGTCTACCTAGATTTAGGTTCTAGGATGATTACTATGCCTAGATTCTCTTGGAATTGGAACCGGATTGGTTTTGGAACCCTCTAAGTTACTGCTTCTACAATTGAGTAGCATTTCTACAATTGGGTATAACGTTCCCACAATTGGGTATAGCGATCCCACAATTAGACATAGCGTTCCCACAATCGGGTATACAATTGGGTATAGCGTACCCACAATTGGGCATAGTGTGAATCGGCCCGTACATGAGGATTCACAAACCTAATATATCGACTGTTCCCAACTTGTTCCCAAGTTGCGGCAGTGACCGGAGAGCAAGTGGAGAGGCGAGCGGCACAACATGACAAACAATGAGAAGCCGCAGCCCCGAACCTGACATTCTGACACCATGACACATTCTCTGACAACTCCGCCTCTCGACGCACCCACAAGAGCCTCCTACTGCCCAACCCCTCCACTTGTACAGTACCCAACACCCCCACCCCATCCGACGTGGCACCGCGCTCCCAAAACCAACACCATCTCCCCAAACCAACACCATCTACCCGTCCCTTACATCCACACCCCAAAATCTACCAAACACATGGTTCCAGCAAGAGAGTGTTGGTTTTTGGAACCAAAGGATCTCCCCTCGGTCCGTCGTATAGCGCAGAACCCTTTTATTCAAAGCATTGGTCCCCATCACATTGGAACTCATCTCCCTCACTCTAAAGCCTCACAACCATCATTCTCCACATTCACTTCATGGCAAGCTCCTGAAGGTCAGTCTCCATCTCCCATGCTCACCTCTCTCACTGCAGCTCCTCATCTCCAGCAAACTCTCTGCACCTAGTAAGCCATTCAGTTGCCATATATGCTGCATGTCATAGTTGAAAGGAGGTGTTACTGATTGATGTGTTCTGGATGTGTTGACACATGCTCTTCATGTATGCTAGTTATGGTATTTTCTTTAGAGGTTTGGAGTTGTTGGTTTGATCATACTTTAGTTTCATGCAGTAGAGTTTTTTCATGTCTTTTCCTCTTCTTGTGCATGAAGATTTCTTTATTTCGGATTTTTTAGGATTTTTTTAAGGATTTTTTAGAATATTTTTGGGTTGGGTTATGATGTTTGCTGCTTGTGATTGATTTTTAAGAAGGAATGCATGTGCTGATTTCTTAATGTTGGTTGGTTTTCAAGTGAAGTCCATATTGGATTTCAGCATTGCATGGGTTTTTGCTCGAGGTATATTTTCTTGTGGTTGAAGGTTTGTTTAGTTTGGGTTTTGGTGTTCGCTGTGGGATGATGAATTTTCGGTAACTAGTGTAGATTGGTATCGTATGTTGAATTTTAGCTCATTTGATGTGTTAATGTTTTTTAGGTTTCTTGAAGTTTACATGGGTTTGATGTTTGCTGCCTTGAGTTCATGTTGCAGTCAGTTTTGGAGTTCATGTTGCAAGAATCTTTGGAGTTCATGTTGCAAGAATCTTTGGAGTTCATGTTGCATGAAGCAGTGTGGTGGGTAGTCTATGTTTGTGAGTTGGATCGGTGATGTGTGCAACGTGAATTTTGGGTCAGGCTATGGTGGACATGCAATGGGAGGCTGAGAAGAGGTTTTGGTTGAGTATGGGGTAGCTAGAACTGCGGTGCAACTGGCACTTGACTGGTGGTGGTCGTTTGATGGCTGGTTGTCATCGTAGCTAGATTCGAGCTGTAAGTCCATAAGGTTTTGAATGAAATGGGAAATTCTTTTGAGGTTAACCTACATCGGATTGCAATTTACCACTGAGTCTGTCGCAGTTCCGTTCACCTGCATTTGAAATTAAGACAGTCCAAGGTGGTGTGGTGTGTTTGTGTTTATCTTTTCGGAAACTAGAGAAGGTATCTTGATTATGGGCTTAGGTTAATGGGTCAGAGTTTTGAGAAGAGAGATGACTGAATGTATGACACTGTTTGTAATACAGAATGCATCTCTGTCTGATTAGTATGGATTATATTTGAGTATGTTTGATTTGTATGGTCTAGAGGAAGGCATGTATTCTGTTGTTTCGCATGGTTGGGCAACAGGTGAGAGCCTGATGATCGAGGCTTTCTTGATTGCAGGTCGTTGAGGCACATACATGGGGTAGGAGCTCCGGTCCACGATTGGAATTGGAGGCCATAGCATTTTAAGAACAGAGAGAGACGTGTTGCGGGAGTGATTTTGCTGAAGGCCTCAAGATGGAAGGGCCACTGGCAGATTTCTGCCCAGCAGAGAAGAATTGCTTGAAATGGGTGGAGACCTTCCTCAAGGATTGCGTCTGTAGCCGGCGTGACCAAGTGTCGCTCATCCTCGGGCTCATGAGTGTGTTTAGTTGGGGTATTGCGGAGGTTCCACAGATCATCACGAATTTCAAGAACCAGAGCACCCATGGCGTCTCCCTGCTCTTTGTTTCCACTTGGGTCGTGGGGTGAGACTCTACTATACATCTTTACATTCTTTTCGAATTAAAAGGTGCTAGGGTTTTATATTCTAAAATCTTATTAAGTTTTATTGGACCAGGTTTTAGGACAGAATGTTGGGAGTATCTCGCATATATACTCTCAAATATATACTCTCAAATAGCTCATTGTCTTTGTGGTGGACCAATATGCGCAGGGATTTGTTCAATGTGGCCGGGTGTTACTTGGAGCCTGCCACGGTAATCACAAAACGACTATTCTACTGAAAATTCTGTATGCCAAGAAGGATGTGAAGGTTTTTGAATATAGGCCATGTAATCAACTTCAGATAATGCACAAGTAGACAATTCGATGGTCTCTGGAAGCTTTTGTGGCGTGAATTAATATGTTTCTAACGTTCGACCTGGTTGGACTCCTTGACATTTCCAGCTACCGACACAGCTCTACATGGCATTGGTAGGTTTTCATGGCTTTATGTATGAATAATTTGGGTGGCATTTTTTGTCCGTTATGAACTAGCCCTTATTATTGGACTCATGCTACTTACCTAATTAGGTGGCTATGGACTAAGAATTTTTATGTTCTGCGTACAGCTCTACACAATTACAACCACGATTCTGGTCGGACAATCGGTGTATTATGGTTACATTCAACACTGGTTCCGCTCAAGGCCCAGCGAAGGGTACCCCGAGGTGAGTTTTTGAGTCAAGTATGAGGTTCTCCTATTCATTACATCAGAAAGGTGAAACGGTTTTGTAGGATTGAATAATGTTAACAACAAATTCTCAAGTAATCATGGCACTGCAGGCAACGCCACCAGACGCAGAAGCGCAAAGGCCCGTCGACACAACTGCTGAAGGAGCTGCCGAACCCACCATCATCAGGGTCCCGACTTCAAGTCGAGAATTATACTTCACGTAACCTAATCACTCTTCCTCTGATACTAAGACGTTCTCATAAAGTTTAACTGTACTTTATCAGGGTTTTGCTCACACTTATAATTGGTGTGTGTATGCAGGTCAGCAAGATCGTTAGCCAGTAGTTACACTCCAACTCTTGGTTCCTATAATTTGGTCGGATCGCATGGTGGTTCGTACCTCGACTCACATGATCAACACTCTAGCAGCTATTTGCTAGCCCCCAATTCTCTTTCTGCTTTGCCGTCGGAGCCAGTGCGTAGGGGGGAAGGTCGCAAGTCTTCGCCAGCGTCGAGTATACTGCGCATGGTAATCATTTTCGTTCACTTGCCTATTCTCGTGTTCCCTCTTGGTCATCATCACCCTGTGCTTTGGCCCCGCCTTCACGTTCTGTTTCTGTTGTTCGTTATCATTTTTGCTTACATTTGTGGCTTTGTTTCTACCAGGCAGCATCGGCAGGGACGTTGGTAGTGGGGTCTGTGGGGTTAAGTTCGCAAATGAGTCGATCCAAGGGCTCGGGTCTTATTGCTCTCGCTAGCACCACCATGGTAATACAGGTATAGAAAATTCTGACCCTTTAACCCTGATTTTTTCTCCTGATTTGACATTTCATATATCTGGACGTCATCATAAAAGTGTGTGTACAACGCAACCCACCGGTGATTAATCATAGGATCCGCATGCAGAGGGTTCTGGGAGAAGATATATCGGTGAAAGGCGAAGTGTTCGGATGGATCATGGCTGCAATCTACATGGGTGGCCGGGTGCCCCAGATTAGGTTGAATGTATGTACACCATCACTTTGTATCTGAATTTTGCATGTGACTTATACGCATTGAGATTTTATAAGCTTTCACTAGATAAACATTTTTAAAAAATGTATTCGTTGAAGTAGTTCTTTACTTGACTGGAATTGACGGATTGTTGTGGCGTGGAATGTGGTCTGGGAACTACAGATTCAAAGGGGGACAGCAGAGGTTAGTAGTCCTCCACATTATGCTCGTTGCATGCAATTGATATTGTTTTAGACTGAATGATTTCACACTCCAGTGATGAACTGATATTGGTTTCTATCCGCTTTGCAGGGCCTCAATCCTTTGATGTTTACGTTTGCTCTCATTGGAAACCTCACCTACGTTGGAAGGTCTGCTCTTCAATAATCTTGTACCCATATGCTCTTATTACGTACATCAAAACGCCTTTCAATTTCGTCTAATCTTGCCATCAATGCTTAGAACTGAAAACTTAATTTTTGCACCTGCAGTATTTTGGTCCGGAGTATGGCTTGGAGCCAATTGAAGCCCAACCTGCCATGGCTGGTGGATGCGGTCGTCTGTGTCCTTCTTGATTCCTTCGTATCCTTCCATGACCACATTATTTTCTGGCTGTATATGTGTACATATGAATTCTCGTTTCTAGGTTGTTACAGACTCGAACTCTGTAGATATCTATTATCTTGTGTGAGTTGATCTAATTTGAGATGCATTTTTTGTTCAGTATGGGTATTTGGCTCGAAGTGGATAATCCCTTGACCAATGGGTCTAGATATTGGGTCAGTTTGGGTATTACTACATCAAGCAACGCAAGCAATCTGCCCGTGACGCCGAACAAGACGAGAATGGCGAATACAAGCCCTTTGAGTAAACTCCTTCTGGGTACCTAAATTGAATGGAGAATAATTGTCCAATCTCGGCTCATGTGACAGAGAATGACGTTGGAAAACATCCTCTTTCCAATTGACTCTTCACTATCAATTTTGCACTTCCAATTGTCGAAGGCCGTTCAAGTTTTCAAGATAGCCATGGTCGACACATATTAGCATACAAGTGTTATCATTTACTTCTTTGCACCGAGTTCAGCTTTGGTTACCTGGTTAGATGAGATGCAAATATAGGCCATTTACTTTTCGATACAACTTTCAATACACTTTTGCTCGTTGTGGTGCTGCAAAGATTCTGTGCTAAAGTTCTATGACAAGTTCAGTGTAGATTCGGTTCGAGTTTGATTCTGGTGCTAAAGCCACTCGTCTACCAGACTCACACTTCAGAGAGGGATAGGCTTATGAAGGGAAGGGCTACCACAGAGTTCCAACTTTTGCAAACATTTAGCAGAAGATAAATGAACCGAAATCAGCCACTTTTTACACATCTAGGCGAGTTGAATCTTCAACACAATTGATTCAAGCTGTAGAATTATTAAACCACGGATGCATCTGTTAGCTTTGTCTTCGCATCCTTTAATCTCTGACAATGCACCATAGAATGTCCATATGTTCCATTTCATAAGAAAAGGCTGGTAAAGATGTTTGGAGGGGTCTTCGAATAATGTAACTAAATGTGTATGCGCATGGAGGATTGATCGTAACGTAATGTAAAAATCCCTACATTAACTACGTCAGGGATCTCTTTGTTGAAAAGTTCTCAGCAAAAGAGAAACTTATGGTTATAAGACCCGCCATGACAGGCTTCTCGAGAGGTGAATTTCAACACTATTCAGGTTCAAGAAAACGGTAAAAAGCACTAGAATGGACACATAACAGGATGTATTAATTATAAATTAACGTGATTATGAAAATAAGTACACAGACCTTGAGAATAATCAGCCTACAAAATGAAGAAAAAATCACTCAATTCTCTTTCTAGAGTTCTCAACAACCCGCCTAGTGCTAGAGCTCACTGCCTACAATACAAAGTCCAGCTATGAGATGACAACGCATGTCCACTTCTAGTCACTAACTTCACTACAAGTGAATTTTCTACTGAAGTGAAAGTCTAATGCGAAGTTGCACCTCTCTAAAATCACCTATGATGTAGAATCTGGTCTCCAGAACTTCTTCTGAACAGCGAGGAGCTCTTCATTCTGCTTGGCAAAAGTTAGTTTGATATCCCAGTGAAGGGACTTGGCAATCTCTTCTACCTCGGCCAGGTTAGACTTCTCATCGCGGAAAATAGCCCAGCCATCAGGCCGCAGTATGCGGTCCATCTCCATAACCAAATGAACTATGCTACATTTCCTGTCAAAAGTAAAAACACATAATGTTAACCAACGACTCAAACCAAGACTGGTTCAGAAAAGGATTGATGTTGACATAAGTAATGGCATTTGTAATAGACGTGTAACACTGCTGAAGTGCACCACAATAAAACAAATTAGGTCTGGAAGAGCAGAATGACACTAATTCAAGAAGTTAGAGAATGACTTACTTTTCCTTTACAGAGCTAATTAGATGATCTGCATGAAGCAGATCATATGTCCGAGGATATGTGCTATGTGGCTCACACCAATCATGATACATTCCAATCATCCCTCGGTCATAGATAATGGGGAGGGTGTCTGGTTCAGTGATGGGCACAATGTTCAGCACCCACAACTTCTGTGACACGAGTGCGGCTGCAAACCTGTTCAGACAAACCGGCAAACAATACTTAGATAATAATCGACATATCCAGTAGCAAAAACAGAAATACAATCTGAGCTAACAATAGAAATAAAAATAAAAACGAAGACCCCTTCAAATGACCTTCAGAGGACCCAGGTGCCTACCCTCCATAGCCAGCCTTCATGTCCATAACATTTCGGATGGTGCTCCAATCAATTCCAAGTCCATCCATGTAAGTCTTTGAAACGACACGTTCCCAATGCTCAGTATCACTGAGGAAGTCATCAGGAGCTGGCTTCCCGTAGAGACCAATATCCTTCTTGTCCAACCAACTGGGGACGGCAGTGGCTCGGAGTGGCCACTCTTCTGGCCACTGAGAACGCTTGGTGTCCGGAATTTTGTGAATGCACGCTTCCATCTTCACATACCTGTACAAATAAACAATATGCACTTAAAACATATTTTCTCCAACGTCAAGATGATATAAAAAATCTAAAACAAAAGTATCAGAAGAGGAGCATGTTATTACTGCACAGTACATCATAATAGAATAATATAATAAGGAAATTAGCAACTAGATTCTACAAGCCTCTGAGGCATGATGAAGAAATTTTATCTTCATTTGAAGTGTTGTGTGCGACACCCATGGACCGAATATTACTCACCAAGCAGCATGTGCATTGTTTTCAGGAGAACACATTTCGGGTTTGTCAACAGTGCGAGTTTCGTAGATCTCATTGGTTAAAGGTTTCTGGAAAATTGCCACCCCGATCTGAGTCTCCTCATCAGTCTCCTTGACCTTCATTTTCCATCCCATGGCCTCAATCACGGCAATTGTGTCTGCGTCACAACATGATATATTAGAAATCTTTCATTTAAAACCTAGAATAACAATCCACGCCCCCACATTATTCCTTAGATACAATAGCCGGCATTGCTCAAGAACTCACAAAAAGTTACCTTTCCAGATCTGCTTGTCTTCTTCAAGGTCTTGATAGACAGGAGTAGCAGACCAGAGAAAATGACCTCCAGGTCTCAGTACTCTATTCAACTCAAGAAGTAGCATACCACCTGCAGGAGAAAAAAAGAGTTACCTAAGCATCAGCCTGTTCATAGGGAATTTGCGTTATACTTTCGAACCAACTTGCATGCAAATATACAAAAACAGACAGGCTACCGTTGAAGGGCATTGAAGTTTCAATTCAAAAATTCAAAATGTAACAAGGAGTGTTCTTCCGCACCATCAACATGCCAAGGAACCCGGCAGCGCGCACAGTGGACAACATCAAACGAGTTGCTGGGGAACACAAGCCGTTGTGTGCCCATAACGGAAGAGAAGGCAGGAATTCCTCTTTCCAGCGCCAACTGAACTTGAGCTTCGTGTTCATCCTTTGGGGCAAAAGACATGGCGAGTACGTCCCTGTCGTACAGGTAGCCTCCGAAACTGGCCACACCACAGCCTACATCCAACAAGACACGGGTATGCTTTCCCCACCCAATGGCTGGGTAAATCTGACAAAAACACGTCCCACAACAGGTTCAGCGGATCTTCTATAGAAACAAATACAAAGGAATTCTACAGAGAAATGAAATCTGATCAGAAGCACTGTTGCACACCAGAAGCTCCTACTTCCTATTAAACTACAATCAGTAACACCTATCCTGAATTGGTAAAAACAAGATTTAGCAGCCAAAGGTACCGCACCTTCTGCACCCAGTCAATATAGTGTCCAGCACCATGCTTGAATTGTGTTCCACCACCTGGGAAAATGAGCTTCTCGCCTTGCTTCTTCACCCAGTTCTGATCTTTCTTATATTGAACAAGACCAACATGGGGCACATTGTCATACCACGCCTGCAGGGTCCACGCATTGGATTCACAGAAAATTAAAACCTGATCGGAAGTAGCAGTTGCTGAGGTACTGAAAGACCATTCTCTAGAAAGGTTACAAACTGCAAGAGATGGAAGAATTAGCACATAAAGAGATCATAGATATGACATACTTCACTACGGCTCTCGGGCCACTTGATATGAGCCTTGTAACCAGGAGGCAGGGGTACCAAACACTTGGGCAGCTCCTCTCGAGTAGGACAGTGACGCTCCCTGTGCTCGTAATGCTTCCGCTGCCTGTGGATAGAAAGCCATTTCTTGTTATCGAGGCATGGGATGTAGTCTTGAGCACCACTCCAGTTACATAGCTTCCATTTATACTTCTCAACTTCTGTTTTGGCTACTTCTTCTTGAATGACAATCGGTGTCGTGGCCAGCTTTTGGTCTTCTGCGATCTTCTTCTCCTCCTCAGTAGGATTCACTGCTTCAGTTTCCTCACTGGCGTGAACCTCGGGCACCACATCAGGGTCTCCCTCATCAGCAGCGTTATTCTTGATCACCTCTTTTTCTTCCTTGGATTCCTTATCCTGAGACTTCCAGGAGCTGCTCAAATCGTCACCTGAGTCTGGGTTGGTTTCAGACTCCGTGGAATCGGTTGGAGGAAGGTCTTCCGCATCCTGCTTCCCGGTTTTCTCTTCAAGTAACTCCTCCTTTCCAGCGACCTCCAATTTGGAATCCTTCTTGACAGCTTCTGAATCCCCAGATTCGTTATCAACCTTGGAGGTGACATTTTCTATGTCATCTGTCTCCTCAGACTTGGCCTCTTGAGCCTTGGCCTCTTCGGCCTTAGCCTCTTCCATAGACTTGTCCAAAATCGTGCTTTCATCAACCTCCGGTCCCTCTTCTTCTCGCTTTGTAGGCTCATCAGTTACCTCTTCACTCCTGTCCTCAACTTCGTCCATCTTGTCATCGCTGTCGGCATCCTTCGCCTCTTCAGCCTCCAACTCTTTGGCCTCTTCTTCACGTTCTCTTTGGCTTGAGGTGACACGAGTCTGCTCCAACATCTCACTCCTTCCATTCTTGTCAAGGTTGCTCGTTTGCGAAACGGTTTTAGTCTCGATCACTTCTTCAATGGGTGTAGGGCTGGTGTAAACCCAGGCACCGATTAACAAAAAAGCCACGAAGATTGATCCAAAAATGATAACATGTGTCGACGGCCCTCGCCGCTCATGCCTGCCATGCTTGGGGAACGCCATGGTTACTTATTCAGGCTAGCTACAAAAGACAGAGAAAGTAAAGATAAGTTATTCCAACGATTTCTTGTAATGACAATAATGTCAACCACAGACCCCCGCATTATCATCAGCAGAATGCTCCCAGTGTAGCAAAACCCTGAATCCCATACTGACATCGATCTTCAGATTAGGGATCAAACAGTGCAAACATGCAGAAGCATCTCTCTAGAATAATCATAAACATCAAAAATGCCTGCTTCACATTCACAAGTCCATAGAGATGAAACTGCAGGAGCACAATAGAACAGTAACGCATTTCCTCGAAAATTTGAAATTCAAAAAAAAAAAAACTCCCAAGACAATCTGCCATATCATGTTGAATAATATCATTAATAAACCAAGGAACATTACCGAAAACGCAATTTCCACAATGAGAAATGCCAAATCCGACTTCCAAATCCAACCCACTGTAAAAACCACATTCTTTCCCCCATCATCTCAAAGTGCAGAAAACTCAAATGCCTTCTAATCCATAACAAAATTCCTGATTTCACAACATCGAAAACAGAGTGGAGCAAACAGAGTAGAAACATCCAAATCCGAGAAACATATCCCAATACTAACAAATGAAAGACAGACAGAAGAGCTTAGAAAATGGCAGATCCAAGTAGAACAAACTCCTAAATGCCCAAATCTCCACACCCTCACATCCCCAAAAACAGGAATCTCCACTCACCCAACAGATCAACCAAAAACTTAACATCACCAGATCTCATCTCACCTCACCTCACCTCAACAACCATAACCTCAAACCTCCTCTAAACCCACTGCCACCAAAACCGACCTAACCACCACAAAAACTAAAAACTCCCAAACCCAACCCATCCCAACCCATCCTAACCCAACTCAAAGATGCAAACTTTGGGCCCAAAACTGATAACTTGAAAGAGAAAAAAAACTTCAGATCCGAACCTGAAGGAAGCGAAGTGACCGTCTCAGTGTGGCATGGTCTCTGCAGAGCTCCAGATCTGCAGTTCCGAAACTCTAGAGAGCAACTCCTGGAGATGGAGATGGTGAAATGAGGCACTGAGTGAGGCCTCAAGTGAGTGAGTTGAGTGCCTGGAGGACTTCACCAAGTTGTCCAACACTTGGGCCAATGCAGGTGCATGATTGCAAAGCGATAGCTGGAGAAGAAAGTGGACTCTTCAGGTGGAATAATTCGGCAACGCGGAGGAGGAGCATGCCATTCCCTCAAGGTCATCCAAAGACGTCATTAGTACTCATGTCGCCCTTATGATGATATTGGATTCTAGAATCTATGGAAGAAGTGTTGGGTTTGGGGATAGGAGGTGCCTTGATTGCTCTGTGGCTATATCCTCGGAGTCGGAACCGGAGGAGTCAAGGCTGTGATATCGTGGATATCTAGGGGTGCTTGTGATTTTGGATGAGTGAGATCTATGGGATTGGTGATTTTGGGGGTGTCATGATTGCTGCCGATCTCCTCGGATTGTTTGCTATTTTTCGGGGGTTTTGGGTGCCAGGTGGTTTTGAGATCTACAGTTTTTATTCTACTTAGGGTAGTGTGGGCCATGTTACGTGGAGGCTTGGGGAAGTTGTTTGGGAAGCCTTCAATTAATGTGAGCTAATTCAATTGAAAACCTACATTATTTGAGTTGTCATATGACTCCACAGTATTTGATGAACTAAGTTGCAGTATGTGCTTCATGTGTGTTGATTTTTAATTCATATAATTACAGACAAAATTATTAAAAAAATTTGAAATGTTGGATTAGAAACAGGGTCTTCCAAAACAGTGATTGGGTTTAAAAGCCAATATCTAGCTCCTGTGTTCATTGGAGTTTCTGAAATCCTCAGGACTGTTGGCCAAAATGCTCTGACTGCTTCCAATCCTTGGAGCCAAAGCAAGTTCATCCAAATGTATCCTGTACCGACATACATCTCGATCTCTCAAATCTATGAGAATGAGGGAAGAATTTCAACAGACTGGCTTAATCGGTTTGGACTATGTGAAAGGCCATCCGCAACCGTCATGATCTACCAAAACGATCACTTTCGGTTCTAAAATCTATGAAAAAATGACGCTTCTGCGACAGGAGAGTTGCAGAGTCCGATGACACTTTCCCTTGATTGTTGGATCGGAGCAAGGTCATCGACAACCGACATACACTGTGTGCAAACATACATTCTTTACTGTGGTCATACGTTTGAGTTTTTGATTTCTATGTAAACGTTAACGCTGCCCTTGAAAATTGGCAGCCTGGAATCATTTGATTGTGCCTCCATAGACCCGACTTACCCGAGCAAGGGCTACTAATTTTCTCGCATAGCCAATGTGCTACAGTGTTAAAATGCATATTGAGCACAACCATTTTAAGGTTAATTCTTCAGCTGCTGATGTGCACAGTATGAATCAATCGGAGGATAGTTCCACGCAGTATTTTGTGATCAATCAACAGTTGTGAGGAACTTGTGATCGAGGTATGAAAGAAGGCTTGCTCTTGAATTGTTTTTCTCATCAAACAGATCCTGCTATTCAGAAGAGGAAGATGTGCAAGGGATGCTACAAAAAAATTTGTCGAATTTATAGTCACTGTCCAAGAGAGTCTAGGATGTGGATACGAGGTAGTGTCTCTTAGACATGTGGGTTTCGTCTGCTTAGGTAGTTACACTGTGATGTGGTAAGTTAGCAGCTACTGTGTTATCAGGGGATTTTGAGGTGATCGCTTGACGATTGTGATGGTGTGCATCCATGATTTGAGGAGCCGAACTAAATAAAATAGGTCGTGAGTATCTGAATCGGTTCTGGTATGTATATACTAGAATTATCCTGAGGGATATAAAGGGGCAAATAGTGCACATAATCTGCATCATTCTACAGTAGTGGCCTAGATACACGCCAGGTTATTCTTGTCTACTATTCCACCACTTTGTTCCAAGTATATCCCCTTCATAAGGTAATCAGATCTTATGCTATGAAATATGGGATAAATGAAATATAAATGACATCCTAGATGATAGTGTTCTTGGTGACATTCCTGCATTAATTAATTAATGGAGAAAAGTCACTTTGGACACTATCATGTGGAATGTCATTTACAGAAAAGTCATCTCGGATGTTTTAAAATTTAATTTTCTACCCACCCTCTAGCCCTCTTACACTTTTCAGGGGAGGTGAGGAGCTGCAAACGTTATGGGATAAATCCGCTTATCCAAGACCTCCCCAAGACCCCCTAAGACTCCAAGACCGTCCCAGCTGCGCCACATACCCCCCCCTCCCCTACATATACGTCAGATTATTCTTGTTTACTATTCCACCATTTTGTTCTAAGTATATCCCCTTTAGCATGTAATGAGATCTTATGCTATGAAATATGGGATAAATGAAATATAAATGAAATCCTAGATGATACAGCCAAGGCTGACTTTTCTGCATTAATGCAGAAAAGTCAACCACGACACTATCATCTGAGATGTCACTTACAGATTTAAAGTCACCAAGAAAACTTAATTTCCTATCCACCACCTAGCCCTCTTATACTTTTCAAGGGAGGTGAGGAGCTCCAAACGTTATGGGATAAATCAGCTTCTCCAAGACCCCTCAAGACCTTCCAAGACCCCAAAACCGTCCCAGCTGCGCCATGTACCCCTCCACCCCCCTCTCCACCCTTGCATTAATTAATGTCACTGTAGGGTGGTTCTGAATTTTGGGCACATAGTGATTCAGAGTGATTAACATGTAGAGGATGTAGAGATTATGTTTGCTACAAAAACAAGAGAGTATGTTGAAGCACTGGACCGTCATTTTACATCTATTATGTCATCATATGGAAGCTCAATGTTTATCAATATATATTCATAGTCAGTATATTTCTCTATACAACCATGCAGATAGATAGAAACACCAACCCAACCATACACTTAAAGAATAGCACCTGCAAACATAGAATGTAAGTTTATCAGTCAGATAATTCAGTTCTCAAGCTCAGTGAACGGGCAGCACAGTGATCAAGAATATTCTGTCAAACTGGAGTGTAATATATTTCGTATGCATCGTTTGTTCATGATAAAAATGGACGCTCTATTCGGCTTGGCTAGAACAAAACTAATATCAATACATATAGTAAGTAACAGACATGCTCAACATAGAAATGTGTATACGATAACTCAGGTTCTGATGATCGAGACCAAATTGTACTCCCTTTTGTCCCATAATGACTTTCTCATAGGTTCTCTAAAATCTACCTCTACAGGTAGATTTAGGAGAATTTATGAGAAAGTCATTATGGGACAAAGAGAGTACAATTTTAAAGGGCTACAATTACCTGCATCAGGAAAGTCTCTTCCTTAGAATTTTATATAAATTTTATATCAAATTGACTGAACAATAATCAATGTAAACTTTATATTAATTTACTATTTTTTGGTGGTTATTCTTACAGAAATTTTACGTGATTTTTTTTAATATGAAAATTGTATTAACTTTCTTACATGCATTTTATATCAAACTCATAACTTCTGTAAAATACTATTAAAATCAGAACTAAAAATTAGCATATTAAATCTATGTAAAAAAAAAAACTCATGTTAAATTTATAGTGAGAAAATATTTGATACTAATTTTATACAAAATTGATATAAAATATGTCATATTAAACTTATATGATCTTAACATTAATATGATATGAATTTTATATTAAATTTTTATCACCATTATGAATTTAGGTCTTGCAACGCAGTGTTCGGTGTTCAGTTTAAGTCTTGCATCTCAGAAGCGAGAGAGAAACAGCCTTTGCTCTCTTTTTGCAACATCTCCTCAACCTCTATCTCCATGCCTATGATATCTCTGTCGCTCATGCGACGATCTCCACTCCTCATTGCACCATCTCTCTCGCCACCCCAGCCCCCTCCTCATCAACTCACCCCATCCCACTCACCAACACTGAGTATCTCACTGCAACACTGAGTATCAGGTGATGAGTTTACGAGCGCGTGGGAGTTTCGGTTCTCGAGGGGTTTTGGTTTAGGGTTTATGAATTTGAGGGTGGAGGTGGTTTGAGGGCGGTGGTTGGGCGCTGGCGGTGGAGGAGGGAGGGAGCTTTGAGCTGGATGGTTGCGGTTGCAGGGCTGACGACGTGTGTGGTTGTTCGTGAGGTACGTTTTGAGGCAGTGAATTGAGTTTGTTTGAGTTTCTTGTGTTGTGGTGGAGTGGTTTGGGGTGTGAGCTTGTTGCAAGGGTGGGGTTTATCAAAAATTGTTTGAATTCGTTGTGTTGGTTTTTATCTCGGTCATTGATCCTGGTGCATTGTTTTGGTGTTATTTTGATGGATTCTCGTACCATTGAAAGAATTTGTTCATACGAATGGGTTTTAGGTTCCTTTTAGTGTCAATGAAAGACGTCCTGCGTTTACAATGTAGCGTTGTTGACTTGTGAATTTCTTTTTACTTCAATTTTGATGTTTGCTGATTGCATTCTACCCTGCATTCTGTTTAAATAGGCAGAGTCCTTGTATACTGCCAGGTAACCATAACGCAATGACTCTTGTGAACATATGAGTCGACTCATATGTACTTGGCTTAGACAGCCATGGCTGGGGTTCGCGATACAGCAGGTGTCCCGATGTTGTTAATTCAACAGCTGGAAGGATTTCAGATTATGATTGGAGGCGCCATGTTTAAAGCAAGTGCAGTCTTGTTGGGATTCCTGAGAGAGCATGCATTACAGTTTGAATTCCCTGAGCATCCGCATAATATAGAATGCATCTGTGTATCCGGCGTTTACACTTGAATTGAGTACTTATATCTGTTCAAGGCTGACGATGTCTTGAATTGGCGTAACGCAAGATCGGTCCTCTACGTCTGTCTCCGAAGAAGGTGGGTGAGGACATCGCCAAGGAGACGGCGCGGGACTGGAAGGGTCTGCGAGTGACAGTGAAGCTCACTATGCAAAACCGACAAGTATGTCATTGATGAAGGACTGGTTTGATGAGGGGAGATGGCCATGGACCTTGAGAGAAGGATGGAGAATTACAATGCTTCAACAGCTGGTGAAGTTCCATGAAATACAAATTGGAATTATGCAAGTCATTGTGGTCATGATCGTTCCGAGGCATGTGCACATACTCGTAATCAACACCCCCAAAACAATTTCACCGGCCACCAACGGTGGGCATGTGGATGATGTCGACCTCCACATTGGAGGCGACCCACAGTTTTGCAATTTTTCTAAATTAGAGCAATTCCAAATACTTTAGAACTCCGCACTCGCAGCCTCATCTATGATATCGATAGTGAATATATGTATGTCTAGGCTTTCCAAAACAATTACTTCCCTTTTCAAAAGAGGTAGTTGCTTAAGTTGATGCTGATGCTGCTCAGCTGTCTTCCAGCTTCTCTCCCCTGCACTCATAAACAAGTACAGTTCTTCCAACTTTAACCTGGACGACATGTGTGTTGAAGACATCATTTAATTCAAAGCACCTTGAATGTCTGGTAAGTGCTGCTTCAAATGCAGACATAGTGATGCTCAGCATAGTGATGCTAACCAAAATAAGGATCTTATTGACGTCTATGGAAATTAAGCATCTGTGTGCAGACTATATCCAAACTATATACTCAAACTTTAGTTAAATGCTAAGACTTTGGTTAGATTCAAACTTTGGTTCCTTGATTGAGGATGCTGAACCACGCCCCTTATAGAAGTGTCACCCTAGGGACTCACCGGCTTGTGTCATGAATAAGCCTTCTAAACCCATAACGATTGCACATTAGTAGAAAGAAACCTACATATTCAGGGCACTGCTGTCTGTGGATAGCATCACTAAATTGTTATTCCACCTCAGTTCCGATACACATCTGACTGGTGCCTCCACTCACATCCACTCCACAGTGGATGATGTCGACTCTTCTCATTGCTCTGAAGGGCGACCCACACTTTTTACTGTTGAACTGGCGATAATTGGATGCCTCCTCCAATAGGAAACATCTACAACTATTACGGAAGTGAGTAGTCTAATGTTTGTTCACTACTCTTGTTGTTGTCGGTCATGGGTGAAGCTATATGTTGATTGTGGACTCTGACCAACTTTTGAACAAAAAAAAATTGTAGTAATTCAAATTTTAGTTGATTAATTTTGAAAAAAAACTCATTCTTCATGAACCTTATTTTCCTACGTACAAAAATAACTCCTTAATAATCCAAGATATATTGTGCTAAAATGCTTAAGTTATCAGTTATAGCAATCAGAACCTTGTCAAATCGATCTTGAACATAGGACGTAGGATTAATACAAGTATTTCCCTCGTGTATAAGGTCCAGAGAAACATAGTGGAAACAAACCACTCTTTAAATGGTTCAACAGGGGGTTTGCTTTTGTACAGCGATAACATTATTCATCTGTACTATTGCACCACTTTGTTCCAAGAATGTCCCCTACAGTCCACCCTTCAGCAGGTAATAAGATGTTATGCCATGAAATATGGGATAAATGAAATGTAAGTGATTCAGAGTGATTAACATGTAGAGGATGTAGAGATTATGTTCGCTACAGGATCAAAGGAGGACACTGAAGCACTGGTCTATTATCGATCTATTATGTTATCGAATGGAAACTCTGTATTTATGATTGTTCATGGTCAGTATATCTTTGCAGTGCAGCCATTTCCACTCATCCACTCAAATATGGCCGCTGCCAGCAGAGAAATATGTAAGTTAATTTGTCAAGTAATTCAGATCAAAATGGACGCTCTACTCCGCTTCACTAGAACAAAACTATAATCAACACATGTAGTAAGTATAACTAGACCTGCTCAACATAGAAAAATGTATATGGTAACTCCAGTTGTGATGATTGAGACCAAGTTGTGCAATTTTAAAGCGCTCCAAGCACCTGTGCTTTGTGCATCCAAAAGAACTGCATGTACAGGTTCACTCTCAAGTCGGACATGGCAAACTCCGGTGAATTCAAACTGGGAATTACAAAGGATGAAACGCAATATAGAGTCATAGACTTCAGTTGATACAGAAGTTTACGAAGCGGGTACTGCGATGCATAATTGTTTAAAATGGTCCGGCTGCCAGCACAACTCGTTAGCCACATACTTTTGATGATTCAGATTTCACATACATATACATACTTAATATTTACTAGTGTGTAGCGACTAAGTTAGAAATTTGAAAAGGAAAAAAAAAATTGTTTGATATAGTGTTTTCAACTTTGTTGTCCTAATTTGTGGCATTCCCAATTATCAGTGATGAACTATAATATCACTTCCACATAAGTATCTGGTGACGGCAGTGAATTGCACAATGATGATTCCGTCCATCCACAAATTCAGATAATACACACTGTTAATAATAACAATGCCCATTGGAACAGGTACCAGCAAAAATCGAAAAAATAATTTTAACTGGTACTATAGCACTTGTGTTGATTATTCCCTAGCTGGACGGACCAGAATGCTACATTTCCTGTGTGAAAATAACCTTAGTTTTCCATTTCATGAACGAGCAATATGCTTTCTAAACCCATAACATTTGTGTATCCTCCTACACAGACCTACTTAAACAGCCATGTTCGACGTCACTTTCGGAAGAACCGAACAAACTACACCACGAGAACCTTTTCATCCATATAGGCCTATATTTACACTTAGTTGTTGCCATTCCGCACCCATGCGACCTGGACAAGGTCAGGGCAATTGCCTCTCTCTCTCTCTCTCTCTCTCTCTCTCTCTCTCTCTCTCTCTCTAATCACGCTGCACTTCAACATATCTCAATCATACGTAATCAGAATTATATCCTCACTTTGGTGGTGGGGGTTGCAAGTCATTGTGGTGGTGGTGGTGATCATTCTGAGACATGTGCACACACTCACAATATACACCCCAAAACTATATCACCCACCAATAGTGAACATGTGGACCTCCACCTTGGAAGCGACCCACACATTTTTGCAATTTTTTCTGAATCAGACAATTCCAAATTACTCTAGATATCTGAGAACTCCCCACTCACAGCCTCGTATACCATATCGATAGTGAATGTTGTTGCTTAGGTTAATTCTGATGCTGCTCAGCTGTCTTCCAGCTTCTTCCAACTTTGACCTGGACGGTAAATATGTTGGAGACTGCTCCTAATTATCCCACTCTGTTAGCTGTGATCACGTCGGAGCAAGGTCATCGACAACCGACACACTGTGTGCAAACATACATTATTTACTGTGGTCCTACGTTTGAGTTTTTGAATTCTATGTAAACGTTAACGCTCCCTTGAAAATTGGCAGCCTGGAATCATTTGATTGTGCCTCCATAGACCCACCCGACTTGACTTACCCGAGCAAGGGCTACTTTTCTCGCATATATAGCCAATGTGCTACAGTGTTAAAATGCATATTGAGCACAACCATTTTAAGGTAAATTCTTCAGCTGCTGATGTGCACAGTATGAATCAATCGGAGGATAGTTCCAGGCAGTATTGTGTGATCAATCAACAGTTGTGAGGAACTTGTAAGGTATGAAAGAAGGCTTGCTCTTGAATTGTTTTCCTCATCACACAGATCCTGCTATTCAGAAGAGGAAGAGGTACCGAGGTGACGTACAAGGGAAGCTACAATTTTTTTTGTCGAAATTATAGTCACTGTCCAAGAGTGTCTAGGATGTGGATACGAGGTAAGTTAGTGTCTCTTAGACATGTGGGTTTCGTCTGCTTAGGTAGATACACTGTGATGTGGTAGCAGCTAAGTTACTGTGTTTTCAGGGGATTTTGATGTGATCGCTTGACGATTGTGATGGTGTGCATGCATGATTTGAGGAGCCGAACTAAATAAAATAGTTCGCGAGTATCTGAATCGGTTCTGGTATGTATATACTAGAATTATCGTGAGGGATATAAAGGGGCAAATAGTGCAGATAATCTGCATCCTTCTACAGTAGTGGCCTAGATACACGCCAGGTTATTCTTGTCTACTATTCCACCACTTTGTTCCAAGTATATCCCCCTTTAGCAAGAAATCAGATCTTATGCTATGAAAAATGGGATAAATGAAATGTAAATGATATCCGAGATGATAGTGTCCTTGGTGACTTTTCTGCAGAAAAGTCACCAAGGACACTATCATCTCGGATGTCATTTCCAAAAAAGTCACCAAGAAAATTTAATTCTCTACCCACCCGTGACCCTTTAGCCCTCTTATGCTTTTCAGGGGAGGTGAGGAGCTGCAAACGTTATGGGATAAATCCGCTTCCCCAAGACCCCCCAAGACCGTCCTAGTTGTGCCATGTACCCCCCTACCCCTTGCATTAATTAATTAATATCAATGTAGGGTGGTTCTAATTTTTGGGCACATAGTCCAAGGTGACATTTCTTCATTAATTCATTAATCCAGAAAAGTCACCAATGACACTTTTGCCACATGGACCCCCTTGAGGAGGTGCCACATGGACTTGGGGTCCATTTGGTGTTTTAAAATTTAATTCCCTACCCACCCTCTAGTCCTCTTATACTTTTCAGGCGAGGTGAGGAGCTGCAAACATTATGGGTTAACTCCTAATAACCTAGCCGGTTTTGGAGGTTTTAAAACCCAAATCTGCCATCTTTGACCACCTTGTGGAAACGACGGTTAAGACCAAAAAACCTTACTTTTTTTAGACATCCAACAGTAAGATCTTGTACTTTACCTTCTTTACAACTAGTAATATAAATTTTAGACGTTGGATGTTTACCATCTTGGAGATTATAACATTCAAAGATGCAGCAAAACTTTTTTTGGGCATTGCTCGAATGACATAGTCAAAATGATGCAAAGGGAGAGTTAAAGATTTTTACCCCAAACATTTTGCTCATATTTTTTTCCATATAGCTAATCAAGTTGGGTAACTCCATGCAAAATTTTAGAGACTCATTCCTTTTTAAGCATCTTCATAAAAATTTGTTTTTCTAGAAGCAGGTCTAAAAACGTTGATATAGTAAAACATGTATGAAGGTACGTATACTTGGTTTTAGAAAAATCTAAACAGTGGATAGGTGCCTTTATATAAAAATTATTTTTGAGCAAAATTATTTTTGAAAAATTTCAAAATCTCAAATTTTGATAAATTTTTTTGAAAGAAATAATTCAAATATTCGAAGCTTGTCTTTGTAATTTTTGAAGGCTGCTCGTGTAAAATTGGTATATTTTATTACTTGGGTCTCTTTGAAACATGAGTGGTGATTTGGTTATGAACATATTGCAAGAAAAATATATTAAAAAAACCTAATTTTAAACTGCTTGTTTTGGATTAGAAACTTAAAATTTCTAAATGAAGGTCTAAAAATTAGCTTTGGCTTTGAAAATTTCGCCAGATACACTTTGCAGTATAGGAAGCATCGAGTACAAATCTTAGGCAAAAATATTAATTTTAAACCCTTCATCTTGGCTGCCTAAAATCGCAAAAGGCCGTTTTGGCTTTCCTAGATTTTTAGGGATCAAACTCGCTACCCGAAGACCCCTCCTGAACCCCCCCCTCCCAAGACCCCACTAAGAACCCCTCCTCTAATACACGTAAGCTTAATCCTGTTTCCTATTCCACCACTTTGTTCCAAGTATATCCCCCTACAGCAGATAATCAGATCTTATGCTATAAAATATGGGATAAATAAATATGAATGCCATACCAGATAATAGTGTCCTTGATGACTTTTTCTGCATTAATGAAATAATGCAGAAAAGCCATCAAGAACACCATCATCTAAGATGTCACTTATTGAAAAGTCACCAAGAAATTTTAATTTCCTACCCACCCCCTAGCCCTCTTATACTTTGCAGAGGACGTGAAAATCTGCAAACGTTATGGGATAAACCCGCTTTCCCTAGGCCTCTCCCAGACCCTCCAGAGCCCCCCAAAACCTCCCCAAGACCGTACGAGCTGCGCCACATACTCCTGCCCCCCTCCCCACCCCTGTATTAATTAATTAAAGTCAATGTGGGGTGGTTCTGAATTTTGGGCACATAGTAATTCAGAGTGATTACTACATAGAGGATGTAGAGATTATATTTGCTACTGAAATAAGACAATACGCTGAAGCATTGGACCGTCATTTTACATCTATTATGTCATCATATGGAAACTCAATGTTTATCGCTATATACTCATGGCCAGTATATTTCTCTGTACAGCCATGCACTAAAAAAAATAGCACCTACAAGCGGAAAATTTATGTTTATTCATTTTCAATTCAGTTCTCAAGCTTAGTGAACGGGCAGCACAATGATCAAGAATATTCTGTCAAACTAAAGTGTAATATATTACGTATGCATTGTTTGTTCATGATCAAAATGGACACCCTACTCGGCTTCACTAGAACAAAACTAAAATCAACACATATACTAATTAACAGACATGCTCAACATAGAAATGTGTATACTGTAACTCAAGTTCTAATGATCGAGACCAAATTGTACAACCGTTAGCCACATACCATTGATGATTTGGATTTTACATACATACTTACATTTAATATTTACTACTGTCTAGCGACTAAGTTAGAAATTTGAAAAGGAAAAGAATGGTAGTTTAATATAGTGTTTGCAACTTTGTTGTCTTAATTTGTGGCATTCCCATTTATCAGTGATGAACTATAATATCACTCCCACTTAAGTAACTAGTGAGGGCAGTGAATTGCCCAATACTGATTGCGTACATCCACAAGTATCGATAATGAACATTGTTAGTGCTAACAATTTCCATTGGAACAGGCACCAGCTAATTGCAGGATTAAAAAAATAATTTAAACTGCTAGTATAGCATTTGTGCTGATTATTCCCTGGCTGGACGACCAGAATGCTACATTACCTTTGTGAAAATAACATTAGTTTTCCATTTCATGAACGAGCATGCTCTCTAAACCCATAACATTTGTATCTGCTCCTACACACACCTACTTAAACAGCCATATTCGTCGCCTCCTTCGACAGCACTGTACACACCTAAGCGACCAGAACAAGGTTTTTAAGGGCACCTTCCCTGCCCTCGCCCTCTCTCTCCCTCTCTTATCACGCTGTATTTCCACATTCCACAATCCAACTCAACCAAATCTAAGTTCTTACCTTGATGGTGGGGGTGGTGGTGATATTCTGAGAACACTTGCAAACCATTGTGGTGGTGTTTGGTGGTGGTGATCGTTCTGAGACATGTGGACACACTCGCATTCCTCACCTCCAGACTATTTCACCGTCCACCAATGCTTGGACATGTGGATGATGTCGACCTCCATGTTGGAGGCGACCCACACAATTTTGCAATTTTTGTGAATCAGAGTAATTATTCTAGATATCTCATTGCAATTTTAGAGAATCAGAGCAATTCCGAATTACTCTAGATATTTGAGAACTCCGCACTCACTGCCTTAGATATGCTAACGATAGTGAATATATGTATGTCTGGGGTTTCCAAAACAATAACTTCCCTTTTCAAAGGAGGTTGTTGCTTAGGTTGATGCTTATACTGCTCACCTGTTTTCTAGCTTCTCTCCTCTGCACTCACAAACAAGTACCATCTCTTCCATCTTTGATTTGGACGACATGTGTGTTGAAGACTGCTCCTTATTATCCCGCACTATCAGCTGTGATCACGAACTGTCCGTCAATTAGTTAGTTCTAGGATCAAAATGGTACAGAGTGAATACTATATATATAGCCGTTCTAGGTGATACAGTTCTGGTAAGTTCTGCTTCAAATGCAGACAGGGGGAACTTAGCTATGAACTCAAACTTTGGTTAAATGCTAAAACTGTGGTCAGATTCAAACTTTGGTTCCTTGATTAAGAATGCTGAACCACGCCCCTTGTAGAAGTGTCATTCTAAGGACTCACCGGCATGTGTCATGAATAAGCCTTCTAAACCCATAACGATTGAACATTCGTAGAAAGAAACCTACATATTCAGGGAACTGAATTGTGTCGGTAGCATTACAAATTTATCCTTCCACCTTGAAACCAATAAACCACAGGCTGGAGCCTTCACAGTCGATCAAGTGCACAAGCTGATCATACGTTATTCTAGAAGCGCTCCTCAACCGGAGCAGCTGCCTCCTCCTCACCAACTACAAAGCACCTGCCTCACTTAACAAAACTCAATTGTGGATGATGTCGACTCTTCTGAAGGCGACCCATATTTTTTACTGCTGAACTGGCATGTTGTTGCATTTGAGTTTGGAGACCAGTGAAGTGCAAATTATCAATCAGAATCTTGTTGGATTGATCTTGAATTTAGTATGTGGGACTGACGATTTCCACAACAAGTAACTCTGCCACGCACCCGAAAAGCCAACAAACCTCCCCCTCACTCTCAAGTAGCATCCCTTCAACCCTGCTTCACAAATAATACCCATTCAATACTACGGGGATACTACCCTAATACCGCTACCATACCCGCAGGGTTATGAGACGCTCATGTCATGAAATGGAGAAGAATACAACATTCTAATGCTTGTAACTCTTTACAACATAGATACTCCAGTTGTTCCTCCTTCTCCTCTTGCACACTTCTCCTCATGTGTGTCTCTATCATATATTTGCACAAGCACTACTCTCCAAGTTGTGCAAATCATCTCTCCACCATCTGTGCAGGATTTGATCTTTCTTTGTAGTAGTGCTGTTTTTGTGTAGACAGGTGTTCATTCTTCGTCTGTTTTTGCACACTTCTCATGTGTCTCTGTCTCTATCATAGTGCAGAGGAAGCATCAGATCTCCAACATCTGTGCAGGAATCAACCTTTGGAGCAGTGCTGTCTTTGTACAGACAGGTAGAGCCAGGTAGCTGTAGTGGCCTAGATACGCGCCTGGTTATTGCACCACCTTGTTCAAAGAATGTCCCCACAGTCCACCCTTCAGCATGTAATAAGATGTTATGTCATGAAATGTGGGATAAAACAAATGTAAGTGATTCAGAGTAATTAACATATAGAGGACGTATATCCAAACTATATTCGAACTTTGCTTAAATGCTAATACTTTGGTCCCTTGATGAAGCCTGGATGCTGAACCAAGCCCTTCATAAAAGTGTCATCCGGCCTGCGTCATGAATAAGGCTTCTAAACCCATAACGATTGCACATGAGTAGAGAGTAACCTAGAGATTCGAGGAAACTATACGGTGTGGTTAACAGCATTGTTCCTTCACCTCAAGCCGGCAAACAGATGATTGGAACGCTCTTTGTCAATCATTTGACCAGACTGAATGATATTCATTATCCTCAGCCAGGGCAGTCACCTCCTCCTCTTGGACTGCATAGCTTGAACTACGATTTCCGATGGTGGATGATGTTCACTCTTCTCAATCTGCTAAAGTGGCATGTTGAGGCACTTGAGTTTCGAGACTGAAGTGCGAGAATAACCTCTCCACATTTCTCCGACCGCTCTCCCCCTCCCTTGGAGCTTTTTCCTCTTCACTCTCCAAGCACTACAACCTACTTCAATCTTCATCATTTCTGACCAATGGATGCGTAGGATTATCATATCCTCTTTGGTTATTCTCACTTTCTACAATTTTATATCCTTCATTTTTATTTTAACAATTTATGATCTATCTAATTCAACTTCAAAAATTATCAAATTATCTAAATTGAATTTCATTTTCAAATGCTACTTTATTCAAGTCATCCAGTTCATGTGTATGTCTTGTTGCATGTAAAAAGAATTTGTTTGTTCCAATTATCATGGATTCCTTTCACCTGTTGACACAAACCAGGATCATTAAACATGAATGCTAGCATTAAGAAATTCAATTATCTACTTGAATATATATAATCAATCTTTTAACCTTTTATTGAATGGATTCAATCGAGACTAATGTCAAATAAAACATGGTTAGAACCAACTTTATAAAATATTCACATTACCACGCTTTACTCTACTTTTAACGTCAATTTTTATTATACTCATAAATTATGCCATGATAATAAAATGAAGTTATAATTTTATAAAATTTTAATCTGATAACATTTTACATTGTTATAATAATAAAAGTAGGATTCAAATAATGAAGTTCAAAAAAGATGATTTAATCCACTTACTAGCAACATCAAATTTTGGTGTGTAGGCTTCCAATGTACACATAAGAAAATTTGAAGGATCTTTTGATTTTTAACCAAGTATTGAGTTGATTGCTTCTTGACTTGCTTCTTTGATGTGATGCAATATGTACCCATGCTTAGATTTTACAAATATCACGATAGTGGTTTGATTTCTTTAATCACTAGTCGTATTTTAATTTTCAAATCACAAAAAGATTGATATCAATGTTCAAGTTCATCTCAATCAGATATCTTCTTTTTTGTAATAAAAAATCATTAAAAAACTCTGAATTTTGGAAACATAGTGTCCAATGTGACATTTCTGCATTAATTCATTGATATCTTCTATTTTGTGATTAAAAAATCATTTTAAAACTCTGAATTTTGGGCACATAGTGTCCAAGGTGACATTTCTCCATTAATTAATTAATGCAGAAAGTCACCAAGGACAGGACCTCCTTTAGAGAATGTTACATGGACCAGGGTATAATTGGTGTTTTAAAATTTAATTTCCTACCTACCCTCTAGCCATCTTATATTTTTCATGGGAGGTGAGGAGCTCCATACGTTATGGGATAAACCCGCTTCCCCCAGACCCCAAAACCGTCCCAGCTACGCCACGTAACCCCCCCCCCCCCCCCCCCAACCCTCTCCCCTAGATAGACGCCAGGTTATTCTTGTTTACTATTCCAATACTATGTTCCAAGTATATCCCCCTTCAGCAGATACTCAAATCTTAATTTGGAATAAATGAAATGTAAATGACATCCTAGATGCTCGAGTTCTTAATGACTTTTCTTAATGCAGAAAAGTCACCAAGGACACTAGCATCTGGGATGTCAGTTACAGAAAAGTCACCAAGAAAATTGAATTCCCTACCCACAGCCTAGCCCTCTTATACTTTTCAGGGGAGGTAAGGAGCTGCAAACGTTATGGGATAAACCTGCTTCCCCAAGACCTCTCTAAGACCCTCCAGACCCCCCCCCCCAAGACTCCAAGACCATCTATGACCGTACCAGCTGCGCTATGTACCCCTCACCTCCCTCTCCACCCCCTTACATTAATTAATGTCAATTTGGAGTGGTTCTAAATTTTGGGTACTTAGTGATTCAGAGTGATTAACATGTAGAGGATGTAGAGATTATGTTTGCTACAGAAAAAAGAGAGTATGTTGAAGCACTGGACCGTCATTTTACATCTATTATGTCATCATATGGAAACTCAATGTTTATCACTATATATATTCATGGTCATTATATCTCTCTGAAACGCAATATAGACTTTAGTTAATCTAGAGGATCTCTGAGTCCACGAAGCGGGTAGTGCAATGTATAATGGTTTAAAACGGTCCGGCTGCCGGCACAACTCGTTAGCCACATACTTTTGATGATTCGGATTTCACATACATACACACAATTGATATTTACTACTCTATAGGGACTAAGTTAGAAATTTGAATAGGAAAAAAAATGGTAGTTTAATATAGTGTTTGCAACTTTGTTGTCTTAATTTGTGGCATTCCCAATTATCAGTGATGTACTATAATATCACTTCCACGTAAGTATCTAGTGACGGCAGATTATTGCACAATACGGATTGTGTCCATACACAAATACCGACAATGAAGATTATTATTGTTAACAATTTCTATTGGAATAAGTACCAGCTAATTCCAAAATACAATATAAATTGAACTGTTACTTAAGCAATTGTGTTGATTATTCCCTGGCTGGACGGACCAGCAGAATGCAACATTTCCTGTGTGAAAAGAACCTGAGTTTACAAATTCATGAACAAGCATGCTTTATAACCCATAACATTTGTATCTGCTCCTACACAGACCTACTTAAACAGCCATGTTCATCCTTCGACAGAACTATACACGCCCATGCAACCCGGACAAGGTAAGGGCAATTGCTCTGCCCTCGCTCTCTCTCTCTCTCCATCGCTCAACGCGCTGCACTTCTTCATGCCTCAATCTTGCACAACCAAATCAAAACTACATCATAACATAACACAATCCTTATTTCGATGGTGGTGGTGGGGTGATATTCTGATCATAAACGAAACACTTGCAAACCATTGTGGTGGTGGTGGTGATCATTCTGAGACATGTGCACGTACTTGCAATCAACACCTCCAAACTATGTCACCGTCCACCGACGGTTGGCATGTGGATGATGTCGACCTCCACGTTGGAAGCGACCCACAGTTTTGCAATTTTTGTGAATCACAAACAGGTGCGTCGCTTCTTCCAACTTTGACCTCGCTTCTTCCAACTTTGACCTAGACGACATGTGTGTTAAAAATGCCCCACATTGTTAGCTGTGATCACGAATTGTCCGTCAATTAGTTTGTTCGAGGATCAAAATGATTCATTTGAGTCCTGCCTTAAATGCAGACAGGGGAAACTCGACCATAGTGATGCTAACCAAAGTAAGCGTCTTTTTGACAATTGGTCTGCTATGGAAATTATACATCTGCGTGCAGACTATATCCAAACTATACTCAAACTTTGGTTATATGCTAAATCTTTGGTTAAATTCAAACTTTGGTCCCTTGATTAAAGATGCTGAACCACGCCCTTCATAAAAGTGTCAGCCGAAGGATTCACCGCCCTGCGTCATGAATAAGCCTCCATAATGATTGCACATGAGTAGAATGAAACCTACATATTGGTGAAACTACTCAAGAGTCAACTCGACAAACATAGCTGTTTCTCCACCTCAAGTCTGTCCACGCCTGGCAAATAGTTCCAGTGTAAATCCTAGGATTTTAGGTGTGGTGCTAAGGTGGCTACAAAGAATACATTAGAACCAAATTTTTGGCTTCATTAATTCCACTGACGACCTAAGTCGGATCTGGTTTAGCATGGCTGGGAGGGTCGTTCGTCAACATGACAATTATTTCGTCACCCACGACAGTTCCATTTCGGCCCCCACGACAGTTCCATTTCGGCCCCCACGACAGTTCCATTTCGTCACCCACGACAGTTCCATTTCGTCACCCACGACAGTTCCAACATTGTTCCCGATACTTTGGTTCCCAGTAATCGCGTTCCCGGCGTTCCGAAGTTCCCGGTAGCGGTTCACTTACACCGTTGCGGAATCTGCGTTTTAATGGAAGAGTGAGCGGGAGTTATATACGGAGGGAGTGTCGTTTGGTGTGCAATTGTTGTGGGTTATACATGCTACTGCTGGAAATCGTCTTTGAATGCGGGAGTGAGGGGTTTTTGAGGGCTTTTTGGTGTGCAGGAGACGAGGATTCGGAGATGTGGAGCGATTCGGATGTCGCCAGTGTTTGATTGAATGTGTTTTGGTAAGTGATTGATTCAATTCAGCTTGAGCTTGAGCTTTCGATGATGGGTTCGGGGTATTGCGTCTTCAGTGTGTGTTTTAGGGTGGAGACGAGCGACTAGATGGTCCTACTCTTGATGCTCTTCACTTTGTTTCGAGAGGATTGTTGGTTGATTTCTATGCCATCGTTGGGTAAACATATGTTGATGGGTTGGTTGGAGTTTGAGTTGGGATGGGTTTTGTGGGTTTGAGGAGTTTTTTTGTTTGTCTGTGTGATGCAGGTTTTGGTTCAGGGTGAGCTTGCAAGATGGGGAAGGAGGATGCAAGCAACGCGGTGCTGCTGGTGATAAGCCAAGTAGGTTGTGATGAGTCAGGAGCTGGGCGTTTGACAATGGTGGTTGATGGGCGGGAGATGGGGAGTGAAGAATGGCGGTCTTTTGTTGCAGAAGCGGAGAATTTCGATGTGATTAGTGTACGGGTGGATAGGGAGCGGCTCTTGGAGCACTCGACTTACTTCCGGAGCCTTGAGAATTTTAGCGAATTAAATCGTGAGAGCTTGAATGTGAATTGGGATCCTCCGATATTCTGCATTCTCTTGCAGTGTATGCATGGTTTCCAGTCTTCCTTTTCATCCTGTGTGATTGCGCGACTTATTCAGGTTTCTCCTCTCTTTCTCTTCTACACCATCTCGTAGGGATTGTTTGTGATTAGACCCTTCAGTTGATGGTCGCATGTTTGAGTACCTTTGATTGAGTCTATCCGCATTCAGTCTATTCATGTTGCTCTCAAACCCTCAGATACTCCGTTTGCACGCCGCGTGAACAAGTTCGCTGTGCAATTTACATTCAATGATCATCTTTCTTTGGAGTCAAGCGGAGAAGCCGCCTCCAATACTGATAGCGATGATATATTGAAGCGCTTGAAGCCGGTTCGGCGTTGTGAGATTGATGTGTTGGGGACTGGACCTGAGTCAGGAACTCGATATATGTTTGAACAGATTGAGAACAGGGTGAGTTTCTGGAGGTTAATTGCTGATTTGTTTTTTAAATCTTTTATCCTGAATTCCTCAAACAGGTTGCTGCAGCGGGTCCATTTACGACCAATGACAACCTCTTATATGAACCTCTTGTGGAGCTTTTTGCGTATGCAAAAAAAGTCCGGCCAAATCTTCTGATACTGGTACTTTATGCTCATTTTGCCTTCCTTCTTTTATTAGAGGCAATTTCATTTGTGTGGGTTTCTCTGCTTGATGTAGATGGGTCCATTTGTTGACTCGGAGCATCCACAGATCATGCAAAAAAAGTCCGGCCAAATCTTCTGATACTGGTACTTTATGCTCATTTTGCCTTCCTTCTTTTATTAGAGGCAATTTCATTTGTGTGGGTTTCTCTGCTTGATGTAGATGGGTCCATTTGTTGACTCGGAGCATCCACAGATCAAGCAAGGGACTGTCAACAAGTCGTTTTCTCACATATTTCAGGAAGAGATTAGGATGCGGGTAAGCGTTTCAAGCACTCTGTTCATAGAGCAGTAGGCCTTTGAGCCAGGGAGTTCTATTTCGGTTGTATGAGCATGTTACCTCCTTTTACTGTTGTGTACCTAAGATCTCTCGTGAAAGTTAATGAGTGGCATCGAGGGTTATCGCCTGCTCAATTGTTTTACTGTTCAGATGAATAATCAATTATGATTGCCTCTACCGTATACGTTTAAGCGATTAACACTCCCTTTGTTGAGTAGGTGGAGGAATATTGCGAAGAAATCGGTGATGGTTGTCGAGTTGTTCTGGTTCCATCTCATCGTGATGCTCACCACGATCTTATTTTCCCGCAGGTTACATATCAAGATTTTAAGGATCATATCTCATTTATTTTTATTTCCCTTCACGTCTTATCTTCCTGCCGATATCTGTTCTGGTCATAGGTGTCACAATTAATAAAATGTCTGTACAATACTCTTGCTTTGAAAAAATGTAGATCACTCGTCGGCTGGATGCCAGCCTGGTTTTCGAGATGTGTCTTTTTTCAAAGAATACATATCATTTGTATCAATTTTTTAAAATAAAACAAAATGCAGATCCGTGGATCTACATTCTACAATATTTTGTCGTTCATTTCTTCAGCTTCCAGCCTAACATTCTCGATGTACTCTTCTGTGCAGCCTCCATTTGATGCTCATGATTTTGAGGATCCAAATCACCAGGTTCGACCCCATTGCTTGCATCACCTGTCCAGTGTTAGTAGTTGTGGTTGTGTGAAATATTATGTAGAGATCGCAGTTTGTCTTTTAGTCAACTTATGAAAGTGCAAGCAGTTCGCATCGGGGTCTTATTGACCGTCGTCATATGAACGCAGATAACGCTCCTTACGAACCCAGGCATCCTGAAAATTAATGAGGTACGCGTACATTTATAAAACTCCTCTTTTGATCTACTAATGAAATGAGGATTAACTATAGTTATGTTCAGCATGGATTGGGGACGATGTTCATGGCTGTAGAGGAGCCAGAAAATGAGGCCTAATACCAAGTTGTTGTTTCAGGTAACCGCGGGATTTTGCACTACAGACATCCTGAGACACTTAAGTAGCGAAGAGGTGTCCCGAGTACCTCAAGGGGCTTCAAGTGATCGAATGACGAGACTTGCATCACATCTCCTTGCGCAACGTATTTATTTTTAATATTTATCCAGCTCCCCGTAAGTTGCGAACATTTTTGAGCTCAACTGTGAATGTTAATATGACATCGTAGAGCAGTCAGCTTGTAAATTGCATTCTTAGTAGAAAAGAGTACTTTTGGAATTACTGAGGAATGTGATGTTTATGCGTATCATTTTTTACAGCGAGAGTGGAGGGTAAAGCACTAAGTCCTCGTTGTATGAATGCAGTTTTTATCCACTGTTCCCACCAGCACAAAGTGTTCCGCTTGATTTAACACTTGCTCCTGGCTCGCTGGATCTACCATCTTCGCCTAATATCTTGTTACTGTCCTCCAATCTGGCCCCATTCGTGAAGGTATTTCCACATCTATTTCACATTCCAGTCATTGATCATAATGCCTTATCTATCTAAAAACATCAATACTTGGCGCAGTTACATCATTCGGTGTCAGAACAGATTTCAGTGTATTAAAGTGCTGTTTCAGTGTATTAGTAGGTATTTTCAAGATGGTAACAAAATGCTGTCTATCGTTTACAGGTTCTATCTTTACCAAGGGATATACAACCAGTTGATGACGAGAATGACATTAGAGAAAAAGCAGGAAAAGTAAGATGCGTTTGTATCAATCCAGGATATGTTGCAAGGGGCATGTCTGGGGGTACCTTCACTGAGATATGTTTTTCAGGTGGAGATTCGAGTAGTGGATTAGAGCCTCTCCACAAGAGGCTGCAGGTCAGAGTTATACGTGTTTGAGACACATGTAGACTAAAATACAAGCTCCAGCAGAAGTTTTCTTAGAGACACCAGACATCTTGGCCCAAGATTTAGATGCTTGTGTGATCATAGAAACACTCAAATTTTTTGCCTGCTTGCTCGGGGGGAGGTGAGGAAGGTGGCCACCTGCGTGTAGTATAGCATTCCCTGACTCTTTTATGCCATTTGTAAGATAGTGCCATCGACATCCCTGTTCGATAAAGCGTTTGGAAAACGGCATTTTGACCTTTTCTCACCACCTGATTTCTTCACCAGGGTGAGACTGTTGTTTAACGCTTTCTTTTGTGTTATGTTCCCACAATTTTTATTGAAATGTAGGGTAGATCATTTTAGACAGTTCTCTTTCCAATCTCCCTCGTGTCAATCATAGATGTCGGTGCATTTTAGTTTTATTTCTGACTATAGACATTGTAGTATGATTGGAATGTTGTAAGTGTGGAGAGATTCTTGCATATCTTACGTTAGGAGCTGTTGACTTGATGACCTTCGAGCGTGGGGATAGCAAAATTGGGAGTGCTGGAACGCTAACCCAACCCATTGTCCACCAGAGCCGTTAAACCTAAGGAATCATTCCTTGTAGTCCTGACGATATGCTCATGGAAATACTGGAATTGACTGGCAGGTGGTTGTCTCCGGAGTGCCTGCTGATGTGCAAAAGTGGAAAACCTCGGTTGTAGATGACACATGGGTTACCCACTGGAACGAGGAGCACGTGTTTAAACTGAAAGTGCCTGAACTAGCACTGTTGCGTCTCGAAGTCAGAGATCACGACGAAGAAAGTCAAGATGAGTTTGAAGGCCAGACGTCCCTTCCAATCCATGAAATCAGAGACGGCTATCGATGCGTGCACTATACACCTATCCACCATTACCTACACATACCTATCAATCGTAGAATACCAATCGTCACTGGTAATGCGGAGAGCAGCGAAGCCCTAGTTTTTTTATGGAGAAGTTCTTTGGCGATCCTTGTTTGTTCTTCACTAATTTTAAGCATTATGTAGTATTATGTAACTCGACGCCTCAAGAGTGAGCAATAAGACCAACTTGTTGGGGGAATGATGGCTCTATCCAAGTTACCTATTGGGTATTTTCTGGCTTCAACCAACGAGTGATTTAAGGTCTTTGGTGCCAAATATAGTAATTTGCTATTTTTATTTCGCCTTTCTAAATAAACACTGGATAGTTCTGTGACAAATGTGTGTGCGCAAGTTATATATTTAAAGTCCTTCTCCGCTGGTGCAGCCACCTCCTCCTCCTCCACTTCCACTGCCGGCATGATCCCCAATAGAATACCCAATGGTGGATGATGTCGACTCGTCTCAGTGCTCTGCATGCCACCGACAATTTTTTTATTATGAAGGGGGAGAGCACAATAAAGTGGACCACAAAGTGCAAAATGTGACCACCAACAAGTGAATATGAAGTGTGCTGTTTTTTAAGGCTCAAAGCTGATTTTGAGCATTTTGGTGTAGTTTTTGAGCATTTTAGTCACTTGCTAGGGTGTTATAAGGTATCTTATATACATCTTCATAAAAAGAATATCTTCAATTGAAACTTGATTTGACCACTAGTTCTAATTCATGAAAATGAACTTTTCCAAAGTCTTAATTTCTTCATTTGGAGTCATCTATTGTCTTTAGAGGATGTTTTTTTCAATTTGAAAAACAATGTTCGGTGAAAAAAAGCGCACAAAAAGTACCGTGGAAGTGACCCTCTTAAAAAGTATCCTTGCGGTACTTTTGGAACCCTAAACCAATCAATGAGTATATTAATTGACTATTTTAGAATACTTCTTAAACATATAGAGTGCACCGCAAAATTAAAAGTGATTTTGGACAAAACCCTAAACCGTTATGTTCACTATTCTAAATGACGACCATTCACTTTGCCTGACTTTGACGTCTCCGTTTTCCATTGTAAACTCAATATCTTTTCTCGCAACTTTGGGAAGTTGAAGAAGATCAAGTCTACTTTCCGTATCCCAAACTTAATTTTGCATCAACATAACGTAAATCCCACTTTCTCTAGTCTTTACAGAAGGGGCTGAAATTTGAAAAAAGATAAGCACTTCTGTGGTTCACTTTATTGTGCTTCCCCTCTGAAACTCTAAGTTACTCCATTCACAGGTCCATTCACAGGTCACAGAGGACCTGTCGTTCCTCACTCATAAAGCGTCGCCCTTCACTCACGAAGAATGAGGAAAACCTCACTTCTTGTCTTTTGTGCTCACCTAAGTGCTAAGATACTTGAAATACTTGAAATCGTAAGTGAGGGGCAACATGGTTGCTAGTAATGACAAGTTGCTTGAATGTAATTGAATTGGAAAAGAGCTCCAAGAGAGGTGGAGAAAAGGTACAAATTTAGGGTTGCAAATGAGCAGAGTTTATCCTCGCTTTATAAGGGGGCTCCTATTTTAACTCTTTTCATTGAAAGAGGAACACACGGGAAACAAAACAGTCTTGAAATGGTTAATATATGGTACCCAATAGCTGCCATGGATCCAAATTTTTGGTAGATAATAGAAGTCGTAATGAGGAACAATATGGTGATATAAAAAATAATGTTACACCTAAGAATTTTTGTATCTAGTTGCAATTCAAAAATTTAATAAAAAGGCTAAATAATAGTTTGATTACCAGCTGACTCCAGGATAAAATACGAATTTAAGCACTACTTAAGCAAATGTGTGCTTGATTCTTCCCTACCTGGCGGACCAGAATGCAACATTACCTGTGTGAATAAATTCATGAACGAACAAATTCATGAACGACCATGCTTTCTAAACCCGTAACATTTGTATCTGCTCCTACACAAACCTACTTAAAAAGCCGAATTCAACATGGTCTTCGACTGAACTTTACACACACACCCGACCCGGACAAGGTCAGGGCCATTGCCCTGCCCTCTCTCTCTCTCTCACTCTCTTACACGCATCAAAAATCCTACACACCAGAATCCAAATTGTATCAAGAGAGGTGGTGGTGATGATGATGACATTCCAATCTCAGAAGACACAGCCAGTGTGTTGGTGATGGAGGTGGAAATCGTTCTGAGGCATTTGCAATTTTTGTAAATCAGAGCAAATTCTAAATTACTCTACATATCTGAGAACTCCGCACTCACACCCTCGTATACGATATCGACTGTGAATGTATGTATGTCTAGGCCTTCCAAAACAATGACTTCCCGTTTCAAAGCAGGTTGTTGCTTAGGTTAATTCTGATACTGCTCAGCTGTCTTCCAGCTTCTCTCCTTCTCTGCACTCACAAACAAGTACCCTTCTTCCAACTTTGACCTGGACAGTATATGTGTTGAAGACTGCTTGTATTTATCCCACTCTGTTAGCTGTGATCACGTCATGTCCGTCAATTAGTTAGTTCGAGGATCTAAATGATACAGAATCCATTTTACATAGTTATGAACGGAAGTCCAAAGCACCTTGTTGATGTCCTGCCTCAAGTGCAGACAGGGGGAACTCAACCATAGTGATGCTAACCGAAACAAGGGTCTTATTGACAATTGGTCTGCAATGAAAATTAAACATCTGCATGCAGATTATATCCAAACTACATTCAAACTTTGCTTAAATGCTAATACTTTGGTCCCTTGATGAAGCCTGGATGCTGAACCTTAATTCTCCGGCCGCTCTCAATATCTCTTGAAGCTCATTCCTCTTCTCTCTCGAAGCACTACAATCTACTATAATCTTCATTATTGACCGTTGGATGCATAGGATTATCATGTCCTCTTTGGCTATTCTCACTTTCGACATTTTTGCGTCCTTCATTTTCATTTTAACCCCTAAGTGCCTAGGAAAGCTGAAATGGCTTTTTGCTATTTCGGTCAGTCTAGATAAAGGGGTTAAAATTGATATTTTTGCCTAAGAATTTTACTGGATGCTCCTTGTACTGCAAAGTGTATGTGGTAAAATTTGCAAAGCCAAATTCCAATCTTAAGAACTTCATCTAGAAACTTTAGGTTTCAAGTCCAAAACGGGCAGCTTGAAATTAGGCTTTTTTTAAAAAATAATTCTTGAAACATGTTCATAACCAAACCACCACTCATATTCCAAAAAGACCCAAGTCAGAAAATATACCAATTTTACAAGGGCAGCCTCTAAAAATTACAAAGACAAGCTTCAATATTTTCAGTAATTTTTGAATTACTTCTTTCAAAATTCGTCAAAATTTTAGATTTTGGAATTTTTTTGAAAACAATTTCGCTCAAAAATCAGTAACTTATAAAGGCACCTAACCATCGTTCAGATTTTTCTAAAACCAAATATAGGTGACGTCATGCATGTTTTACTAAATCAGTGTTTTCAGACCTGCCTCTAGAAAACAATTTTTATGAGAGCCAAAAAAAGGAATGAGTCTCTCAAATTTTCAATGAAGGTAATCATCTTGATTACCTACATGGAAAAAAATATGGGCAAAATTTTTGGGGTAACAATCTTCAACTCCTTCTTTGCACCATTTTGACTATGTCATTCAGCCAATGCCCAAAAAAGGTTTTTCTGCAACTTTTAATATTATAATCTCTACGATGGTAAACATCCAACAACTTAAACTTTTATCAGTACTTGTAAAGAAGGTTTAGTACAAGATCTTATGGCTGGATGTCTACAAAAAGCAATGCTTTTTGGTTTAAATTGTTGTTTCTACAAGGTGGTCAAAAATCACTATTTTGGAGGTTTTGAGACCCAAACATGCTTGGGCACTTAGGGGTTAACAATTTATACACTATTTATTTCTACTTCAAAAATTATCAAATTATCTAAATTGAATTTCATTTTCAAACGCTACCTTATGTAACTCATCAAGTTCATTTGTATGTCTTATTTCATGTAAAAGAATTTGTTTGTTCCAATTATCATGGATTCCTTTCACTTGCTGACACAAACCAGGATCATTAAACATGAATGCTAGCATTAAGAAATTCAATTATCTACTTGAATATATGTAACGTGTCTTTTAACCTTTTACTAAATGAATTCAATCGAGACTAATGTCAAATATAACATGGTTAGAACCAACATTATAAAATATTCACATTACCACGCTTTACTCTACTTTTAACGTCAATTTTTAATATACTTCATAACTTATGCCATGATAATAAAATGAAGTTATAATTTTATAAAATTTTAATCTGATAACATTTTACATTGTTATAATAATAAAAGTAGGATTCAAATAATGAAGTTCAAAAAAGATGATTTAATGCACCTGCTTGCAACATCAGATTTTAGGGTGTATACTTATAATGTACACATAAGAAAATTTGAAGGATCTTTTGATTTTTAACCAAGTATTGAGTTGATTGCTTCTTGACTTGCTTCTTTGATGTGATGCAATATGTACCCCTGCTTACATTTTACAAATATCATAATAGTGGTTTGATTTCTTTGATCACTAATCCTATTTTAATTTTCAAATCACAAAAAGATTGATATTAATGTTCAAATTCATCTCAATCAGATATCTTCTATTTTCTTATAAAAAACTCATTGGAAATATTTGAATTTTGGGCACATAGTGTCCAAGGTGACATTTCTCCATTAATCAATGCAGAAAGTCTCCAAGGACTCTTTTGCCAAATGGACCCCCTTGAGAGGTTGCCACATAGACCTGGAGTGCGATTGGGGTTTTAAAATTTAATTCCCTACCCACCCCTTATCCCTCTTATACTTTTCATGGTAGGTGAGGAGCTACAAACGTTATGGGATAAACGTGCTTCTCTAGGACCCTCCCAAGAACCATCCAAGCTGGGCCACATACCCCCCCCCCCCTTCCCTACATATACGTCAGGTTATTCTTATTTACTATTCTACTTTGTTCCAAGTATATCCCCCTTCAGGAGGTAATCACCCTTCATCAGGTAATCACCCTTCAGCACATAATCAATCTTCAGCAGCTAATTAGATCTTATGCTATGAAATATGAGATAAATGAAATGTAAATGAAATTCTAGATGATACAGCCGAGGCTGACTTTTCTGCATTAATGCAAAAAAGTCACCCTCCACACTATCATCTGGAATGTCATTTACAGAATTAAAGTCACCAAGAATATTTAGTTCCCTACCACCTCTAGCCCTCTTATACTTTTCAAGGGAGGTGAGAAGCTGCAAACGTTATGGGATAAACCCGCTTCTCCAAGAACCCCCTAAGACCCCCTAAGACCCCAAAACCGTCTGAGCTGCGCCACATACCTCCCTACCCCCCTCCCCAGCCCCCTGCATTTATTAATGTCAATGTGGGGTGGTTTTGAATTTTGGGCACATAGTGATTCATAGTGATTAACATGTAGAAGATGTAGAGATTATGTTTGCTACACAAACAAGAGTGTACGCTGAAGCACTGGACTGTCATTATACATCTGTTATATCATCATATGGAAACTCAATGTTTATAAATATATATTCATGGTCAGTATATTTTTTTATACAGCCATGCACTCAAAAAAAATAGCACCTACAAGCATAGAATGTATGTTTATCAGTTAAGTTATTCAGTTATGAAGCTTAGTGATTAAGAATATTTTGTCAAACTAAAGTGTAATATATTGCCTATGCATCCATGATCAGAATGGACGCCCTACTCGGCTTCACTAGAGAAAACTAGAATCAATACACATAGTAAGTATCAGACATGTTCAACTTAGAAATGTGTATACGATAACTCAGATTCTGATGATCGAGACCAAATTGTACAATTTTAAAGCACTACAAGCACCTATGCTTTCTGCATCCAAGTGAACTAAATGTTCAGGATTACTCTTGAGTCTTAATCCTGTAAACGTCAGATCCAGCCCGAGGAGTTGGGTTTTTTTTTAAGAGAATTTTGTTCATAACTTACACTCCATTATACCAAATGGGATTTTTAGAATGCCAAATTGAAGACCTTAAAGAGATCTATACTTTCTTAGAATAGAGCTAAAGCAACTAAAAATATAATTGTGCTTAAAATGGAGTTTAAAAGAGATTTCGGGTGTGGTACTAGGAAAGCATATGTCCTTTAAGGGTTAAGTCGGACATAACAAACTCCAGTAAATCCAAACTGGGAACTACATTCAAAGGATGGAGTTCAGTTGATACAGATGATCTTCGAATTCACGAAGCAGATATGGAACTCGTTAGCCACATACTTTTGATGAATTAGGTTTTATATACATACTTACATTTAATATTTACTACTGTCTAGCGACTAAGTTAGAAATTTGAAAAGGAAAAAAATGGTAGTTTAATATAGTGTTTGCAACTTTGTTGTCTTAATTTGTGGCACTCCCATTTATCAGTGATGAACTATAATATCACTCCCACGTAAGTAACTAGTGACAGCAGTGAATTGCACAATACTGATTGCGTACATCCACAAGTATCGATAATGAACATTGTTAGTGCTAACAATTTCCTTTGGAACAGGCACCAGCTAATTGCAGGATTAAAAAAACAACTTAAACTGCTAGTATAGCATTTGTGCTGATTATTCCCTGGCTGGACGACCAGAATGCTACATTACCTTTGTGAAAATAACATTAGTTTTCCATTTCATGAACGAGCATGCTCTCTAAACCCATAACATTTGTATCTGCTCCTACACACACCTACTTAAACAGCCATATTCGTCGCCTCCTTCGACAGCACTGTACACACCTAAGCGACCAGAACAAGGTTTTTAAGGGCACCTTCCCTGCCCTCGCCCTCTCTCTCCCTCTCTTATCACGCTGTATTTCCACATTCCACAATCCAACTCAACCAAATCTAAGTTCTTACCTTGATGGTGGGGGTGGTGGTGATATTCTGAGAACACTTGCAAACCATTGTGGTGGTGTTTGGTGGTGGTGATCGTTCTGAGACATGTGCACACACTCGCATTCCTCACCTCCAGACTATTTCACCGTTCACCAATGGTTGGACATGTGGATGATGTCGACCTCCATGTTGGAGGCGACCCACACAATTTCGCAATTTTTGTGAATCAGAGCAATTCCAAATTACTCTAGATATTTGAGAACTCCGCACTCACTACCTTAGACATGGTAACGATAGTGAATGTATGTATGTCTGGGGTTTCCAAGACAATGACTTCCCTTTTCAAAGGAGGTTGTTGCTTAGGTTGATGCTTATACTGCTCACCTGTTTTCTAGCTTCTCTCCTCTGCACTCACAAACAAGTACCGTCTCTTCCATCTTTGATCTGGACGACATGTGTGTTGAAGACTGCTCCTAATTATCCCGCACTATCAGCTGTGATCACGAACTCTCCGTCAATTAGTTAGTTCTAGGATCAAAATGGTACAGAGTGAATACTATATAGCTATGAACGGAAGTCAAAAGTACCTTGTTGATGTCTGGTAAGTTCTGCTAATTCAAATGCAGACATGGGGAACTCAGCATAGTGATGCTAACCAAAATAAGGATCTTATTGACTGCTATGGAAATTAAGCATCTGTGTGCAGACCATATCCAAGCTATGAACTCAAACTTTGGTTAAATGCTAAAACTGTGGTCAGATTCAAACTTTGGTTCCTTGATTAAGGATGCTGAACCACGCCCCTTGTAGAAGTGTCATTCTAAGGACTCACCGGCATGTGTCATGAATAAGCCTTCTAAACCCATAACGATTGAACATTCGTAGAAAGAAACCTCCATATTCAGGGAATGAACTGTGTCGGTAGCATTACAAATTTATCCTTCCACCTTGAAACCAATAAACCACAGGCTGGAGCCTTCACAGTCGATCAAGTGCACAAGCTGATCATACGTTATTCTAGAAGCGCTCCTCAACCGGAGCAGCTGCCTCCTCCTCACCAACTACAAAGCACCTGCCTCACTTAACAAAACTCAATTGTGGATGATGTCGACTCTTCTGAAGGCGACCCATATTTTTTACTGCTGAACTGGCATGTTGTTGCATTTGAGTTTGGAGACCAGTGAAGTGCAAATTATCAATCAGAATCTTGTTGGATTGATCTTGAATTTAGTATGTGGGACTGACGATTTCCACAACAAGTAACTCTGCCACGCACCCGAAAAGCCAACAAACCTCCCCCTCACTCTCAAGTAGCATCCCTTCAACCCTGCTTCACAAATAATACCCATTCAATACTACGGGGATACTACCCTAATACCGCTACCATACCCGCAGGGTTATGAGACGCTCATGTCATGAAATGGAGAAGAATACAACATTCTAATGCTTGTAACTCTTTACAACATAGATACTCCAGTTGTTCCTCCTTCTCCTCTTGCACACTTCTCCTCATGTGTGTCTCTATCATATATTTGCACAAGCACTACTCTCCAAGTTGTGCAAATCATCTCTCCACCATCTGTGCAGGATTTGATCTTTCTTTGTAGTAGTGCTGTTTTTGTGTAGACAGGTGTTCATTCTTCGTCTGTTTTTGCACACTTCTCATGTGTCTCTGTCTCTATCATAGTGCAGAGGAAGCATCAGATCTCCAACATCTGTGCAGGATTCAACCTTTGGAGCAGTGCTGTCTTTGTACAGACAGGTAGAGCCAGGTAGCTGTAGTGGCCTAGATACGCGCCTGGTTATTGCACCACCTTGTTCAAAGAATGTCCCCACAGTCCACCCTTCAGCATGTAATAAGATGTTATGTCATGAAATGTGGGATACAACAAATGTAAGTGATTCAGAGTAATTAACATATAGAGGACGTATATCCAAACTACATTCGAACTTTGCTTAAATGCTAATACTTTGGTCCCTTGATGAAGCCTGGATGCTGAACCAAGCCCTTCATAAAAGTGTCATCCGGCGTGCGTCATGAATAAGGCTTCTAAACCCATAACGATTGCACATGAGGCACTTGAGTTTCGAGACTGAAGTAGGAGAATAACCTCTCCATATTTCAAACCGTAATTCTCCGACCGCTCTCCCCCTCCCTTGGAGCTTTTTCCTCTTCACTCTCCAAGCACTACAACCTACTTCAATCTTCATCATTTCTGACCAATGGATGCGTAGGATTATCATATCCTCTTTGGTTATTCTCACTTTCTACAATTTTATATCCTTCATTTTTATTTTAACAATTTATGATCTATCTAATTCAACTTCAAAAATTATCAAATTATCTAAATTGAATTTCATTTTCAAATGCTACTTTATTCAAGTCATCCAGTTCATGTGTATGTCTTGTTGCATGTAAAAAGAATTTGTTTGTTCCAATTATCATGGATTCCTTTCACCTGTTGACACAAACCAGGATCATTAAACATGAATGCTAGCATTAAGAAATTCAATTATCTACTTGAATATATATAATCAATCTTTTAACCTTTTATTGAATGGATTCAATCGAGACTAATGTCAAATAAAACATGGTTAGAACCAACTTTATAAAATATTCACATTACCACGCTTTACTCTACTTTTAACGTCAATTTTTATTATACTCATAAATTATGCCATGATAATAAAATGAAGTTATAATTTTATAAAATTTTAATCTGATAACATTTTACATTGTTATAATAATAAAAGTAGGATTCAAATAATGAAGTTCAAAAAAGATGATTTAATCCACTTACTAGCAACATCAAATTTTGGTGTGTAGGCTTCCAATGTACACATAAGAAAATTTGAAGGATCTTTTGATTTTTAACCAAGTATTGAGTTGATTGCTTCTTGACTTGCTTCTTTGATGTGATGCAATATGTACCCATGCTTAGATTTTACAAATATCACGATAGTGGTTTGATTTCTTTAATCACTAGTCGTATTTTAATTTTCAAATCACAAAAAGATTGATATCAATGTTCAAGTTCATCTCAATCAGATATCTTCTTTTTTGTAATAAAAAATCATTAAAAAACTCTGAATTTTGGAAACATAGTGTCCAATGTGACATTTCTGCATTAATTCATTGATATCTTCTATTTTGTGATTAAAAAATCATTTTAAAACTCTGAATTTTGGGCACATAGTGTCCAAGGTGACATTTCTCCATTAATTAATTAATGCAGAAAGTCACCAAGGACAGGACCTCCTTTAGAGAATGTTACATGGACCAGGGTATAATTGGTGTTTTAAAATTTAATTTCCTACCTACCCTCTAGCCATCTTATATTTTTCATGGGAGGTGAGGAGCTCCATACGTTATGGGATAAACCCGCTTCCCCCAGACCCCAAAACCGTCCCAGCTACGCCACGTAACCCCCCCCCCCCCCCCCCAACCCTCTCCCCTAGATAGACGCCAGGTTATTCTTGTTTACTATTCCAATACTATGTTCCAAGTATATCCCCCTTCAGCAGATACTCAAATCTTAATTTGGAATAAATGAAATGTAAATGACATCCTAGATGCTCGAGTTCTTAATGACTTTTCTTAATGCAGAAAAGTCACCAAGGACACTAGCATCTGGGATGTCAGTTACAGAAAAGTCACCAAGAAAATTGAATTCCCTACCCACAGCCTAGCCCTCTTATACTTTTCAGGGGAGGTAAGGAGCTGCAAACGTTATGGGATAAACCTGCTTCCCCAAGACCTCTCTAAGACCCTCCAGACCCCCCCCCCAAGACTCCAAGACCATCTATGACCGTACCAGCTGCGCTATGTACCCCTCACCTCCCTCTCCACCCCCTTACATTAATTAATGTCAATTTGGAGTGGTTCTAAATTTTGGGTACTTAGTGATTCAGAGTGATTAACATGTAGAGGATGTAGAGATTATGTTTGCTACAGAAAAAAGAGAGTATGTTGAAGCACTGGACCGTCATTTTACATCTATTATGTCATCATATGGAAACTCAATGTTTATCACTATATATATTCATGGTCATTATATCTCTCTGAAACGCAATATAGACTTTAGTTAATCTAGAGGATCTCTGAGTCCACGAAGCGGGTAGTGCAATGTATAATGGTTTAAAACGGTCCGGCTGCCGGCACAACTCGTTAGCCACATACTTTTGATGATTCGGATTTCACATACATACACACAATTGATATTTACTACTCTATAGGGACTAAGTTAGAAATTTGAATAGGAAAAAAAATGGTAGTTTAATATAGTGTTTGCAACTTTGTTGTCTTAATTTGTGGCATTCCCAATTATCAGTGATGTACTATAATATCACTTCCACGTAAGTATCTAGTGACGGCAGATTATTGCACAATACGGATTGTGTCCATACACAAATACCGACAATGAAGATTATTATTGTTAACAATTTCTATTGGAATAAGTACCAGCTAATTCCAAAATACAATATAAATTGAACTGTTACTTAAGCAATTGTGTTGATTATTCCCTGGCTGGACGGACCAGCAGAATGCAACATTTCCTGTGTGAAAAGAACCTGAGTTTACAAATTCATGAACAAGCATGCTTTATAACCCATAACATTTGTATCTGCTCCTACACAGACCTACTTAAACAGCCATGTTCATCCTTCGACAGAACTATACACGCCCATGCAACCCGGACAAGGTAAGGGCAATTGCTCTGCCCTCGCTCTCTCTCTCTCTCCATCGCTCAACGCGCTGCACTTCTTCATGCCTCAATCTTGCACAACCAAATCAAAACTACATCATAACATAACACAATCCTTATTTCGATGGTGGTGGTGGGGTGATATTCTGATCATAAACGAAACACTTGCAAACCATTGTGGTGGTGGTGGTGATCATTCTGAGACATGTGCACGTACTTGCAATCAACACCTCCAAACTATGTCACCGTCCACCGACGGTTGGCATGTGGATGATGTCGACCTCCACGTTGGAAGCGACCCACAGTTTTGCAATTTTTGTGAATCACAAACAGGTGCGTCGCTTCTTCCAACTTTGACCTCGCTTCTTCCAACTTTGACCTAGACGACATGTGTGTTAAAAATGCCCCACATTGTTAGCTGTGATCACGAATTGTCCGTCAATTAGTTTGTTCGAGGATCAAAATGATTCATTTGAGTCCTGCCTTAAATGCAGACAGGGGAAACTCGACCATAGTGATGCTAACCAAAGTAAGCGTCTTTTTGACAATTGGTCTGCTATGGAAATTAAACATCTGCGTGCAGACTATATCCAAACTATACTCAAACTTTGGTTATATGCTAAATCTTTGGTTAAATTCAAACTTTGGTCCCTTGATTAAAGATGCTGAACCACGCCCTTCATAAAAGTGTCAGCCGAAGGATTCACCGCCCTGCGTCATGAATAAGCCTCCATAATGATTGCACATGAGTAGAATGAAACCTACATATTGGTGAAACTACTCAAGAGTCAACTCGACAAACATAGCTGTTTCTCCACCTCAAGTCTGTCCACGCCTGGCAAATAGTTCCAGTGTAAATCCTAGGATTTTAGGTGTGGTGCTAAGGTGGCTACAAAGAATACATTAGAACTGAATTTTTGGCTTCATTAATTTTTTTAATGGAGAAGTCCTTTGGCGATCCTTGTTTGTTCTTCACTAATTTTAAGCATTATGTAGTATTATGTAACTCGACGCCTCAAGAGTGAGCAATAAGACCAACTTGTTGGGGGAATGATGGCTCTATCCAAGTTACCTATTGGGTATTTTCTGGCTTCAACCAACGAGTGATTTAAGGTCTTTGGTGCCAAATATAGTAAATTTCTATTTTTATTTCGCCTTTCTAAATAAACACTGGATAGTTCTGTGACAAATGTGTGTGCGCAAGTTATATATTTAAAGTCCTTCTCCGCTGGTGCAGCCACCTCCTCCTCCTCCACTTCCACTGCCGGCATGATCCCCAATAGAATACCCAATGGTGGATGATGTCGACTCGTCTCAGTGCTCTGAATGCCACCGACAATTTTTTTATTATGAAACTGTAAGTTACTTTATTCACAGGTCCATTCACAGGTCACAGAGGACCTGTCGTTCCTCACTCATAAAGCGTCGCCCTTCACTCACAAAGAATGAGGAAAACCTCACTTCTTGTCTTTTGTGCTCACCCAAGTGCTAAGATACTTGAAATACTTGAAATAGTAAGTGAGGGGCAATATGGTTGCTAGTAATGACAAATTGCTTGAATGTAATTGAATTGGAAAAGAGCTCCAAGAGAGGTGGAGAAAAGGTACAAATTTAGTGTTGCAAATGAGCAGAGTTTATCCTCGCTTTATAAGGGGGCTCCTATTTTAACTCTTTTCATTGAAAGAGGAACACATGGGAAACAAAACAGTCTTGAAATGGTTAATATATGGTACCCAATAGCTGCCATGGATCCAAATTTTTGGTAGATAATAGAAGTCGTAATGAGGAACAATATGGTGATATAAAAAATAGTGTTATACCTAAGAATTTTTGTATCTAGTTGCAATTCAAAAATTTAATAAAAAGGCTAAATAATAGTTTGATTACCAGCTGACTCCAGGATAAAATACGAATTTAAGCACTACTTAAGCAAATGTGTGCTTGATTCTTCCCTACCTGGCGGACCAGAATGCAACATTACCTGTGTGAATAAATTCATGAACGAACAAATTCATGAACGACCATGCTTTCTAAACCCGTAACATTTGTATCTGCTCCTACACAAACCTACTTAAAAAGCCGAATTTAACATCGTCTTCGACTGAACTTTACACACACAACCGACCCGGACAAGGTCAGGGCAATTGCACTGCCCTCTCTCTCTCTCTCCCTCTCTTACTCGCATCAAAAATCCTACACACCAGAATCCAAATTGTATCAAGAGAGGTGGTGGTGATGATGATGACATTCCAATCTCAGAAGACACAGCCAGTGTGGTGGTGATGGAGGTGGAAATTGTTCTGAGGCATTTGCAATTTTTGTAAATCAGAGCAAATTCTAAATTACTCTACATATCTGAGAACTCCGCACTCACACCCTCGTATACGATATCGACTGTGAATGTATGTATGTCTAGGCCTTCCGAAACAATGACTTCCCGTTTCAAAGCAGGTTGTTGCTTAGGTTAATTCTGATACTGCTCAGCTGTCTTCCAGCTTCTCTCCTTCTCTGCACTCACAAACAAGTACCCTTCTTTGAACTTTGACGTGGACAGTATATGTGTTGAAGACTGCTTGTATTTATCCCACTCTGTTAGCTGTGATCACGTCATGTCCGTCAGTTAGTTAGTTCGAGGATCTAAATGATACAGAATCCATTTTACATAGTTATGAACGGAAGTCCAAAGCACCTTGTTGATGTCCTGCCTCAAGTGCAGACAGGGGGAACTCAACCATAGTGATGCTAACCGAAACAAGGGTCTTATTGATAATTGGTCTGCAATGAAAATTAAACATCTGCATGCAGATTATATCCAAACTACATTCAAACTTTGCTTAAATGCTAATACTTTGGTCCCTTGATGAAGCCTGGATGCTGAAGCAAGCCCTTCATAAAAGTGTCATCCGGCCTGCGTCATGAATAAGGCTTCTAAACCCATACCGATTGCACATGAGTTGAAAGAAACCCACATATTCGAGGAAACCAAGATCTATGGAAGCAGCGTTGTTCCTTCACCTCAAATTGACACACAGGTGATAAAAACGCTCTGTGACAGTTACTTGAGCAAGATGATTCATCTTCACTCAAGATATCCTCCTCAGTGTGCAGCCACCTCCTTCTCCTCCACCCCATATCTTGGTCTACAATTTCAAATGGTGGATGATGTCAACTCTTCTCAATCCTCTGAAGGCGACCCACAATTTTTTATTATTAAACTGTCATGTTGAGACACTTGAGTTTTAGAGACTGAAGTGCAGGAATAACCTCACATTCCAAACCGTTCCTCTTCTCTCTCCAAGCACTACAAGCTACTTCAATCTTCATTATTGACCGTTGGATGCGTAGGATTATCATGTCCTCTTTTGGCTATTCTCACTTTCGGCATTTTTGCGTCCTTCACTTTCATTTTAACAATTTATAAACTATTGATTTCAATTTCAAAAATGATCAAATTATTGAAATTGAATCACATTTTCAAATGCTACCTTATAGAAGTCATCAAGTTCATGTGTATTGCTTGTTTCATGTAAAAGAATTTGTTTGTTCCAGTTATCATGGATTCCTTTCCTTTGTTAACACAAATCAAGATTATTAAATATGAATGCTAGCATTAAGAAATTCAGTTATCTACTTGAATATAGGTGATGTGTCTTTTAACCTTTTACTGAATGAATTCAATTGAGACTAATGTCAAATAAAACATGGTTAGAACCAACTTTATAAAATATATATATTACCACACTTTATTCTACTTTTAGCATCAATTTTTATTATACTTCATAATTTATGGCATTATACTAAAATGAAGTTATAATATTGTAAACTTTTAATCTTTAAATAATTTACATAATTATAATAATAAAAGTAGGGTTCAAATAATGAAGCTCAAAAAAGATGATTTAATGCACCTACTAGCAACATCAAATTTTGGTGTGTAGGTTCATAATGTATACATGAAAAAACTTGAAGGATCTTTTGATTTTTAACCAAGTATTGAGTTGACAGCTTCTTGACTTGCTTCTTTGATGTGATGCAATATATATTCCTGCTTACAAATATCACGATACATTTTACAAATATCATGATAGTGGTTTGATTTCTTTACTCACTAATCCTATTTTAATTTTTAAATCACAAAAAGATTGATATCAATGTTCAAGTTCATCTCAATCAAATATCTTCTTTTTTGTAATTAAAAACTCATTTAAAAAAACTCATTTAAAAACTTTGAGTTTTCCGCACATAGTGTCGTGTCCAAGGTGACATTTCTACATTAATTTATTAATGCAGAAAGTCACTAAGGACACTTCTGCCACATGGACCCTCTTGAGAGGTTGCCACATGGACCTGGAGTGCAATTGGTGTTTTAAACTTGAATTCCGTACCCACCTCATAGCCCTCTTATACGTTTCACAGGAGGGGGGAGATGCAAACGTTATGGGATAAACCCGCTTCTCCAAGACCACCCCAAGACCCTCTAGACCCTCCCAAGACCATCCCTGCTGGGGTACATACCCCCCACCCCATCTCCTAGATACATGCAGGTTATTCTTATTTATTATTCTACTTTGTTCTTAGTATATCCCCCTTCAACAGGTAATCACCCTTCAGGAGGTAATGAGATCTTATGTTATGAAATATGGGATAAATTAAATGTAAATGACACTCAAGATGATAGTGTCCTTGGTGACTTTTCTGAATGCAGAAAGGTCACCAAGGACACTATCATCTGGGATGTCACTTACTGAAAAGTTCCCAAGAAAATTTAATGTCCTACCCACCGCCTAGCCCTCTTATACATTTCAAGGGAGGTGAGGAGCTGCAAACGTTAGGGGATAAATTTGCTTCCCCAAGAACTTCTCAAGACCCTCACACCCCCCCCAGCCATTCTCAAGACTTCAAGACCCCCTCAAGACCCTAAGACCGTACCGGCTCGCCACGTCTTCTCCACCCCCTCCCCACCCTCCCCACCCCCTGCATTAATTAATTAATGTCAATGTGGGGTGGTTCTGAATTTTTGGCTCATAGCTCATAGTGATTCAAGAGTGATCACTGTTTATCACTCATGTAATTCCGTTCTCAGGCTCAATGAACGGGCAGCACAATCATCAAAAATATTCTGTTAAACTGGAGTGTAATATATTGCGTATGCATCATTTGTTCATGATCAAAATGGACGCCCTACTCGGCTTCACTAGAACAAAACTAAAATCAACATATATAGTAAGTAACGGACATGCTCAACATAGAAATGTGTACACGATAACTCAGGTTCTGATGATCAAGACCAAATTGTACAATTTTAAAGCACTACAAGCACCTATACTTTCTGCATCCAAGTGAACTGCATGTCCATGATCACTCTTGAGTCAACCCTTAAACGTTAGATCTAGCCCTAGGGTTGGGTTTTTTTTTGGAGAGAATCTTGTTCATAACTTACACTCTAATATACCAAATGGTATTTTTCGGATGCCAAATTGAGCACCTTAAAGAGATCTATACTTTCTCAGAATAGAGCTCTGGCAAATTAAAAATGTAATCGTGCTTAAAATGGAGTTTAAAAGAGATTTCGAGTGTGATATTAGGAAAGCATATGTCCTTTAAGGGTTTAGTCGGACATAACAAACTCCAATAAATCCAAACTGTGAACTACATTCAATGGATGGAACGCAATATAGGCTTCGGTTGATACATATGATCTCCGAGTCCACGAAGCAGAAATTTGTTAGCCACATACTTTTAATGATTCGGGTTTCACAGACATACTTACATTTGATATTTACTACTGCTAGCAACTAAGTTAGAAATTTGAAAAGGAAAAATATATCACTCCCATGTAAGTAACTAGTGGCGGCAGTGAATTGCACAATACTCATTGCGTACATATACAAGTATCGATAATGAACATTTTATGTGATAACAATTTCCATTGGAACAGGCACCAGCTAATTGCAGGATATGAAAATAATTTAAACTGCTATACAGCAATTGTGTTGATTATTCCCTGGCTTGGCGGACCAGAATGCTACATTACCTGTGTGAAAATAACCTCAGTGCAGACAGGGTGAACTCAACCATAGTGATGCTAACCGAAAGAAGGGTCTTATTGACAATTGGTCTGCTGTGGAAATTAAGCATCTGCATGCAGACTATATCCAAACTATATTCAAACTTTGCTTAAATGCTAATACTTTGGTCCCTTGATGAAGCCTGGATGCTGAACCAAGCCCTTCATAAAAGTGTTATCTGGTCTGCGTCATGAGTATGGCTTCTAAACCCATACCGATTGCACATGAGTAGAACGAAACCTACATATTGGAGGAAACGAAATTATCTTGTCACCAGTTTCGGTCTTTCACCTCAAGTCAATTCTCAGGAGCTAAAATCGCTCTTTCAAAATAATATGAGCAAGGTAGAGCTTCCTCATGCAGGAAGCTCATCTCCGCAGGGTCAGCCACCTCCTTCTCTTCCACTGCACCGCTTGTACTATAATTTCTAATAGTGGACGATGTCGATGCTTCTCAATCCTCTGAAGGCGACCCACAATTTTTTTTATTACTGAACTGGCATGTTGAGACACTTGAGTTTTAGTGACTGATCATGAAGTTCAGGAATAACCTCTCCTCATTTCAAACCGTAATTCTCCGGCCGCTCTCGACCTCTGTTAAGGTTGACACACCTATAGTCGACACATGACCAATAGCCGATATCTTCTAATTCCTAGATTATGAAAGAACAGATGTACCCCATTTGTATATATCGGCTATTGGTTCGGAAGTACTTTTCACTTTGAAAAATTGTACAAATTTCAATATTGGGAGATAATTCATGAAAAAATGCTCATTCTTCATGAACATTATTTTCCTATGAACCAAAAATATCTCCTTGTCGATAACCCAAGCTTTGATATGCTAAACTGCTTTAAGTTGTCGGTTATAGGTGTGTCAACCTTAGTACTCTTTCGTCTTCTCTCTCCAAGCACTACAATCTACTTCAATCTTCATTATTGACCATTGGATGTGTAGGATTATCATATTCTCTTTGGCTATTATGAGTTTCCACGTTTTTGCATCCTTCATTTTTATTTTAATAATTTATGATCTATCTATTTCAACTTCAAAAAATAATCAAATTATCAAAATCGAATCCCATTTTCAAATGCTTCTTTTATCAAGTCATCAAGCTCATGTGTATGTCTTGTTTCATGTAATAGAATTTTTTTGTTCCAATTATCATGGATACCTTTTCCTTTGTTGACACATATGAGGATCTTTAAAGGTAAATGCTAGCATTAAGAGATTCAATTATCTACTTGAATATAGGTGATGTGTCTTTCAGAATCTAACCTTTTTTTGAATGGATCCAATCAAGATCAATGTCAAATATAACATGGTTAGAACCAACAGTATAAACTATTTACATTACCACAAATTACGTTACTTTTAGCGTCATTTTTTTTATTATACTTCATAATTTATGGCACTATAATGTTATCAAGAAGGAGTTATTTTTTGTGCGTAGGAAAATAAGGTTCATGAAGAATGAGCTTTTTGAATTATAATTTTATAAACTTCTAATCTTTAAACAATTTACATAGTTGTAACAATAAAAGTAGGATTCAAATAATGAAGTTCAAAAAAGATGATTAAATGCACTTACTTGCAACATCAAGTCTTGGTGTGTAGGCTTATAATGTACACATAAAAAAAATTTGAAGGATCTTTTGATTTTTAATTAAGTGTTGAGTTGAATGCTTCTTGACTTGCTTCTTTGATGTGATGCAACATGTAGCCATGCTTACATTTTACAATTATCATGATAGGGGTTTAATTTCTCTAATTACTAATCCTGTTTAATCTTTAAATCACAAAGAGATTGATATTAATGTTTAAATTCATCTCAATCAGATATCTTCTATTTTTGTAATTAAAAAATCATTCAAGTCAATGAGCAAATGATTAATACACTCTTACACTTCCAACTTCATGTCAACAAATTTCTTTTACATTATTTTTTGAGGAACTAGTCATTAATTTCAAAGTATTACCATATGCAATCATAGTCTGGATAAAAACTTATTACAAAGTTGCCACAAGTCTATATCCAAGGTTATAAGGTACATATGAGTGTTTATATAATATGACATACCAAAATGTTTTATAACACTTGATTAAGAGTCATGGAAATTTGAAGTATTTGTAGTCCTTTAATTCTGAAGAAAATTTTGTAGAAAAATTTAAAACCCAAACTACATCTACAAAAATATTCCAAATGAAATTTCATTCATGTGTCTATTTAAACTTGTAACTTCTAATTGACACACAACATATTACACTCTATTAAGATTTTGTATCTTTTGAGAAAGCATGCATTCTAATTTCTATACATATTACACAATATTACTCACCAATCTATTCTATTTAAGAAACATTGTTACAATACCTTATCACTACCTTGCATAATATCTGTTAGAATATCATGTCACGAAATCATCCAAATATTACATCCATGCCTTTCATCCACAATTACGTTCTGTTCCTAAAGGTTCCTATCTTCCTTTTATGTTTTCAATTGATTCTCACTTTCTCAATGGCCAATCCAATTTTTGTGCTTTCTTCCGTTGCATTGCAACAAGTTGTTTGTCAATATTTTATTATAATTTAAAAAATAAATAAATCACATAAATTATATTATCAGTCTATAGATGGAATTTGTTGTAATGGATTGAAATGTAACAATTTAATAATAATGATTTTTGTACATTTTCATGAGTATTTCATGCGTTGTTTCTGTATTAAAATTTTAGATTTTTTTTGTGTTTCAATTCAATATGAAAAGAAGCATAAAAAAGTCATTTATCATTCCCTTACTATGAATTTTACGTTTGCACAATGCTAATAAAATATAAGAATCTATAATAGTTTTTAAAGATTGAATAAATGCCATCTAAAAGAGATTTACGTTTTTTCCAATAACCAACCGTACAAAATCCAAATGCTAGATATCGTATAGGATTTTTGATTTTGGTGTTTTTACAAAAATGTTACTAAGAATATTGTCAAATGGCTTTTTATAACTAAAAACATTTTTATCTTTTTTGATTTTTTTATCATCTATCTTTTCTAATTTTATGAACAAGTAACACATGATATAATGTAGAACAAACTATCTCCATCAAGGGTTTTATGAATTTCTTATAAATGCACACATATCAAAAAACTAAGTTTGTAATCTAATTAATTTTATACTTGATTAAGTAGTAGAATACACTAAATATAGTGGTAGATAATTGATGACCTTACTGAAGACGCCCAAATATTTATAGGAAATCATAATAAGTTACTTCAAAAATTAGAAACTTGATTCTACCTTCTTACTCAAATTTCTATTTGTGGATATTTTTCATTGTAAGGATATCATCCTTACAAGGATGCAACATGGCTCAAACTAACGGAAATAGCGTCAAGTACCTTACTGAAGGCGCCCAAACCCAAAGTCTCAAAATCCTTCAGGACGTGGAATGGGGACCTCAATGGGGCCTCAGGACATGGTTCACCCACCAATTGAAGACACGGGCACCAGAAAGGAGGAAACAACGGGTCCACAGTTGTCAGACTCCTGGGAAGTGACAGGTAGAACTTCTGTCAGGGTGACGTGGACCCACCCAATTTTCCACAAACAAGCAACTCTGCCACGCACGCAGAATGCCAACAAACCTCCCCCTCACTCTCAAGTAGCATCTCCTCAACTCCGCTTCCCAATCAATACCTCTACAATACTGCGGTGATACTACCCCAATACCACTTACATACCCGCCTAGTTCTAAGACGCTCATGTCATGAAATGGAGAAGAATACTACATTCCAAACCTCCACAGAATGCTTGTAGCTCCTTGCAACACAGATACTAAACTACTACCCAGTTGTCCTCTTGCACAAGTCTCCTCATGTGTGTCTCTATCATATTGCATAAGCAGCATCTCTCCAACTTCTGTGCAAATCATCTCTCCAACATCTGTGCAAGATTCAATCTTTGCAGCATGTTTTGCATACACAGGTAGACCCAGATGTTCATTCTTCTTCTGTTTTTGCACACTTCTCTTCATGTGTCTCTGTTTCCATCATTGTGCAGGAGTAGCATCTCTCCAACCTCTGTGCACAATTCAACCTTTGCACTGGTGCTGTTTTGCATAGATGAGTAGGGCCAGTTGTTCGTTCTTCTTCTTCTTTAGCACACTTCTCTGTACTCTCTGTCTCTACCATAGTATAGGAGCTGCATCTCTCCAACATCTGTGAGCAGGATTCAATCTGTTTTGTAGAGACAGGTAGACCCAGGTGTTGAATCTCCTTTGGCTTTGCACACTTTACTTCACGTGTCTATGTTTCTATCATAGTGCAGTAGTAGCATCTCTCCAACCTCGGTTTAAGATTCAGTCTTTGCTGCAGTGCTGTTTTTTTTGGATAGACAGATGAACCCACTTGTTCATTCTCATTCTGTTTTGTACACATCTCTTATGTCGCTGTCTCTATTATAATACTGAAGCAGCATCTCTCTGGAAGGTTTAATCTTTGTGTTGGTGCTGTTTTGTACAGATGGGCAGACTCAGGTGTTCCTTCTTTATGTGGAACGTTATGAGTCATGTGATACGAGGCGCGTAGTGGCGGTTTCTGGGTGTAATGAAGATGCTGGTGTCATTCAGTTTATGAGTTTTTCAGGCTTGGTGGATTTGAGTTTTGGACCATACAGGAGCTGGTTGTGGAAGAGGTTGATGCTGTGAGTTGATGAGGAGTGGAGGGAGAGAGGAGAGAGGATTTGCATGAGAAGTCGCTCATGCAGAGAATTCGGGATATTTGTCTCTGATGATTCGTTGCGACGCGGTGGTGAGGTGTTTGCGGTTGCGTCTCTAGGTGGTGCAAGTGGTAGCGTGACAATGCGGATTGATGATGGAATTCGTTCTTCTGACGCTTTCACGGATTTTCGGTAAGTTGCCACTTTCGTTTATGTTTGAGAGTAAGGTTGGGGATTTAGCTTCGGAGAGGGTTGTGAGTTGTTTTATTTTTTACGGTTTTTTTTGCTTAGCGAGATTCTCACAATTTATGGAAGTATTTAGGAATTCACACGAACCGTTGCTGAAATCTTAACGAAGAGAACGATTGTCTGTATGAGTTTTGTTTTTCTGTCAGTCGACTGATTGAAACCAGGCTCTATATAAGCTTAATCCTGCATATTGCACAAATCTTTGCCAGATCATAACAGGAAAAGCTATGTTGCCCTAAGTTGCTGCAGAGTGGTTGTGAGGATACCTGCAAGTTTAGTCCGATCGTTGAGATTACAGAATTGTCTGTAGATTCCCCTTCTTATCAGTAGGTAACATGACGGTGATAACAAATTCAAAGGGAAAATCCCTAATAGGTTTGATAAATCACTAAGCCATACAAGCGGTGCCTTCTCTTTTGATCATGGTATCCTCGTTCTGCTTCTTTTGAGTAGGGATGGAAAGACATCATTCACGAGCTGTTAAGTTTGTCGGGTGATGCTCCGAGTAACCTCTCTTTGACAGGCCTAAAAACATTGTAATGGTGAAATCCAGCGACCTGTGCAATATGGCATTTGTCATGTAAATTTTCCGGCTCGATGTTGCAGGTGCCTGAGCATAGATTAAAGTGTGCAATACATTAGGGTCAGGGAGGCCCTCCATAAGATTCAATCGGTGACTTCATTTGAAGAACTTTGGGCAACTGTATAGTGCTTCGTTCTACGACTATGAAGACCCTGGATTTTACATGGCGCGTGCTAAAAAGCAGGTGGATGGTACTAGCCGCAGGACTATGGATTGAAAGTATTGCCGGGGCAGCTTATACTTTCGGTGTGTATTCTCAAAGCCTGAAGTTAGCGCTTGGTTATGATCAGAAACGGCTGGATAATCTCGCATTTTTTAAGGCAATCGGTGGCAATGTGGGCGTCCTCTCAGGACTTCTCTACGATGTGGTTCCACCATGGATAGTGGTGCTCACTGGCGCAGTAGAGAGTGCATTTGGGTATTCCATGTTGTGGCTGACTGTCACAGGCCGTATCTCACCTCCTGCTTTTTGGCAAATGTGCATATTCATTTGTCTAGCTAGTAACAGTAACACATTCTTCAGCACGGCGTGTGTTGTGACGAATGTCAAGATCTTCCCGAAGAAGAGAGGTGTTGTCATAGGTTTGCTGAAGGGCTTTTTGGGACTGAGCGGGGCCATTTTGACTCAAATCTTCTATGCTATGTACCCAAATAATCCAAGCTCTTTTCTTCTACTCCTCTCTTGGCTGCCAGTGGTGGTGTCGATACTGCTGATGGGAGCCATTCGTGTCCTACCTGCATCCAAAGAAGACAATGCAGCTTTCAGGGACTTCTCAACTATTGCTACTTGTTTAGCGGCTTACCTCACTTTAGTTATCATTTTAGAGAATTTCTGGGGTGATCAAACCTGGCTGATGTGGGGCTTGTGTCTGCTTCTATTGGGATTCTTCTTGTCTCTATTTGTGGTAGTCGTCAAAGCAGAGTTGAGGGAGTATCACGCAGATTCGAAAAAGAATCAGGACTTGATCACAGAGCCATTGTTGAGTGATCAAGAGAGTAGAAACTCAATTTGTTTGGGGAATGGGTCTTCGGACATCCATGGTAAAGTCGGTTGCTCTGCTTCAAGTGCTGACCCGGAAATAGGTCCGAATAAGCATGAGAATTCTTCATCTGAACAGAATGAAGAGTTTGATAAAACAAGCGAAGCTGTAAGTGCAGTAATGGTTAAGTCAGGATCAAGGGGTCCTCACAGGGGGGAGGAGCATACACTACGCCAAGCGGTTTCTTCACTGGATTTCTGGTTGCTGGTGGTGGCCATGTTTTGCTCAATGGGCTCCGGCACGACAGCCATTGACAATATGGGTCAAATTGGGGCATCTTTGGGTTATAAACAGGTGGACATCAACACGTTCATCTCCTTGATCAGCATATGGAATTTTGTAGGCCGCTTTGGAGCAGGTCTTGTTTCGGAGTTTTTGTTGCATCAGCGAGGACTGGCCCGGCCTTGCTGCTTGGCATTCAGTTTGGTAAGCAGATCTCCCCTTTTTCCATATAGAAGAAGGGATGTGGTATCAGTAGTTTTTCTTGTTGCTATCTTCTTCTGCTCTGTTCAAGGAATGAGTTTTTGAGAGGTTTTGTAACAAATAAGTGAAGTTTTATTGATATGCTTCTGTGGCATTTGCAGGGATTGATGTGCATAGGACATCTTGTAATGGCTTCAGCTGCATCAGGCTCTTTGTACGTGGGCTCTATTATCATGGGCGTCTGTTATGGGGCACAGTGGTCACTGATGCCAGCAACAACGTCGGAACTCTTTGGTTTACGACGGTTTGGAACCCTGTACAACACAATCACAATAGCAAGCCCAGTGGCCGCATATGTCTTGTCTGTACGAGTTGCCGGGTATTTCTATGATAAAGAGGCACAAAGGCAGCATGATCTCACTGTTCTAACCACCTGGCTTCCAAATCTCACAAGTACTGGGAGTGACGATCCACTGTTATGTCATGGACCCAGCTGCTTTCGGATCACCTTCATCATCCTGGCTGTCGTGTGCGCATTTGGATGCGTGATATGTATTTGGCTGTTTTTGCGGACAAAACGATTCTATGCTCAAATTCATGAAAGGTTGCACAAGGTTGAGTAGTTTAGAAACGAGTAAATATTTATTCTTGTATAGGTTTCGTTGAAACGATAATGTGGTGTACCATAAGGTGAAGTTACAAGAAGGGTGAAGGAAGACCGAGGAATATTTGGGTCTGTTTACAGGTGCTATATATTATATGGCGATTGTGGACCTACTCCACATTCCCTGAAGGATGAGGCAAAAGCTTAAAGTTACAGCGCAAGCTGCAGCGTTATAAGAGAAAGACTACAATACATTATAAGAGATGCTCTTCGTGGGCTTCGTCCTGTTCCTGGCTCCTGGTTTGGGCAGATGATTGAATTGTTTGCTGTTTCATGTTTCTGGTAATGATACAAGGGCAATGAAGTAGAATGAAACAGAGCCTGTTGAAACCGTACTGCTCTGAAATATCCTCCAACGTTACTGGTGGCAAGTTTCAGATATAATCAAGTGCGAGTTTGTCGTTTTCACTTTGGAGGTGTTTACTTTCTTGGTCATTAACAGCTAGAGTCAGAGACGTGTTTATGCTCACTTTGCATGCTGAAGAGCGTATTGATGCAAGGATACTGAAATGGATTGGTAGAGGTGGCCTGAAGTCTACATAATATGCTCTTGACTGTGTTTACTATAGGCACTTTGAAAGAATTCTTTTGAAGATGTGTTACCTCTGAAGCGACAGTATTTTACTGCAACCAGCATCCATCGAATTTAGAAACATCACGTTGAATGTGCCGGAGTGGGTGTTCACATGAGATTCTGACCCTGATTGTGCAGTTGCCTAAAGACAAGCATATTTAACAAGAGGAAAGAAGCCGCTACTGTTAAAACGTTCTATAATCTTCATTACAATAACCTCTAACAATACATTCAAATTGGGAGCAGTGTTTAGATACATAACTAACTTCGTTTACATTCGGAGTTAGTACCGGTCCTATGACAAGTTGGAGATCTGATATGTTGAAGGTTGAGCGAATCGTGAAGCTGAGATTGTTCACATGAGGAGAAAGGGGATTCTATATCAAAGGAATATTAAGAAGGAAAATTTGCATGATTACATGCTTTGGAGCTTGCAACTCGTCTTCATTACCAAGATCAGTTTGCAGAGTGATACCAACATGAGGGCCTTCTTCAATTTCAGTCCCACGTCGCTGATGGACAAGTATCTTTTGAACAGATTCAGAAGTGCAGGGTTGGTTAGCAAATTTATAGAGATTGGCACCGATGGCACTACCACCATGCACTGCTGGGCTCCAAAAGAAAGGGCCGCTGGGAAAGTGGAAAAACCTTCCCTGTTGATGCTGCATGGATTTGGGTCCACTGCTGTTTGGCAATGGCAGAAGCAGATTTCTGCCCTCCAGCCTTTCTTCGATATATATGTTCCTGACCTTCTTTTCTTTGGTCACTCATTCACTTCGAAGAAAGAGAGGACGGAGTTATTCCAGGTACTTGCTCGAGGCAATTGCTTTCAATGTTAGTATTTTCCTATGTCAATAATTCAGCTCTGAAATTGTGTGTCAACGAAGTGTAAATGTTTTCATCTTATGTCCCGCCAGGCTGAGTGCGTGATGGAACTCATGCGATGCCTCGGAGTGCCAGAATTCAGTGTTTTAGGAACTAGCTATGGTGGATTTGTTGCCTTCAGAATGGCCCACATGTTTCCAGCTACTGTCAAGAAGGTGATCATCTCCAACTCCGGCATTCTTATGACTCCAGAAGACAACGTGAACCTGGCTTCAAGAGGGCACGTCAACACTGTTGTGGATCTCCTCCTGCCTGCTACACCTGACGCTTTATCAGCAGTTTCAACTCTGGTGTTCAATCGACCGCTCAGATTACCTCGCTTTCTGCTTCATGACTTCTGGAGCGTGAGTTTTTCTCTCATGCTCGCCGGCTGTCCTTTCTGTCTACAGTCAATTTTGATGATAAACTACAGACGCTCTCTCCAGTTCTATAGCACACTGATGCAGATGTTTGTTCTACATGGCTACGAAGGTCAGTGATGAGGCTTACAGTTTGCTGGATCCAGGTGGTTTACTCTTCAAATCGTAAAGAGAAAGAGGAGCTTGTCCAGGGTCTAGTCCTCGGCACAGCACAAGCGTTGCCTGTTCCCCAATTGCAACAGGTTAGGTCTCAAACTGGCGGGAATTGCCTCATACATTTCTACCTTCTTGGCAGAGATTTCAAAGTGGTATGATGAGAGGGTTTATTATGCAGGAGGTTCTGGTAATATGGGGTGAACATGACCGCATTTTTCCTATCGACCATGCCCACAAACTGCAAAGGTATCAGTTCCATCCTCGGTCCATGGCCAGTGGTGTAACATCCATAGGGCAGGAATTACTCTCAGGTTCAATTGCTAGGAGGAAATGATGATTTCATTCACCGTTTGTGTCGATTGTGCACAGGCATTTGGGAGAGAAAGCTCAACTGGCAGTAGTGAAGAACGCCGCACATGTGCCACAGCTGGAACAACCCACGGAGTTCAATAGACTAGTCAAAGAATTCCTGCTGCATTAGCGTGGCTCCAGAAAATGAAAAAACAAGAGCAACGGTTATTTTATATACAGATTGCGTCATCATCAATTCATACCTCATGAGTGGAGTTTGGGACTTTCAAGTGTAAATTCTAAACTGATTATGTGATGTTCTCTGTAACTGATCTCATCTAACACTTGCTAAAGAATTATGAAGGGAAGTGTTTAAGGCTTCAAAGAGTCAAAAATGCGTTCCAAGATGATGAGGCCTGGAGCAAAAACTACATGCTCTCGACTATACAACTCTGAGTAACTCGGGATTGTTGAAAATCCGTTCGCGTACCACAAGACCAACCTGCACAAGGACATGTTCATAGATCAGATTATGACCTGTGTCATCAACAATCTCCAGTAGTATTACTTTCTCAAACTTCCATGAAGAAAATGTGTTCATACTCTGCCATTAAAAATCACTTCATGCGAGGCTAACTCACTTGTTAAAGACCCGCTCAAGAGAACAATGTTTAACATTCTACACTATAGTACCATTGCATATGAACATTGCGTTTTACCTGCTCGTGCTTGCATTTCATATAGGTGTCACGTATGTCTCTGCACGCAGGCGATGCCGCCATGTTCTCGTCTAATGCACAATCCTTATACGACCGTTTCTCACCCTGGAAAGGAACGTCATTTTGAGAAGTATCATGTCCAAGCCCATTAGAACTGTTTCTCATCAAAAAAATCACAAGCCTCCAGCTTCTCCTATAATCCTACAGGAACGTGAGAAAACCTAAAAACCCTAACTCCAAAAACTCACAATCAACTGGACGCACAAAAACAAAAACAAAACCCAAGCTCCTACAACATATCAACACAGCAACTCTCCTAATCTTCGAACGTCTCCATCAGAAATTCCTCTTCGGAAACCAATCCAGTGACATCTAAACATCACACCAACATCTTATCACCAATCCTACCCCAAAAAAAACTCCAGAAACTCATTCAACTACGCATAAGAGAAAAACTTTACTCCCACAATCACGAAACACTCGTCCGATCAACCCAACCTCAGCAAAACCTCCCATAACTCACAAAAACCCCCGAAATTCACAAACCCCATTCAAATACTCCCAAAAAAAAAAAAAAACCCCTCATAAAACTATCCTCAGAAGCATCTACCTGCATACAAGCAGACTCATCCAGGCACTTGACGAGACTCAACGCCAAGGCCCGGCATGACTTGTGCACCTGAGGCTTCCCATCGCCATCCGCCATCATATTTCCCCAAAATTCATCACCCAACCAACCCACCTGTGCATCGAAAAACCGAATCCCACATCCCAAATCCCATCCCAAGAGCCCAAAAACCGAAAAAAACCAACACCACCGAGCCCCAAACCCTACCAGTTGCCACGACGGCAGCCGACGAAGCCCTAAACCTCAAACGGGCTCCGATTCTCGAGCATCGTCGCAATTTGAATTTTACATCACCGGTGGGAGATCACCCGAGAGATCAACCGGAGCTGTTGGGCATTTAAGAGGCCTCTCCATCAGCACTTCTTTCTGTTTCTGTTCCTGATCCGATCCCATCTTCTCTTGTCTGCTCTCACTTCTCCTGAGTTAGTTGGTTGTAAGTTTTGGGTTGGTTGCGTTTTTTTTGCATTTTAGGTGTGAGGTTTTAGTTTACGACTCTCAGGATGTCTCTCCGACCCAGCGCCCGCGCGGAGGGCCGCATGAAGGCGTACAAGCTGGCCGTGGACGCGACTGAAGCCAGGCGCAAGCGTGAGGATGGCATGGTGGAGATTCGTAAGAGCAAGCGTGACGAGAGCCTGCAGAAGAAGCGCCGCGAGGGCTCCCAGCAGCATGCCCAGTTCGTGCCCACCGGCCAGAGCGCCACCACGGATAAGAAGGTGTGGGAGATTATTTGTGGTTTGCGTTTTCGTGGAGCTGGAAATCTGTGGAGTTTGGGCACTTCTTGCCATGTGGGGTTTATGTCAGGCGATGTGTTTTAGATCAGATCTGTTTATTAGGGTGGTCGTGATGTGGATCTCTTGGTAGTGTTGGAGTTTTTGTGATGCATTGCGCGTTTCGTTTTGAGTTCATGTGATTAAACTGGTCGGTGTATTATTTTGGTTTTTGCAGAATCTGGAGAGTCTTCCAGGAATGGTTGCCGCCATTTACTCTGACGACCCTGCGACGCAGCTGGAATCTACTACGCAGTTCCGGAAGCTTCTTTCCATTGGTGAGTTGTATGACCATTCTGAGATATGGGATTGGGAGGTTAGTGTAATGCGGTTTTTGAGATGAGGTGGTTGGTCTGGTTATGATATTTGGATGTTATTGGATGTTCAGAGCGCAGTCCCCCTATTGAAGAGGTGATTGCAGCTGGCGTGGTGCCGCGCTTCGTTGAGTTTTTGGTCCGAGGTGACTTCCCGCAGTTGCAGGTAACGATCAGTTTTGATAATGGCAAACAGTGACGGATTTTACATATTTTACGTCGGGTTCATTAATCATCATTTTTTCAATCTGAATCATTTTAGCGGCAGTTGATTGTTCCCTTGCTTCTGTACTTCAAGTTTAAATCCAAAACTACAGCAGACGAAGTTCATGATGAATATGTTTCTTAAACATAAATTTGGGTTTAAGGGGATCGATCTCCAGGTAGCTTTCTTTGAAAGTTCTCTGTCAGTGACGTAGATACGAGTTAATACGGGGATTAGGTCTAGAAGTGGGTGATCTGATATGCATTTGCATTATTTTGTTTTATGTTTGGACAGTTTGAGGCAGCGTGGGCGCTTACGAATATCGCGTCAGGAACATCTGACCACACCCGGGTTGTCATCGAGCATGGAGCTGTCCCAATCTTTGTTCAGCTCCTGAGTTCTCCTAGTGATGATGTCCGCGAGCAGGTACTTGTCCTATCCAGAGAGAGTTGACCTCTTGTTTTGTAATCACCGCAAGGTCTGATGCTAATAATGACAATAAGATATGCCCATTGAGATTTGTTTATGTTCGGATTGATAGAAACGTCGTCACTTTCATTAGAATAGCTTTGGACAGCAGTTAGTTCAGGGTTGAGTTTCCTCTGGTAGCGGTCTTTGACTTTTAGGTGTAGACACAGTGATTCCCGAGTACTTCTCTTCTCTTGTCCTCCGCGATTAAGTGTTATATGATCCACTTGAGGCTATATGGCGTCTGCTGAATTAGATTGTCCGGAAAGTTGCAATCTTAATGTTGCCAATATTTCCATCTATTCTGTTAACTTTTGTGACATTTGTTGCAGGCTGTGTGGGCTTTGGGTAACGTGGCTGGTGATTCGCCTAAGTGCCGTGATCTTGTCCTTGGACACGGCGCGTTGATGCCTTTGCTCGCCCAGCTTACCGACAACACAAAGCTGTCGATGCTCAGGAATGCCACCTGGACCTTGTCCAACTTCTGCCGTGGCAAGCCTCAGCCACCTTTTGAGCAGGTGTGTTTTATTGTCCACGCACAGGGCCTGATAGTGGCTAGGGTCTGAAGCTGATCCCCGGGAGGTGATTGATTCGGTTTTTGAAGTGTTGGGTTGTTATTGGATTTTAGACCTTTGTGACGCTCATATCCGCAGGATCAATGCATCGAAACTTAGTTTTTATGGCCAGTGCTGATAGAGATTTTCAGTGGAGAATCAAAGCTAACAACGTTTATTTCTTGCAGTCGAAGCCCGCGCTTCCCGCTCTTGAGCGCTTGATCCACTCCAACGATGAGGAGGTGCTCACCGACGCATGCTGGGCTCTCTCGTACCTGTCTGACGGGACAAATGACAAGATCCAGGCCGTCATCGATGCTGGTGTCTGCCGTCGTCTTGTTGAGCTTTTGCTGTAAGTCCTAGACTTGTTGTTTACGCCACTTTCTTCCAGATGCATTTGGTTTGGACCGTGAATTTTTTCTTGGGATTCACTCTTGAACTGTATACCGATAAATATAGTACTGATCTGGGAGATTGTGTCCGGTCTCTAGCAGCCATCCTTCCCCCTCGGTGCTCATTCCAGCCCTACGAACTGTCGGCAATATCGTCACTGGTGATGACGTGCAGACTCAGGTATGTCATTGGTTTTATTTGAAGACCTGAGTGATGACCTCAATGGTTGCAGCGAATTGTTGCGGTTTGCTTCTGGATAGTTGACTGTATTTCTCACGTCACTTTCTGGTACCTGTTGTCCAGTTTATAATCAACAACCAAGCTCTGCCGTGTCTGCTCGCACTCTTGACCAACAACCACAAGAAGAGCATCAAGAAGGAGGCTTGCTGGACCATTTCTAACATTACTGCCGGAAACAAAGAACAGATTCAGGTATAGGATAACAGTGACAGTGTTCCATTGTTATCTTTTTATTTCTTTATCTTCCTCTGCAATGGTCTGAACAGTCCGGGTACTTTCTTCCTGACCGTAGGAACTGCCTTGAGTTGGGTGACGTTTAATCTAAATGTTTTGGATTTGTGCATTTCTGCAGGCTGTAATTGATGCCAACATCATCCCACCCTTGGTGGCGCTCCTTGCCACCGCTGAGTTCGATATTAAGAAGGAAGCGGCTTGGGCCGTATCGAACGCTACTTCCGGCGGAACCGCGGAGCAAATCAAGTAAGAGCTTCCGAAGCTGGTTTTTGATTATGCAGTTCGTTTCCTTTGCTATGCCACCCGTGCTTCACTCTGCTACCTGTCAATGTCATGTCTCTGAATGAAATATTGAAGTCTTATTTTTATTTTTTATTTTTTGTAGGTACCTCGTGAACCAAGGGTGCATCAAACCTCTGTGCGATCTGTTGACCTGCCCGGACCCGAGAATCGTGACAGTGTCTCTTGAGGGCCTCGAGAACATCTTGAAGATCGGCGAGCAGGATAAGGATGCTGGCAACGGTGCTGGCGTGAACTTGTATGCAAGGTACATCGACGAAGCCGAGGGTTTGGAGAAGATCGAAAACTTGCAGACTCACGACAACAATGAGATCTACGAGAAGGCAGTCAAGATTCTGGAGACGTACTGGCTTGAGGAGGACGAGGACCAGAACACGGCACCCGGCACAGAGGGAGGCCAGAACTTCGCCTTCGGCCAAGCCGCCGGAGCTCCCCCTGGCGGCTTCAACTTCGGCTGAAAGGCAGATAACGAGACAGGCCATGCACTGTGACCTGAGATTTTTGATGACTCGTAGGAAGGCGTCGGGCTCCTCAAGTAGAACATAGTGGCACCTGAAAGGTGGCCGAGCAAACATCTTGGTTGTGGGACCCCGCTAGGCTAGCAGAACAATTCTTTTGTTCTTGAATACTTCACCTCGAGCTTATTCAAGGACTCCCCGAGTAACTCAGTTTTCACATATCAAATACTGCTTTCTTTTCCTTCCGTGCAACTACTATTTATCCTGGTCTTCCACCAATTTTTCGTTACTTCATGATGACATCTTTGTTGTAACCTGAATAATGCACTCTTTTCAAGATCGGTTCAGTTTACAAAGTGGCTTTCTGGTCTTATTGATTTTATAACATGACGATGCTCTCTCTAATTATGCTGATTACTACCTTAGTGCGACAGTGTGGGAGGTGTCGTGGTATGCAGTGTCCAGCCGAGGTGGGTGAGCTTCTTCTCTTAATGTGAGCTTCCTCCACTATGGCCATTTCCGGACATGTATTAGGTGCTAAGCTCTGGTAACAGTGGAAGAAATTTGTTCAAATATTGGATTGCTTTTAACTGGCACACTGTATGAGATGAACCTCTATCTCACCGTGATTGTTGTAGCTCTCTCCCTCTACTCTAGTCTCCATCAAAAACCATTACTGTTATATTCCCACTCATCCAACCGCAGTGGGGCTTACCGTATCTGATTCTGGCCATGTGGTAACTTTGTGTGTGTGAACGTGTGTAGTGTGCACCATGTCCAGCAGCGCTTGTGATTGCTCAGTTTTTTCTTTTTTTTTGGAAACAAATGCTTTGCTCAGGCGTTAGGAATCTGCTGGGCCATCATAAAAAAAGACCCTTCCATTACTGAAGAAGTAATGCAGTGGGAAGGAAGGTGTTTGTGCATGCAATCCTCGTTATTGTTTCCCCATTGAAGAATCTATCCAGGACTCTTGGTTGATTTTCAAAGTGCTTCCGGTTGTTTAATGCATGTAGAAGGAGCGGGTCTATCACTTCATCTATTGAGAGCATCTTTGAGTTGAGAGCATCTTTGAGCAAGCTGTACACTACTAGCAAACCTGGCGTTCCGCACATTTGGTTGACAAAGTTTTGACACTTTATCTTTACGCCATTGTTCCTAACCAACTTCACTACTAAAATAGACATTTAAGAGCTTTTGATGAGCGTTTTCTTAGTTTGTGCATTCGGTCCCCTTGACTTGACTTCAAATGGTAATAAATTCTTTAGAAAAGGCCACTTCATATTTTTGCTTCTTTGGGTCTCAATTTTGCGGTTCTATTAAATATGCTATGAGGAATATAAGAACAAAGATATAACATGTGTGTTAAGTATAAGGTTCATGACAAGGCCCAATTGTCTTTAAGACGTCTTAATAAAGTAAAGCCTCAATAATATTGATAAATTTATCAGTGAATCATGGTTATTCATTTTATTTTCAAAAAAATGATATTGGTAGTGAATTGGTTAAAGCTACAAATGAAGTTATGGCCATAGGTTGTGAGAGCTTGTCTCTTTACAATGTAAAACAAAACCACCCATATTCACCAGTATATGAAAAAGTTAGGAAAAATACTTCAATGATGAAAAAACTTGATCATTGATTCAAGGCATGAAGAATCCATCCGAGACATTGATAAAAAAAAAATGCAAAGGAAAAAGGGAAAAAAATCAAAAGAAAAAGAGATTATTTAAAAGATAATGGAAGAAAATACAAGAATATAAAATAATGTAAATTAAAATAAATAAATAAATAAATGAATTTATGTATATATGATAGGTGTTGAGATGCCGATGGGCCCATATCCGCCGATACCCCAGGTTGATACCCAGGTTGATACCCCGACACCAACCTGACCCCACACCAATTTCCTTAAACCCTAAACCCTGTGCCATGCTTCCCAAATCCTCTGTTTATGCATCTCTGTGTTTGTGGGTTTTGCCATACATTCCACCATGCTCGAGCTCCATCTCTAACTCGGGCACTCTCTCCTCTCCACCAACCCCCATGAAAACGCAACTCAAACGCCACTAATCCCCCAAAAACAACGCATTCAGCTTTCATGGCAGGAGTGGTTGCAGGAGCACAGGAAGGCGCCATGGCGGAGGCCATACAGCACCTGCTGCCCTCTCTGCCATCCGCTGTCGTTGCCGACCTTCTCTCCATCGGGGTAAGCTCCTCACTCACCTCAATTCAACCATGTATGTATGATTCCATCATGTATGGGTTTTGCTCATTGCCTTGTGAAAGTTTTCACATCTTCTCTCTGAATTGGAGAATAATCACTAAGTTTTGTAATCAGGTTTTAGTTTTATGTTTCATTGATGGCACTGGAGAGGTGTTTTCATCGGTTGCTGTTTTGGAGTGAGAATTTGGAAGCATGGGATGGTAGAGTGCTGGTTTTTAACTTTTGGGTAGAGCCTCAGTTTGGTGTTTAAATTTTTTTTTTTTTTTTTTTTTTTGGTAGAGTGTGTTTATTTTTTGGTCTTTTGGGTTGAGAATTTGGAAGTATTGGGGTGGTAGAGAATCGGTTTCGAAGTTTATGAATAAAGTTTTGTTTTTTTAAGTGATTTTCTGGAGGTTTGGAGTAATGGGAGTTTTTTTGGAAATGAGTTTTTTATTGGTGTGGTCTTTTGCAGGTTTGTACGCGATGTGTTTTTCGGTTTTTAAACGTACGGAGTGTGGATTTTGCTGGTTCGATTCCGAGCCCTTCAGCACTTCTCGCGGAGCTGAAGCCCGTTACGAGAAATGGGAGTGTTGACACTTCTACAGCAGATGTAGAATGTGATCCTACTGCTGCTGCTATTGAGAAGGCTGCCACGAGGGTAGCTGGGAACATGAAGGAGCCTTGTGTTGTGTGCTTAGGGGCTTTGCACTTGCTTGTTGATGATGGTGCGAATTTAAAGCAGATTGAAGATGTTGTGGCAAAGGATGGATATGTTTTCGACAAATTTTGCTTGGAGGTTTCGGTTCCAGCCGTTTCGGTTGTCCGAGAACGTTCACTTTGGTACATCTCCATCTCATATTCATATTCAGGTTTCTTAATGTCTCTATGTCTGTGTGATTCGACAAGAAGCTGTGTTGCTTGTTAAATGAAATAACGGAAAGCGTGATCTGTTTCGTAGGTTTTGTAAGATGTATTGCAGTGCAGATTCTTGGTTAATTAAGAATTTTTACAATAATTTGCGACCTGCTGGTATTTGTCCTGTATTGTTCGTATTAATTGAAGCTGATATATTGGTGGTGCTCAGGTTTTACTTGAAAGAGAAGTATCCCGAGGAGACTATTTTTTCTGCACAATACGAGAGCAGTAGCATTGTTTCTCTGAAAGAGGCAATCAAGTGGTCGTTGATCACACCTCTTGAGTCAAAGCTGGTACGTAACAGAGTTTGGTATTAATGATTTGCAAGCTTACAATCAGCGAAGATGACTCCGTATTGCTTGGCCTTTTACTGGGGGATGCAATCAATGCAATGCGATATAGTCTGAGGGTTTTGTTGAAGTGTGAGCTAATAGAGAGATTAATCTTACTACTTTGCAATCTGTTTGTGTAGGCCGCCAAGTTCGATGCAAATGCTCTGTTACGGATAGCACTGCTTTACAAGCATTCAACATCTTTGACGGATCTTAATTTCATCCACCATTCTAGTGGGGATGCAAAACGACGACGATATGGTTAGTTTTTTACATTGTTTTAACATGTTATATTTTATAGTTTGAGATGTTTTGTCAAAGTTTGCATTTGCCATCCGAGATCAATCTTTATTTCAGTGTCATTTGAAGGTTCAGATTGCCAGATATATTTGTTAGCAGCTTCGCAAGCCTGTATTTCTTTGTAAGGTCATGACTGGTTTCAAACTCGATTTCAGGCTATGAAGCAAAGGCCCCTGCAGCTGGTCTAGCAGCTGTAGCAGCGGAGCGTTCAGCAGAGGCAGGAGAGTCGGTAGCTGCAGTTACAAGGGCTCTTGCAACAATGACATCCAAGACATTTTCACGTCACTTCCCTTCTCCACCTCCCCAAGTATGTCTTCATTCATGGCCTGGATGTGCTGTTGTCAAGCTTCTCTGTGTTGATGTGTTACTGTTCATTGACATTTTATTGTTGCAATGCAGGTCACAACACCTTGTGATCAGAGTATAATGTGCTGGCGTATGCCAGTGTTTGTTGGAGGTCGATATTTGAAGGTACATCTTACTTACCAAGGAGGAGATTCTCAACAACTTCTTAAATTGTGCTTTTAGTTGGTTTAGTTGTTCTTTTGTTTTTCGAGCCTTTGAGCTGATAGTTTTCAGCATGTTTTGGCAGTTCTCAAGAAACATTAGTCAAAGTCGCTGGATGATTGATGATGAACGCATGGGAGAAGGGTCCGTTCAGGTTGATTTTTCTCAAACTTTCTTGTTGAGTAGTTCTGGTTACCTTCTTTGTGATACAGTTTCTACTTGTTGTCTAGACCAAGTTTTAGGGGAGCTCTTGTACAAATACTTTATCTTATTTTTTATTATCTTAATTAATTTTTCTAATGCACATATGTTTCCTGTGTATTAACTGCTGACTGGACGATGGTTGCAGGAGGTGATTGGGAATGTGGTATTTCCGCATTACAAAGGTGATAGCTATAAGTTTCATGCAGCAGGTCGAGAAGATATTGATGTAAGTTCATCATCTACGGTTTTCAGAATCTTCTGAAATCTTGCAAGCAAGTCTTGATGTAGAAACAGGGTTGATGACTGCATACATGTCAAGACTTCTTTCTAACTGCAAGTTATCTCGTTCCAGTAGACAGGATAAGTTTGCTAGAGTACATATTTTGTCATGTTTATTTCTCAATTCCTTTAAGAGTAGTAGTTGCACTAGCCTCAAAAGTTGTTGAGAATATCTTTGAATATTGTCAGTAGTTTTGCAGTTACTGTAGCGGATACAGGTTACAGGAATTCGACCCAACGCCATATGGTGTTAAATTTCTTCCGCTTGTTCGAGTTTTATCTGAGTACCTTAACACTGACCTGCGTAACAATTTTTGTGTTGCAGGTTCGCATGCTTGGCCCTGGCCGGCCATTTATAGTGGAAATTTCAAATGCTCGCTGTATTCCTGACTCATCAGAGATGGCTAAATTAGAAGCAGAAATTAATGGTCTGAAGGAAGGCTGGGTGAGTGTGTCTTTTTTATCTCAGCTCTCTCAGCCTTCTCAATTTTTTTTATACAATACAACTATGCTTAGTTGGGTTTGAAAGTACATTATAAAGGCGTTTCTGTCTCCTCAAGACTCAAATTCATGTTCTGCTGTTATATTGTTAATTGATGTTTACTTTGATTTGACCTTCGGCTATTTTAATGTATTCATAAGAAAACATCGACTATCAATGAAGCTGCAAATTTCATTAATGATGCGGGATGATGACACGGGTGAGGGCAGAGCAGGTCAAAGTCAGGGAGCTTAGGCAGGTTGGCATTGAGTCATGTGCTATCATGCGCGAAGGGGAATCTGAAAAACAGGTGCTTTTCTGACGTATTATAAAATAGTGTGGCTGCCTGTATTTTTATTGTTAATCGAGATATTATTTTTTGCTTCCTTTATTAGTTTGAACAGATCAAATCTTACAGTATCGGATCAAATCCTAGGCGCACAATATTTGCTAATATTATGTCACTGAATCTACAGAAAGAGTACGCCGCAGTTGTCTGGCTTTCAAGACCAGTTACACAAGCAGACTTCGAAGCTCTGTCAAGTCTAAAAGAATTGGTAAAGATCTTTTCTATAAAATCCTTAGCGTAGATGGTTGAAGAGTTCTAGCCTGAAATGGTTGCTAAGTTAACCCATGGCCTGATTTGAATGAGAGTTGTCTCTCGATAAGTCTTTTGGCCTTGTTGTTTACAAATATCATAAGCAAAGCTAGCCATTTCAGAAAAGGGGGAATCGTTTTTGTTAGTGACCTGACATACTATTGTGGAATAACAGGAACTACAGCAAAAAACACCAGTAAGGGTGCTACATAGGCGAAGTCCTCTCATCCGGCCGCGCACCATCCATTGGTTCTCAATCCTCCCTCTTTTCCTTGGTTCTTAAACTATTTTTGACTATCACAATGGTCATAGTAGAGCATGTTAGGTTCTACTGTATCGTGGCTCAATCCCTAGATGTAACAGAAGTTCCTAGAGTGTACATGTACTATTTAGTGGTCTTCTTTCTTGATTGTACTGGTGTGTAATTACTCTTTGTGCATTTCATTACTAAGTGGCTTTCTATCTCTTTGGAAGAGACTGGTGCTCACTATGACGCTAGTTTCTTACAGGCCACTCTGTTTGATGGTAGCAGTTACTAAAGATGCTAGTTGCGATATGGAGGTGATTATTTGTTAACGTCACCATATTTTATGCAGGATGAGGTGCGAAGAGATCAAAGGAAGTCCAAATTACTTCCTCTTGTTTCTCTGTACTCAGGTATTTCTTGTCTTCGTTCAGAGTCTCTTTAATGATCTGACCGATAAGCATCCTGAAACTGCTGATTACCAAGATATTCATGGTTTTGTTGACTCGATTCTTATTTGCTTGAACATTTTCACCATCCTTGAACATGTTGCAAGCTTTGAAGGACACAGAGTTGTAGATGTCAACATCTTGAAGCGTGGTATTGTGTTTTCTAACCATCACTACATCTCTTTGTGAACAGGCAGGAACCTACATCAAGGAGTTTGTTCATGGCGATCTTGGTCGCACTTATCCTAAGTAAACATCTTGCTCGCCCTTATTTTATTTTATTACTGTAATCGTATTGTTCTTCATTTTTGCGGAAGTGTTATTTTCTCATGCTGGATGTTGCTATGTTGGGCATTGAGTTCACTGTTCCCGAGTGGACATGGCGTTAATTTTGTCATTTTCGGAAAATTTGGCAATCTCTCTTATACTCGGCAATTTGTTTCCTGCAGTGTTGGTTCAATCTTGAATTGCGAAGCTGACATATTACAACTAGATGTCATGGACGTCAAGATGGACTTTCTTTGAGTGTGAAGTAAGTTATGGAGCGTAGAGACAAACAATTGAGGATTTGATCATAGAGCAGATAGGCATGTATCCTAAATTATTCTGAGCTTAGATTTTCGGAGTTGCTTATTAGTAATGAACTGATTAATCAGTCACGATACTTGTAGCCTGATCCTGGCAGTTACAAAAATGGAGAGTGTAATTCCTGAGTTTCATCCTCAATCACTTTATTCTCCATACAATGCTTGCAAATGGTAAAAAAATTATACTGTGTCGACTGTTACATTACATAGAAGTTGATGTTGGTGTACTTTAAGCGTTGTAACCAAGCCACAGATCGGAATCCTATACTCTTATCGCTATGCCTAACAAACTTGGAAATAATTTTGGAACCCTCTAATATGCTCTTTCAAATGTATTCTGATACAGAACTCTGACCTAACAACTGTTTCATTTGTAAGAAATTTGACTGCAGTGACCTAATTCTGTAGTACCAGCTTGTCTGTGAGATTACTGGTGAGTTTTCTCAAAGGACTTCCAAATGGTTTTGAAGTCAGAAGTGCAGAGTAGTCGTCAAGTCCTTTACAGTGACGGACTAAATCTAGAAGTATCTGAGGTCCGAATTCCACCATCTATGTCATTGATTCTGCAGGCTTTTGAGGTTGCTCTGGTCATGGCGTTGATGTCAACCCCAGCATTACATATGTTGGCAAATGCGCGCATATGTTTCATACCGTACTGGGTCAATGGGCCGCAGCTTGCTTCAAAGGTGCGCACCTGTAATCCAAATTCTCAGCAATTGTTTCAGTAGAGGAGGTTGTGCTCTTTGAGTTACAGTCAGAACATGTTTATTTTTTATTTTGATCTTGGACTAAAAACAATGGATTTTTTTAATGAAAACGAATTGTTAGAGAACGGTACTTTAAAGCTTGAACTCTATGTGTATTAAGATACTTAAGTTAAGCACCATAGAATGTACACCCGGCACTAAGCTGAAACTTGCATGTACTGGAGGAAATTTTGTTCCAAAACTCTTACCATGGATTTTAGGCAGGCCCAGTTGTCCACAAGAACTTGTCCAGCAGGACGCACAGCTTTAAGTGTCTTGAGACTGTTATCAAGTCCAAACAAAAGATCTCCAATGAGCTTGACACTATTATCCACGTGCATACGATGAGCGATTGTCCGTGTCAGCTCAATTCCTGCATGTTCTTTCTTTGCTGAACCCTCAACTGCTCTGTGGTACTGCACATTGCAGGTTCATGAAAATTGTAGCGGATTAGCTTTCAAGATATCAGCTTACATCCATCAAAATGATACTGAAATTTAGAATGAATTGTTTTGGTGGATCTTAAATTTTTAGTACCTTGTGCCACAGGTGGAGTAGTTCAGCTTCACGCTGTGGGACGTGCGTGCCTTGCGCGTTAACAAGTGCAGCTTGCGGAAGCTCTGGTTTGGTCACATTTTCGTTTGCAGGGTCGAAACCAAGGTACAGCTCCATTTCTTCTGCATCAATTTTGATATCACCATATTGCATCACATGGGAGCCAGTCATATATGTGTCGTGGTCTGATGTTCTAGATTTGACCTGCACAAGTGGACTGGTATATCAGAGAGGTAGACACGGTGATCAGGAGATAGTGGATTTGTTGGTTGCATCATCCAATTGGAGCTGGTCGGTTAAGCTTGCACCAGGAATTTGGGTACCAAATTAGAATTGCCTGAGGGATGTGAATGATTCTCGGATGGGAAACTTACGATGATGTATTGGTCCTTGAGCGTTTCCTGCTTCAGATTTTCTATTTCGCTGCCATCGAATCCAGCAAACATTCACACAATTATTTTGCATAAGTTTCTAGTGGATCTCATCGATAATGAAAGTTACGTTGGTTTTTATCCTTGCTCACATTTATTCTATAAATGCAGGCTTTTGAAATGGAACTTAGAAAACGGGATGTGGATGCTTACGCGTCTTCCATCCATGCAACACTGTAAAGATCACCGAGGCAGGTTCCGAATTCCGGAGGAGGTGGAGGATCCATGCCAGGGCAGTACGTTCCCCAACTGTTCTCCTCCGGATCTGATGCAGTTGTTACGTATATGTTCAGGCCCTCGGGTAGTAGTCCGTCAAAGATACTTCCACTTTCGCAAGCCTCCAGATATATCACCTTCACGGCACAATCATTTATCAACAAGGTAAGGTCAGAAACTGTCTCTTGCAAATCTAATCGTTGCAGTAGTTGATTGGCAGGAATTCACTTTGCTAGCCGAAAAGAAGAACAGAGTACGAAACAAACCATTTTCTTGAAGGTTCCCGCAGCTGCTTTCTTCTTCAGTGTGTCCACGAATTCATCAGCATATAAAATCGGGTCGTTGGGCATACCTGTGACAGCAATCTAGTTGAGTCAGGAATTTCAACTGGCTAATACTGCAGTGAGGCTGACGAAGTATATAATTAAGTTACAGATTGGTTCCACGAGACCGAGTCAATCCATATAGATGTGCACAGTATATGGAAAGAAGAAACACGCGACTCACCAAGAACGCCTGCGCCACCGTGATCCGTGTAAAAGATGAAGATATGGTCATTTGGTCCACTGGCGACTACCTTACCACTGCCTCCTTTGATGGCATCTTTATCACCCAGAATCGCCGCATAGAAATTGCTCACCGTGACGTTCGACCCAGTGTAATCCTGAAAACAACATCGTTCCACAAGGTAACGCCTTCTATACTTTCTTCAATTTTGGAAATTCTTACTTTTTAGAAATACTACATGACATTAGATAGTAAGAGCAAACGTTTATGGCTGAGTATGAGATGGGCAGCCAAGTTAGACGTTAATACCTCGTAGCTTCTGTGTGAGAGAGACTAACAACACATACATTTTCTCCAGCAGACGTACCTTGGGAACACCGTGATAAACATCTGGACCGTTGGGTTTGTTGAATATTTTTCCGGGGTAAGGATTCTCGTCATTGTTGGCTATGTCATCGTACATGAAGACCACTATATTCTCATCTTTCAGGCCCCCTCTTTTCAAGATTTGATACGCATGGCAAACATCAGCCTGCCATCACCACTCTATCAGCACACTGAATTTTATAGTGAGATCAGTAAGCATAGAATGTTATTGCGAAAGTAGAGCAGGCATTTCAGCAAGAGTACCTGATGGCGGTAATTTCCATAGTCTGAGGATCCAGCAATTAGAACAGCCCAACGAGTACCCATCTCAGTCTTATCTTCATCTTCGGTCTTCATTGCTATTTTTCCATCCCAAGGTGAGTGCAGCCGGCTCAAGGAATTCACGACATAGAGCGATAGCAACAGAACCCGTAGCAAGCCCTGCACAAATTCCATGACGACGGCTGGAGAGAAATCACTCCTTCAGTTCCTGCGAAGAGCAATACATGGGGACACTTTGGTCAATCTCATCTTCAGACCTCTTGTGCTAAATTCTCCTCAACACAGAGCTTAGCACGCGACGTGAAAAAATCGCAGAAGCCATTCAGAAAGAATCTTCTTCCTCAAGGTGAGTGACGAGTAATCTCTACAGCTTGTCCTCTACTCTGAATTCAAAACTCCTAAGACTAGATTTTCATCAACGCACATATGTCACTGAAGCTGTTGTCTAATGTCCAAGATACTCACCGAAGAAGTGGCAAGGAGAAGGGTATCCAGGTTGTGTTGTTGCTGCTGAGACGAATTACAGAGTGCAAGCATGATGCAGGTATTTAGCTTCCTACCAGTTTTTATTCTCTTACGTTTCCAAATGCTCATCATTCACGTCATTCTTTATTAATTACGCCTTCGTTCCTTCCTGCTAGTTGTAGCGCTTTCAAGCTGGTACGGTCCCAAGTTCCAACTTTCATGCAAAAGGGGAGCCAAGGGGGCCAAAGCTTGGGAGCCGACATGAACCTGTAACTGTATATCCCAACCATCGACACTCTGGCATGCTTGGCTGTTGCGAGAATCTGGAAACTTGGGCCCACAAATGTCGTCTACATTTTTTGTGTGCATGTGGAATCATTATTCATGAGATGGACTTCTGTTAGTGTCTGAGGATGGCAAGTCTCCTTAGACAGCACTTCTCACCTGCTTAATTGTTTCTGATGGGTAGATTCACAACAGTGATCAAGGTGGTGGGCCTCTTCCTTCGGAGCCTTCCGACTGCTAACTTCGAATGTTGAATTGTGAGTGTGCACAGAAAGGAATCAAATGGACCCACATCAAAGCTTTATCATTTTCTCATGACCAGACTTGCTTTCTCTCTTAGCTACGTGTCGGCACCTTGGAGTGGAATATGAGCTATTGATATTTCTAGCGTCGTTCTACTTGTCCTCAGCGGATCATCTAGTTTAACAAAGGTGGAAGGCACATATTCCTCTTCCTTTCTAGAGCTTTGCATATAGTGAATTTTCTGAGCTCGGATGTTCAACAACTTCACTTGGATCTTGCGATACACAGCGTTTGGCTTTCATCAATGGAAGGAATGGAAGGGCACCAGAGTACTGCAAAAACGTCAGGGCTAAGTTGCGGAGAACAGGAAAGAGAGTATTTTACAGATCGAAAGACTTCCTCTAGGCAACAGTGATGTATCTTTAATAATAGAATTAGAATATGAGTCTGAAAGAAGGCACAGCTTCACATCGTCTATGCAGAGGTCGAAGTCAAGCAGATGCTGTTACATTTAAGCTAATACAAGTACCATATTACTTCAGCTAAGCAAGTTATGTACATGTGCACACTTCACTAGTTTGCTAGAAAGATATGAAGTGTCCTGTATAGCGTAGCTCATAAGATTGTCGAAAGGTACTGAGCATTTCAGCTACTGTTATTAAATGAACTATTTTTGTTCCCTTTTAAGTTCATTTCTAAGTGGGCAATATTTCATGCTTGAGAGGTTGCATGTAATAGCAATTGGCCACTTTCGGTTCGCTTCAAAAGCAAGGCCTCTGACACGACGAAGAGACGACGTGCTTTGATCGTCTTCTTTACACTCTTTGGGATCTTTTCGTGTGATATTGTACGAGATGCTTGAGCTTTACACTGGTGATTACTTCTTTAATGTTTTCTGATCAAGCAAAAATGCTTTCATTTATGTTCAATTGATTCTCCAAATTCAATCAGGATCTTTTGGGGAAGGTTTAGTTGGAGAGTTTTACAATCTCATCCAAGAGTTTTTCTGAACAAAGAAATGGCACTTCTATAAATGTATCAACTAGCTTTACGTCTTGCTCAGCTTTGCCCAAACCTTCATTCCTTCAGCGAGTAGGCAGAAGCAGACATGATTAGAGTGGTTAAGGTGCAAGACCCAATTGCAAATTCTTTCACCCTGTAACTTATTCTTACCGCTAGTTCTTCCTGATACTGATGGAATTGTTATAACCAAAGCTCGAAATCATATGATTGGACTGCCTAATCCTTCCATTTACAATAGAAAACTTCAATTTAAACCAAAGCTTTTAACCAATAGGTACTGCAGAATGGTAATCTAGGTCATCTAGTTGCAGGAAGAGTAACAGTTACGATTGATGTCAAATGCCATAATTCCATTGTCATAACCCATTTCTAGAAAGGGAGCCCTACTACTTTCTCCATGTCATATGAACCTGTGAAATGGCATATTTTATGTCCACATTCCATATTTAGCGAGATTTGGACTCCTGGAGAGGTTGGTAATGTGTGCACCGGGGTATCTTGAGAGGCTGGAGCAGTGGAGATGTCGCTTGGAGATTATGGCACTTTGGAATAATGGGTGCCCAACTTATACTATGCCTTCCATGTGATATACTCGTTTATAAAAGTTGATGAGAATCAATCTACTATAATGATTCTAAGATTCACTTGAATACTAGGAATTGTTACTCATGCCTTGCTTTGCCAATAATGTGGATGAGCTCAGTTTCTTACAACTTCACAAGTAAGCCCAGTCCTTCCACAAGCCCCAGACCGTGTTTCTCTCTTACAAGTACTCCAACATTGGTCTAGGGTGGAACAAACCGACACTTCATTCATGTCGGTCTCCTTCAAGTTTCATATCTTAACACTAACACTCCCCCGTTTAATGTGTTTTCAATTATACCTGTTAGCGAGAAATTGGGTCTTCCTCTCTCCCTGTTGCATCGTCACAGATATGTGTTACAGAATCACAAACTCTTGCACGAACTTGGAGATATTCGAGGTTACGATGATTTCTTCTGCAGTAATTTTGTGCCCATAGTTGTTGCATGATTTTAAGCTCCTTTCAACAGTGCCTAGAACTTGATACTTAATCTTGAAATGTGGAAGACTTCCTGCATAAAGTATTATATCTCACATAAATAAATACCAAACGCACAAAACACTTGGATCCCCACAAAACACTTGGATCCCAACAAATCAACGCATTCAACCTCACAGCATTTGCGCCAGATTATATATGCTCAAATGTGTGAGAAAAGAGAGGACAAGTGGAGCTAGCAAGCATAAATGCAGCAGAAGAGCCAAGAGAGACATCATTTTCACAATGAAGCAGTTGCACATGTTCTTGGTCATGCTTTAGAAGTTATCTCACTTTCCCACTGTGGCAATCGCAAGGAACTATGGTATGTTTACATGGGCATTAGGCATTCTTGTTGCATTGCACTGTTCTTGTTAAATGCATTAAGCATTGCATGTAGTAACCTAAATCCAACCTTTACAAAGAGTTGGGGCATGTAAGTTACTCAGTTAATTTGGTAATGTAGCAAATGCTATGTAAATCACAGTCTGTAAATATATCATAGAGTTTTCCTAGAAGAAAATATTAGTATTGTTCAATGAAACAGAGGGTGTTAACAATCGTGAAGATTTTCCCACGTGAGGAGCCAGAAGCAAACATGGCAGTAGGTGCAGAAGTCTGTTTCAAACATGCAATATGTTGCCTTGTAGTGTTCATGCTTCTGAGCAACCCATACACAGTACAAACATTTGCACATTCACCTTCCTAATTTAAATTTGTTTCGTTCACGTTTACAGCTGGTAGGAATAATTACAATTTCTCTTCAGCTTTCAAACAAGTTGTGTGCTAAATTCGTTCTTTCAATTAAAACACATGCCCCATTCATGTGAATAACTGGCAACTCCACAAGGTTTAAATAGTAAAATGCACAAATCATTAGATCAAGCTGCATCAAGTATTCAATTAGTTATCACTGGTGGACTCTAATGGATTCGAAGGTTCTGAGCAAGATGCCGTCTGCTGACTTGCGGTGCAGTAGTTGATTAAAAGAGACAATCAACCAACCAAAAACGGGTTTCATTTTAAATGGGTACCCTGTTTTCAGTTATATGTCAAGCTAGAACACATGTGACTGAAGGATGAGAATTGACTTGCAAGGACTGGGTACTCCCACAGGCTGTAGAGAGCCTCACATTCCATCTACAAGTTATCTCGGTGACTCATTTAACTTGACAAATAATTTCACTTTGAAGTTCTTTTTTTATTTTTTTTGAAGCAAGGAAAGAATTTCATTGCAGAGAATAGAGTACAAAGCCCCATCGGACACTTTGAAGTTACAAGGTAAGTCTTTGGATCACCTTGAGCATGAGAGGTTACAAATCAAGAAATATAATAGGTGTTGCACTGTTATGCACTTACCTTCCTTCAACTTGATCATTAGAAGCTTTCACTGTTTCACTAGCATGAACTAATACGCAGATGCAAGCTAAGAAGAACAACTACACCTAGATTCTTAGCAAGTTCAGATTTATTGAGCTGAAACATGGATTATTCCAGAGCTCAAGGACTATTTTAATAGGATGGAGCTGCTTTGCATGACTGCCATAAATGATGCTCAAATGATGGAGAAGCATAATGTCTGAGGATATCAGATCGTAACTTCCAAGCCGACTCATGACTCAAAGGCCAACTCCTACCAGGAATTTATAGTGCAAAGAAGTGCCTATGCTTGGATAGGACCAAGAGCATGTGAGCCCCTTGAGTACCCTCAATGTACATTATTTTATCTCATAGGGGAAGATCAGAACCAGATAGTAAAAAAGTTAATCCCATGGCAGATTATCTGATTTGGGTTACTATCGAACTCAAGATTACATTGTGTGAAAGCATTAGATTGGACTATGTACTTATCTCCTGTACAGCAACACGGTGATTTGTCCCTGAGTACTGCAGTGAAAGCCCCGTAATACATGCAAGCAACAAGGAGAATGACCATGCACCAACCGGCAAGTGCTAATGATGTGTCTTCACAGAGCAAACTCAATTAGTTCTTATAAACAGGAGTGCTTACATTCAACTGTTACAATTTCACATTGAACAACATTGTGTGTGAAACACAAACCATTATGAGAATAGGAGCCTGAATGTCCTTCAAGCGTCGAGTCACTACTCATCAACTAGAATTCCAATGTCTCTTTGTAGACATTCCATACTTATCTCCCGAGTCCCGACTAATCTCTCTCTATTCCTAACATTCTGTTTATATGTAAACACAAATCTCCTCTGTCCACAACATGGATCAATAGTTATTATTTTAGAAGAAATTCCGGTGAATCATTCTTGCACGGTCGGCAGAAAATGGGGGTTTCTTTGATGAGAAAGAGCCAGATAGACCTCTCACTGTCGCCACCTAAACCCGGAGACTTACAGATCAGATTTCCATATCATTACCCAAACTTCATCATATCCTCTTCAAGGAATTGTTACTCACAATCAAGCTGTATCAAGAGCTCAAAAGTAAACTCTGCACTCCCCAAGCATGTATCTCATCTACCCCACTGGTACAGAAGTTTATGAGGACAACCATTGCCAGCAGCGCTTGATGCAACTGGCTGTCAATCTCCTGTCAACTCTAAGTCTAATCAGTGTAATTTGAACCTAAACGGAGCATGTCTAGTCGTGCCATCATTCAATCAACAGGCAGTAATCTATCACTTCATGTATTCAATTCCCCCACCACTTGCAGTGCTGCTCTTGCCACAAAGATTTTTGGGAGTATTTCTAACATGCCCATATCATAAGTTTCTAAACTCAACTGAGCTCATTCCAGTATGAGACGATGAGGATTCAAGCCGTCACGCACCTTTGGTAGGATCCCTTTGCAGCTAGAATTCTTCATTGATATCGTTGTATGAACCATCGATTCCTCTCCACAGTTATAGAAGTACAAGGAGTCAGATGATCAGTCTATGTCCACCAGCAACCACCACTCTACATCCCTGATCTGGAGCTGTTGCACTGATGATCACCCCCTGCATTTGCTTCAACAACGTCTGAAACAAAGGTCTGATTAGATCTCGCATTGTCAAAGCTAGTACTTCACGGTAGAAATTTATGACTACGGATCCTCTTTTAGGCTGGGATGGTCGACATGGACCGTAGAGGCTCTAAACCATCAACTTCGGCAGTTGGACTCACGCCCATGCCGAGTCCATGCTCGGAGTTCAGCTGCAAGAATTCATGGATATGAATGAGACATGCGTTCGTAGCGGTCAGGAGTAGGATTCTACCGAGTGATCAAATAAAAAGCTTGCATGCAGTTGAGCGTTCGGAAGAATTGTTTTGTTGGAGTGAGTGGTAGCGATGGCTAGAATTAGAGAAGCTGTTGGTGCGGGCACACTTGTGATGGTGATGCTGCTGGGAATGTTTCATGGAGCTGAGGCTGGAGTGGAATACGCTTGCAATTTCGACAAGGACGCCAGCTTGAAAACCATGGCATTCTGTGACACCTCCAAGGCTGACGACGTCCGAGTGAAAGACTTGGTATCCCGAATGACGATGGAGGAGAAAGTGTCGCAGCTTGTGAACACGGCGGTGGGAATTCCTCGCCTGGGCATCCCGGCGTACCAGTGGTGGCAGGAAGGCTTGCATGGCGTTGCTCATGTGCCGTTCGGAGGAGCTCTGCCGAGAGCTACCAGCTTCCCGTTGCCAATTCTCACTACGGCGTCCTTCAACAAAGACCTCTGGAACCAAATTGGCCAGGCCTGTCCTCACAATCCTTGATCGTCTCTCTTGCCAGTTTCCATTGCAATATACCACAACAACATCCACATGACCATGTGTACATGATTGCAGGGATGGAACTATGGAGACTTTGATGTGAAAATTTTCCTCACCAGATGTTGGATTGAATGATGTGTTGCAGGTGGTGTCGACTGAAGCGCGAGCGTTTTACAATGAGGGCCTAGCGGGGTTGACGTACTGGTCACCTGTGATCAACATAGCGCGTGACCCACGGTGGGGAAGGATTCAGGAGACGTCGGGGGAGGATCCCACCACCACAAGCTCCTATGCGGCCTATTTCGTGAGGGGAATGCAGGAGGGCGATCCTGCAAGCTCGTCCAAGCGGCTGAAGCTTTCGGCGTGTTGTAAGCACTTCACAGCGTACGATGTTGACAACTGGGAAGGTGTCGATCGCTACCATTTCGATGCCAAGGTGAGAGAAATCACTGTTTAATTTCGAATAACAGGGGAATGAGGAGTGTATGTGCTTATGAGGTGTTGGTTTGAATTGGCTGGCAGGTGACGGAGCAGGACTTGGCCGACACTTACAACCCACCCTTCAGGAGCTGTGTGCAGGATGGCCGGTCGACAAGCCTCATGTGTTCCTACAACAAGGTGAATGGCGTGCCCACATGTGCCAATCACGACTTCCTTGTCAACACCGTGAGGAATACATGGGGGCTGGATGGGTGAGTTTCATATCCATAGCTCTGTTGGAATCGCAACTGATTATCGAGTTCTGGATTCTAAACAACCTGGAGAGAATTCCAATCCTTAATTGCTGAAGAGAGATTCATGGCACAGGTACATCGTGTCCGACTGCGATTCTGTCATGGTGATGCACGAATCCACAAATTACTCCCCGACCACTGAAGATGCGGCTGCGGATGCCCTCAATGCAGGTAATGAGGTCATGAATGAATCTCTTCACATGTAAGTAAGTGCACCTCTCGCTATGAATTGCAACGTTGTGCTAAACATTATGGAGTTTCCAGGTTTGGATCTCAACTGCGGAGACTACCTCGCATCCTACACCGAAGCAGCTGTCCAAATGGGCAAGGTCAAGGAGGGGCGCGTCGACAGCGCAGTCTCCAACCTCTTCACTCTGCGCATGAGACTGGGCATGTTCGACGGAAGCCCATCCAACCAAGGGTTCGGCAACCTCGGCGCTGCAGATGTTTGCACACCGGCCCACCAGGAGCTGGCTGTGGAGGCCGCAAGGCTAGGCATCGTTATGCTGAAGAACGACGGCAACACGCTCCCCCTGGCGAAGAGCAACAACTTGGCAGTAATCGGTCCGAATGCCAATGCAACCCACACCATGCTCGGCAACTACGAAGGCGTCCCGTGCCAGTACATCACCCCATATCAAGGACTGGTGCAGTTCGGAAGCGGAGACCACAACAAGGTGTGGCTCTCCCAGGGATGCATCTCCACGGCATGCCAGCATGACGACCTAATCCAATCCGCAGTAGAGACAGCATCGAAGGCAGACGCCGTCATACTCGTCATGGGCTTGTCCCAAGTGCACGAATCCGAGGCGCTCGACAGAACCAGCCTCCTCCTGCCAGGCAACCAACAAACACTCATCAACCAAGTCGCAGAAGCGGCTGCCGGGCGCCCCGTCGTCCTCGTGATCATGAGCGGAGGCCCGGTCGACATAGCCTTCGCAAAGAACGACAAGCGCATCCAGAGCATCCTCTGGGTGGGCTACCCTGGCCAATCCGGAGGTCAAGCCATGGCAGAAATCATCTTCGGCGACCACAACCCGAGTGGCAAACTGCCCATGTCCTGGTACCCCGAATCCTACACGAAGATCAGCATGACCAACATGGCGATGCGCCCAGACGCATCCTCAAACTACCCTGGACGCACATACCGGTTCTACACGGGCGAGACGATCTACAGCTTCGGATATGGCTTGAGCTTCACCAGCTTCAAGCACTCGTTCGCCGTAGCACCAGCTTCCTTAACTGCTCCTTCTGTCCACGAACAGCTCTGCGACCCCCATCAACCATCCTCCCAAACCGCTACTCTCAATTGCTCAAAAGCAAAACAAGGTAGCAATCACTCTCGATCGTATAATTTGTATCCATTTCTGCGATTTTATCATGTTTGAATTCTAGGCTAACTGGTGCATTCTCACCTTGTGGCAGAGATGTGCGCATTGTCCAATTTCGAAGTGCATGTGGATGTGGAAAACGCGGGCGCTGTGAGGGGTCGCCACACTGTGCTGCTGTTCTTCACACCTCCGTCCGCAGGGAGGAATGGGACACCAGTGAAGGAGCTGGCGGCGTTTGAGTCTGTGATTGTGGAAGCGGGGCAGCAGCAGCGGGTAGTGCTAAGCCTCAATCCATGTCGCCATTTGGGCACGGTGAAGGAAGATGGCACTCGCGTGGTGGAAGCCGGCAACCATCTTCTCTCCGTCGGCGATGCGTCTCACTCGTTAACTGTTCTGTCTTCACTTGAAGACGCCGCTATTGCAAGTGCTGGAGACTGATTTGGTCTTCTGAATTGCTCAAATTCTTTTTCTCACTAATTCTATTCTCATTCTTCAGTTTCAGATCTTATTTTAGTCCGCTAATCTTTGTGAAATAGGGATATTTGTTTAAAATAACATAGTCATTATGCTTGTGTACAGAATATTCAGAAGTGCGTAGCTGCACAAGTCAGGATGAGTCTGGACATGTAGAGAGTAGGTGATTAGTGTAGCAAAAATATTCCTGTCATTGCATTGTGCGAGGTACGTGAATGAGTCGATGTTGTCGTAGAAGGTGTGCTCTATCACTTGTACAGTATGACGCTAAGTGTAACTATGTTGCATCAATTGCCACAGATTTGTCATTTTATTTTTTTACTCACCATATTATTAGATGATCTGCAGCATACCGTAGTAGGCATCAGGAAAATGTCTGCATCTTTCTCTTATAATACTTCGAGAAAAACATTATCTTTTGAAAGTAGTAAGGTGGTCACGAACAGTTATAATGAAATCACTAGAACTCGGAAGTGTGAAGTGATAGAATGTTCTGATAATCTCGCGATTGGACAACTATATGCCATCATTTTATTTCTGCGCATCTTCTTCGGATGAGCATGCTTACAGACGGCATTAATTTAATCCCCATCGAAAAAATAATCAGAAAGACGTTCGAGGAAAAGCGAAAGTAGACCATATGAAGTAGAGAGTACGTCATAATGCCCATGGCCAAATTTCACGTCATTAGACTTTGTGTAATAACTTAGTGATCAGTGCAATGCGTGGAACCGTGCTGCATCAATCTTCAAAGATTTGTTCATTGAAGTATACTTTGTGACATTAGAATGGATCGAGACAACTGCGTCGATTTGTGTAAATTCGTGCTCAATTTAGAAAAGAAGATTGAAATTGTAATGAAGGTATGTGATTAAATAAATGTAACAAACTTATACAAAAGAGCTGCTCTGTGCCAGTTCACATCTTCCAACCAGGCTACTCAAACTGTCAATCTGTTGTGGCAACGCCTTCAATCGTATGAATCTACTCTCCTCGTGGTGGCCTTGTCAAAAACTCCAGAACCTTCTTGTTGTACTCCTTCGGCACCTCAGCTTGGGGCACATGTGCAGCATTTTTCAAGATCACCAAATCTGCTCTGTCACCGAGGTCTCTGCCAAAAACATCAACAGGAGCCAAGAATCAACGACCAATTCCAAAACCACCGGGTTAGCTTCAGGATCTCCATCCAACCAAGCTTGAAAAACCCCTGACTTCGAAAATAATTGAAGGAGAGTTATGGTACTTACTCCTTGAGTCTGTGTGCATAGCTGATGTCGAAGACTGGATCATGCTCGCCCCATATCAAGAGAACCTCCTGCAATATTCAAGGAAACATCCAAACGTCATGTGATCTATTTCACAATATGAATCAGACGAGTGTGGTATCAATGTGTAAGTTTTCCGTACCTGAGTGACTTTGGGAAGAGGGGGCGCATCCGGTTTCCTAAGTTGCAGACCAGCAATCAGCTCCAACTTCTCCTCCCTGTTGACGTTGAAAAGCACCTGCAAATCCAGCAATGTTCAAAAAATCTCCCATCTATAAATCATTAGAGAACAACAATTCAACTGAAAATCAGCACGTGATGTAGAAACAAATGGTTAAATGGAGATGACAGACATTTAACACGTCATTCAAGATGAATTCGGGGACGGTGAAGGGCGGTTGTTTATGAAAAGCCAAGATGCTGGCTCTCCGGACACCCTCAATGTCATGTGGTTGCAGAATCTCGGTCACGTTCTTCGTCTTAAACCTCTTCACCATGGCTTCGTCCGTGGCAGGAGTCATGTTAACGGCGGAGCTCGATATCACAAGTTTTTGAACGGCATGAGGATACATGTGGGCCATTCTGTAAGCGACGAATCCTCCATAGCTGGTTCCTACAACGCTAAACTCCAACACATTCAGCTGTTGCAGAAGCTTGAACACACACTCTGCCTGCAAAGGTCCTCACCCACATGTCCTCAAAACGTGCTCTTCAATATCACTTTCAAAACCTCCACAACAAGATTGCCAGGATATTTTTACATGCACCCAGTACCTGAAAATACTCAGTCCGCTCCTTGTTGGTAGTGTGAGACCGCCCACTGAACAAGAGGTTGGGGATGAAGACGTCAAAAGCACTGGAGAAGCTTGAAACCTGCCGGCACCAAGTGTAGGAGTTAAGCCCGAAAGCGTGGAGGAGCACCAAAGAAGGCTTGTCGGTGGAGCTGTACCCGCGTGTTTGCCTTGTACCATACTTCTTCGGCATCCAGCATTCCATGGTGGTGCCATTGTCAAGCTCCACCAGCCGGCATTGCAAACCACAGAAGCCAAGGTACTTCCCAACAAAGAAGTTGAATATATGAGTGGGGCTGAACCCTAGAGGAAGCTCCATTCTCTAAAACTTCCGTCAACCTACAGATCGATTATGGATAACGTTCCCTGCAGCAAGCGAAACATCACACATGGATCAAACCCAACGCATCTCTGAAACAGACGGGTGATCAATGACGAAGAGAAAACCAATTGCAGCTGCAATTAGCTCACCTGAATAGGACTGCTCCCAACTGTTGCCGATACGAGGTGCAAACCGGTAGCCAGAAGCTCATGTGCTCAACATTCTGAGCTCCTGCCAAACCACCATCAATGAATCAAACCTGAAAAGCTGTCAGCGTCAGAGACCATTAAATTCTAGGGCTCGTACACCTGCATGGTACCCAAACACAGTGACAAAACCGCTACAAGCAAAAAAACAGCTACAACTTACAGGTTCAGGATCAAAACTCAAGCAAAAACATATCCGAAGCTCTTCAATCCATCATCTAACGTCCAATGCTGAAAACCACATGTAAACTTCTCCCAGTCAGTTCTCTACTGCTCAATTAGTAGACCCAAAGAAACAATATTCAGAGTAACTGAGCAACAGTTGCAGCTTCAAAGTACTACCTGATCAAATGATATAGTACCATATGCAGTCCATGTCAAGGCCCAAAAATTCAATGGCTCATGTAAAGAATGTGAGCAAGAAAGGTGAGGACTTGTGAGTTGAAAGGTGAAGACTTGGGAGTTGGAAAGGTGAAAACTTGTAGTGCAATGTGCATGAGGTAGCAAATTAGTTGCAAGGACCTGCAGCTGCAACTGGAGTGGAAGAGAGGGCCTCGTACTGGAAGGAATTGAAGGATGCACATGCATGTTGTGGGATTGCATGAGTCTGGGTCCTGGGAAAGGACAGCGGTCCCCTTCCATTTAAGTGTAGTAGTGATGTACTGATGGGAGTCCCAGTCTGGCGGTTGTGGATGGTCAGTCTGGAGCTGCCCAACAGTGAGCTGAATCAGGGGCGTTTCACACATAGCCCACGGGCCGAATTTTGTTGAAGACCAAAGTATGCCTAGGGGCCAAGTTTTGGAGTTCTAGAAAAATATTAATGTATTGAGTCAGCAATTTTCTGAATGTTTTATTAAAGGAGTTTGGCCCCTAGGTAAAAGTTTGGGTTTCTACACTCGTTCAACCCAAACTCTCCTCGAGGGGCCAAACTTTTTGCCGCCAAAACTCTCCAAAAGTGAAGCATGCAGGCATTATCAAGGCCTTTGGTTCTTGGCCCTTTACCCTTACTCTGAACTGCCCCTGAATTATTATCAGTGTTTTGCTCTCGGTTTTGAATTTCTCGAATCCATGTAACAACAAATCATTAATGACTGAGAAAACAGCGTGCATTTCTGCGGCTAAGGTCCTCTGGGTATTGGAATTCTTGTTGTGAATGTTTGTTTTGAAATTCTATATATTTTGATATAAGTTAATTCATTTTAAGGCTTGGTTAGTCACAACTTTTTGTTGGACAGTCACTACCACTTTTAGAGCTTTTGTGCTAATTAAATGGCACGGTTGGTGTGGAAATAACTACACAAAACTCATGTAATCATAGACAATATGAACTAAAAATATTTCAAAATTTTTGAAGTAGTACTGAATTTCCATGAATTTCCAAAGATATTGATGCAAAAATTCTAATAATTGATAGTAGATTCATTGAACCAAAAATTAGCATTCTACTTGAAACAAGTATTGTAAAAACAATAGGAAGTAGACCAAAATTTGGAGCCTCCAATGCATGCCAGAGTATAGTGCCATCATTATTTATTTGTATACTCCTACAACCACGCAAAAACTTATGCTCTACATTTCCCCAATCTTGTGCTCCAATTCTTGAATTTTCCCAACCTTGTACTTCTATAGTTACTTACATTTCAACTTCAATTCTTTCCAAATCTTCCAATCTTTGAACCTTAGCAAGAAAGTCATTGTTATAAAATTTGAATATTGCATTCACATTTTATAACTAATGAAGTGTCATTCCTTGTTGAATAATCATTTCTGGAGGTCATCTTTAAAAATAAAAAAATTCCCAAGGAACATATACACACTAGTAAGCTAGAACATGTACACACTAGTAAGCTAGAACATATACACACTAGTAAGCTATTCCTATTACCAGAAAATCGTAAGATTTTGTTCCATTTTGTTCCATTTTTCAGGCTTGTTTTTACATCAATGTACAATACAATATATTACAAGAGTATGCAGTTTCTAAACTACAACTAAGGTTTGATCATTTGAAACCATTTAACCATGTCATACTTGGAAAAACATCTTAATAAATCCATGGTGTTTAAAGCATAATTCTAGCATATAGTCTCTTCCGTGAATATTAATATTAAAAAAATCAATACAAAAAATAAATTAAATTAAAAAAATTTAAAACCAGAAAGAGCATAAGGATTTCAAAAATTCCATACTACATCAAAACCCATCATTTTACATACCCAGGGTTTCATAGCTGTGGTTATAAATGGAGGGGTACTCAAATATACTTTTTAAGGTATTTCTATTATAATTTTAAAGGCATATAAGAACATTCTATCAAATATGAGATCAATGACTGCTAAGTCTTTCAAAGAGTTTTTACAGAACAATATTACAGGCAAATCCTTCTCTGTATAAAATAGTCTTTATAAATTGGACTTCATGATAGAAGTGAATATGTTCCTACAAAAGATTAGTTACATTACGGCTACAGAAGATTAAGTGATTGGGCTTCCAAATGCAGAGAGCCTATATTGAATCCATGTTGAATCCTCCGTGTACCTTGGAGGAATTAATAATTATATAAATCAACAAGTAACTGTTATGTGTTTTTGAGTAAGCCTTGGCTTCTTTTGTACATGTCAGATGGACACAACAATTCTCTGGCATTGTCCCTGACCTGTAGCAGTCATCCTTCTCACAATACCCTCAACTCATGGTATCATGTGAGTGACTTAGTACGTTCCACCGTCGATCACTACCAACCTTGAAGATTTGAGGTTGATACCTGTGAATACGTGAACATCAAAAAGATCAAAAAGAGTTCTTATAACACAGGAATAAAATTTGTAGCAACCAAGATTCAGATTTAGTTGAACTGGTCCTGCGACTCCTGCTGTATACCTGCACAGATAAATGAAAATATTTAGATGTGGTCAAAAATTCATGTTTCAAGCACTGAGGTTTATATCCCCTGACATACTGAAGTAAAGTACAGTTTGTACCATTTCTTCTAAGCAGATGTTCAAGCTCAGTAGCTAGAAGACTTAAGTTTAAACTGTCCTGAAAATTTTAAAACATCCAAGGTCAAGTCTGATTGTTGAGCTTACTATTGTACTCATCCGACCATAACGCTGGTCCTGAGGATTCTCCAAGCTGAATCTTCACAAAGACGTAATTTTAGAGGATGTAAAGTACGTGTACAATGGAAGGTCCGATTTGATTATGCTGTTCTTCAAGATTTCAGCACCTAGGATTCTCCATGTCTCAAGATCCATTTCTCCTGTAAACACCATGTGCCACAATCACCATACGGTACTTACGTTAAAACAGGACGAAGAATTAAAATAACTTTGAGCATGAACTAGGACCTCTCCTTGCAAGAAATCTCAAGAGGATTACAAGAAGGTGAAAATAACTCTTACAACAGTTAACGTGTGGTGCTCTGCCCCAACCATCAGGGTATGCTCGCCCAGACTGATAGTCCGAATTCCATCGGCTCCTACTGTTCCTAAATCTTCACATGGGTTTACTTTGAAGACGACTTCCTGCTCTGCCCCAGACTCCAGGTGTATACGCTCAAAGCTCACAAGCTGCTTCAGAGGAGTCCCATCAACGCCACTTAAAGGTGGCTTTGAGAATAGGAGCGCTGAATGGTCACCGCTAAGTGGACCATCGTTTCTCACCGATACTCGCACATGGAAACTTGATTCCTTGCACGCACCTGGAAGGAGAAAAGAAAATTACTGAATATTCTCACTAGCAGATTATCATAAATATAGTCCTCTACTTGGAAGCATACACATTGTGTCTCCTAAAGGATTTTTCAACAGCCGTGCAACTTCCTGACCAGAAGAGAATAGTCAAGAAAGGGTGTTAGGGACTGTTAAAGGAAATATTTGGCACTTCAATAACCAGCAAACCCAAGCATCTCTCACCTTTCTCTTCGTCGATACAGTTTATATTGGATTTCATAACTGCCCTGTCGCTACTGCAAAGCTGGTGTCGTAAGTGAGGAGCCATGATTGATCGAGGTGCCGAAACGAAGTTGTACGAGAAATTAGAGTAGCTAAGACCATGTCCAAATTCCCAAATTGGAGTACCAGTGAAAAATCGGTATGTTCGTCCTGGATAACCCGTCGATGCATTGGGCCGCATGTTCATGTTGGACATGTCAATATTTGTGTAATTTTCGTAGTACCATGATTGTGCTAAACGTCCCCCTGTTGTGACAAATATGAACAGATTAAGCACCATGCAATTTGAACACAAGGAGCAGAAAGAGATTACGCACTCCGCAACGACTTTAGCTGATCATTGTCATTTGCGAAATCTCACTACCAGTGACATTGGTTAGAATTTACACAAACCTGGATTGACAAGGCCAAATATCACATCTGCAATAGCTTGACCACCAGCCTGGCCTGGATAACCAGCCCATATAATACTTTGAATGCGAGGGTCGTCGTTAGCAAAAGAAACATCCAACGGTCCTCCTGAGAGAATCACAAGGACTACTGGGCGACCAGCAGCGGCCTCGACCACAGCCGATACCAAAGCCCATTGATGTCCTGGTAGAAGCAAACTGGTGCGATCGTGCCCTTCTTTTTCATGTCCTTGACTTAATCCAACAACAAGAACAACGGCATCTGCTTCTTTAGTAGTTCTTCTGGCTGCAAGAATAAGGTGGGAACCCTCACAAGCGGCATCATAACACCCTGGCTCGTACTTGATTTTTGGTGAATATTCCGAAAGCACTCCTGTGAGCCCTTGTAAAGGTGTAATAAATTTGCACGGGTAGCCTGCAGAAAGATCCTCGTCAGCATTTACCAGATTACAACAAGGGCATTCGGTTACAAAACTAAATTGATACTCTCTCTAGTCATCCTAAGGTCTGGTTAGGTCGAGTTGTGAAGGCATTATGGTATCATTATGTAATCAATCTATGCATCCAGATCTTTTTAGTACTCACCTTGGTAATTTCCCAGCATTTCACGAGTAGCATTAGCATGGGGGCCGATAACTGCAAGCTTCATCCCATCCGTCTTCTTCCAAGGGAGCGCATTCTTCTCATTCTTGAGCAGAACCAAGCTTTGTCTAGCAGCTTCCAGAGCAAGGTGTTGATTATCATCTGTGCAGACATCCGCTGGTCCAAGTAACCCATAGGATAAGCTCGTTGGATTTCCATCAAACATACCAAGGCGCATGCGGACTGAGAAGAGATTACGGAGATGCTGGTCTATAAGACCCTCCCAGATTAGTTTCTTTCTAAGAGCACTCATGCCGTGTAGGAGCGTTGTCGTCCCACAATTCAGATCCATACCTGAATACAGCCAATAGATTAGTTACTTCAACATGCTATTCCAGTAAATTTTTAGAAAGACGAGCTTAAAAACTCAACGTATGCAACATAGTAACTTTTAATTTAAACCAATGGTTTTGAGAGACTTCAAAGTTCTACGTTTTTACCATTTGACAATCAAGCAAGCCCATTTCGGTCTGCAAACAATTTAAGAACGGAGAAGAGTGGTACCAGCTAACATCACGTAGGAAACGGAATCTTCAGGTGTAGGTGCATAGTGTATATAGTCGTGTATAAGAGCAACAGCATCACAGTCTGACGTAATGTATCTGCACGAAGTACCATCAATGTTAACAACCTATCCTTATGTCTTGAAGCAGTGACACGACCGATTACAATAAAATCTCACAAATGAAACAGAAAAATAGACATGTGTTCAAGGAAGATTAAAACCAGTTGACTTCACGTACCCGTCAAAACCCCACTGGTTGCGAACTGTCGAAGTGAGGAGATCATAATTGGCACACATAGGTATTCCATTCAAGCGGTTGTAAGAACACATGAGACTACTCGACTGCCCTTCTTTGACACAGCTCTTAAACGGCGGATTGTATGTGTCTTCCAAGTCTTGCTGTGTCACCTGTGAGAAAATATTAACATTATTATAAGACCTTTTACATAAAGAGTTGAAGACATACTTATGGGAAACCAGCAACTCCTAAATATGCAAAACTTCAAGCCATACCACGACATTATAGATGATAGGTAAGCGGGTATAAAAAGATGGATATAGCTAGGTCTTCTCTGTAAGTCTCTTCTCATAGTTTAGCTAATCAAAGGGAACAAGCAAACAGAAAGAAGAGTCAGGGTCGAACTTTGGCGTCAAAATGGTCACGATCATAATTTTTCCATCGATCGAGGTCATGGGCAGTAAAATGCTTGCAACAGGCAGAGATTTTGATCCTCCGAGGCCCCCCTGAGGCAGCCTCCCGAGGTTGATTGTGATCGTAATCCCCCTCTTGCAGCCCCTTCACAAAGTAAGCAGCGTACATACTGGTTAGCTTGGGATCTTCGCCAAGGGTTTCTTGAGTCCGCCCCCATCGTGGATCTCGAGCAATGTTAATGTTTGGGGACCAGTATGTCAAACCGGATCTGCCCTGGTTGTAGATCGCGCGTCCCTCGGTCGAAGTCACCTGAAATGAAACAGATAAATCTAAATTCAAGCTTCGATTTCCGGTTCCAAAACAATCTCCATAAGATATATTACTTTACTAAGTTTACAGGAACGGCGACATTCTAAGCAAACCAAGACACAATCTAGATTTTCTGTCCATCAACAAGTACCAAAAACGAATCAGGCAGATGATTTCTTTAACAAGGATAGAAGCATGAAGATTCGCCAAAACTGCATAAACTTAAACCATTTGCATTGATTAAATATAGATGATGTCAATCAAAGCGAAGAAATTTCAGACACACCTGCGCAATTTTGTTCCACAAGGTACGGTTGTACGAAGCAGCACTCAGGATCGGCAATGGGAAGCTCGTTGCCGTTGGAGTGGAGCCTCCGAAGTGCACAGACGGGCTGATGGCAACACCATGGAGACCCTCCCCCCACCATTGATACGCAGGAAGCCCCAGCCTCGACACATTCGCTGCCGTGTTCACAAGCTGCTCAATCTTCTCGTAAATCGTAAGACGCGAAATCAGGTCTGTAACTCGGTCGTCGTCCGGCAAGGATGTGTTGCAGAAGGAGAAGAGCAAATTGGCAGGACCATCGGGATCGCAGGCATATCGTAGCTTGTAAACCACCAGCTTCGGTTTCTCAAACACCTGAGTTGCGAGCATTAGAGAAGAGAGTAGGATACAGGACAAGATGATGGTCTCCCTCGCCTTCATGGTTGCCAATCCTTGATCCAATGGCTTCAAAGTCCGATCAAAGCTCACGCAGCTTGGATTCCAATCTCACCCTAAATTTCAATCCAGTTTCACAATATCAGACTCGGCTATGGCCATTTGTGTCTCCCAGGTCATATTCACAGAGAGTCCACATTTCCACAGAAGGTTCACCCTGATCTACAACGGATTGCACTTCGAATTTCAACACTCAAGGGGCCTGAATTCCATACACCAACACAGAATGCGGCATGAGACTATGAGAGCAGGAGATCCAAACAAAGATCAGTCGATCATTGACCCTCAACAAACCAGGCACTCAATCGAAAACCTCAAAAAGAAACCCATGCGCATTCCAAGTATAAATGCAATCAGAGATTTCAAAGCCCTCTCTACAAATGTAGAAAGCATCATTTGTTGATGCTGCAACACATACAAACCACTATCTGAAATGGATAAGAAAACCCAAGTTGCAGATCAATCCGAATCTCACTCAGAGCTCAACCTAAAAGCTCTAAAAAGATTCCAGGAGGATAAATCAATTTGCAACGCAATCCAATCACATGTGAAAAATTATAACGTATGGAACTATTGTAGCAAATGTACAGACCGATTACAGAACTGCAACGAAGTGCAAACAAGCACTAGAAACGAAATCATACTTTCTGATCAAATTCCAAAAACCTTACAAGATTTTCAAGAGAAAAATCAGCCTCTGCATATATCCGACGCAATCCAGGCTCAGAAGAAACGAAAACAGAACTCACACAACCATCCAGGCAAATGTACAAGCATCAACCATATCATGCGCATTTAACAACAGAAAACCTAAGTTTCAGATCAATCCAAATCCTTGATCTTCACCATTCCAGCAAACTCAATCAAAACCCAACCCAACCCAGATGTAGATCCAAAAACAGAAGCTACAAAATCATCACAACAAATCCAGATCCACACTCCAGAAGCTGCAACCCACATCCTACACTGAAAATGAAAAACCTAAACTGCAGAAGGATCTTACATTCAACAATATCTCCATCCTTTGTTGACATCGTCATATCCCCTCCGCCAGAGAACCTTGATAATATACCTGAACTTGAGCTCACATGAGCTTACAAAAACTTCCAAAACTTTCAAAACTTTCAAAACTTCCGAAACCTTCAAAAAGCTATCAGTCCCATCCAAACTTCACCATGACACATGTGACCCAACTGAACAAAAAACCTGGATCAGATCAACAACTGCAACATCCACCAACAACAACCAACAAACAACAAAAACAACTTGATAGACAAACTGAAAGAAAAATCTCAATGACTTTACTGTTCACAGGTCTTACAATCAACAGTTTTCTTATTCTTCAATCACCTGATCTAACTCCCTCTGACAGTGAAATCCTTCACATGCAGGACATGAGCATACTATCTCAAAAGGCTAGTTTTTTTTTTCCAGTTCCATGCAAATAACTTCACCATGGTGCAATCATGTGATGCAAATAAAGGAGAGACTTTGGTAGATCAGTGAATGAATAAACTATGATAAGGGAGAGGAGATAAGATCAATGGTGCTGGGTTGGATTGATGAGGATGATGATGGGGCTGTGATATTCTTTGTTGTGGCTCTGCACAGTTGGGTTAATGAAGTGGGGGGGTGGTGTTGGGGCCGTAGAGGGGAGGATATTATGCATGAGGATGGGGAGGATAAAGATCAGGCTGTGACATGGCATTGTGGAGTCTGTTGGGGGAGGACTTTTTCAGCTAAGGTTTTGGGGGTGGGTTTTTGATTGAGGTACCCGTTTTGGACTAGGTGTTTGTAATTGATACCTGGGCTATGCCGCGGACCTTAGTAGCTTCGGCCACCAAAAACATCTCAACATTAGCCCTAGTTAATCTTTGGGAGTTTTTGGAGGTAATCATGAGGGATAATTTTAGTTGGCTAGAGTTATTGGAGTGGTTGAAAGGAGGGGTAGCCTTGCAACCTGTAGCTTGAGTTGACCTCGTGGAAGAGAAGGAGCGCAGCTCGTCCTACTATCCGGTGAGCCCCCGATGTCAGGGGCGCTTCCAACGTAATGCCTCGTAGTCCTTACCATGTAAGATGTCCAAAGTGATTCATGCCTTCATTGAGTTGGAATTTGTTGTTGCTTGGGTTTTTGGACTTGATGTTGTTTGAGTTGATGGGTTTCTGCAACAAGGCAATCATACGGGTATCACGTTTTCTGGAAGGTTTGGATTAGAAATTTATGGAAATTTATGAAAAAAATATTGAGTATGATTGGTTGTGAGAGAAAAGAAAGAGAAATATAAGAGAATTGTAAGAGAGAGAGAGAAAACTTAAAATTCTAAGTAATTTTAAAATTTTCAAGATTTTTAGAAATGCCTTTTAAAAATTATAAATTAATTCATAATCTACAAAAGAAAGTAGTGTCCGTCTATTCGTCCATTTATTCATCCGTTTATCAATTGCAAGCTAGTTCCACAAAAACATTTATTTCAAATCTAATTTATATGTTTTATTCAAAACATGCAACCTTTTTTTATAAGTTGAGGATTTTTTGTATGTTAGTGAAAATTCTTCAATTATTTTCAATGAATTTTTTACCACAACTCTCTTATTAAATGCTTTTACATATCTTCATACAATATATTTTAAATGCATTCATGATTCTTTTTTGAAATCTTAAAAATTTTGAAAGTAAAATAATTATTTGAATTTTTATACCGTAACAACATAGCAGGTTTGATCTTAAATAATTCTTAAAATAAAAAAACAAAAAAATTACAAAATTACAAAGACAAAAGAACAAAAATATAATAATTTTTTTTTTTTGTGATATTTTGTTTTATCTAAGTCATTTGAGGTTGTTTTTGAGATTTTTATGCTAAAAAAACGAAAATAAAAAACTCATTTTTTGAGGGACAAACCTTGTTTTTCTAGAAAAATAAATATTTTGTACAACAATGAACAAACCTGCTATCGTAATATGTATAATTTTATAATTTTAAATTAGAACCTAAAACTCAATAAATGCCAAAATATTTTGATAATTCTTTTTATATATGTATGTGTATATTTTCACAAAATTTACATTTCAACATGCAGTTATGTATTTTTTCAATCAATTTTTTTATATCGAATTAAATAGAACTTAAAATTTTATAATATTATTATAATATAAAGTACTTGGAATACATAAATTCTTTGATAATGCAAAAAATACCTCAATGAATCGATGTGTGAATGTTTTCACTATATTGTTTTATAATAGTTTATAGAATTGATTTTGCATTGGTGCTCTAGGTGCCTATGCTTTGCCATGCTTGATAAACCACTCCATAATCTAATACTAGTAACTTTGTTTACCAAGCACACTTTGTTTCTTCTTTAAATGACAAGATGAAGATTTCTACCTCCTTCGATTATCTATAAACCTAACTATTCAAAAAAACTAACTTGATTTTAGAATTGGATTTTTTTTAATAAAATAAATATTCATAGAAACTGAAGTTTATTTATTTGAATGGCTTTTAAAGAGATTTGAACTTAATGATTTAATTAACAAGGCGTATTCTATAAAAATAAAATAAAAGTACACAACAACATGATTTCATATTCAGGATAAATTTAAAATAAAAAAAAGTCATCAGAATTGTTATGAGATTTGATAGATATTGAAAATATAAATTTAGATTTGTTCCAATATAAGTAGGAAAGAATACCAATAATCATCCAACTTCATTTAACATGAACTTCATAATTTGCACTACAATGTTTCTCCATTTGAGAATTTATAAACAGAAAAATACATCATGTTTTTTATGTATCAAATGAACTTGAAATAAAAAACTTGATTTATTACCAACCAGAATATTAACTCAAAATATTAATTTAGATCAATAATTCATAACATGTTTTCAACCACCTTCATCAATGCATGAATTATTTTAAATTCTATGTTTGATAATTACATTTTTTTCTCAACAACAGAAATAAGATGCCACCTCACACTAATTCTAGAATGTTACATTCACACTAATTCAAGAATGTTGCATTCACTAATTCTAGAATGTTACATTCACTAATTCTAGAATGTTGCATTCACTAATTCTAGAATGTTACATTCACTAATTCTAGAATGTCACATGTGGCTACTGGTACTTTTACTTAATTGTACTGTAAACCATGACATCATTCAGTTACATTCTGTTTTCAATACTCCCTCCGTCTCACTAAAAGACCGTTGATTGCTAATAATATTGAATTTAAAGGCAATCCTAAATTTAGAAAAAATTGACCAAATTTAGAAATGAGTTGCCAAATTTAGAAACAAGTTTTCCAAATTTAGAAAAAACGATCTTATTTAAAGACAAATTTTTTGAGCAAACAACGGTCTTTTAGTGAGACAGAGGGGGTATATTTGAGCTGAAAGCTTTCAATTTTATAATCTTAAGTTACCATTAATACCTTTACACTATTAGCTTATACCATGTCATCTACTAGCTTTTATTTATTTATATTTATATATGTACCTACACATGTACATACATACGTATAGAAGAGTAACAACAATAAAGCTTGAAATAGGCCAAGAAATTTATATAATTTGCTAAGAAATCCTTCAACAATTGGCACTTTTTATGTATAAAATTGGTTGTACAATCACATATTTTCACTTATAATATGTCTCAGATGTATATGCAAAAAACACATGTAATAGTGAGGAAAACTTTGGTGTCCAGAGGAGACCAACATGTATTAAGTGTCTGTTTGTTCCTTCCTCAATCCAATCCCATGTTCCACCGCCAATCCAATGCTTAGGAGACATGCTTTGTAAAGAATTAATCCACCCTTTCACATATAGTAGATCTTTAGTATGATTTTTTTTACTTTTTATTATATTTTATCAATGAAAAGTGGATTTTCTAAAAGTACACTTTTAAAGACTTTGATTTTTTATTCAATTTTGTTTCCGACATCAATCTCTAAACATTAAGTGGCTTAGAACTCTAATTGATCTAAATCAAGTCAAATCATATTCCTTTAACAAAATATTAATATTGAAATTAAATTTGAATTACTTGCTTTTTTTTTATCTTTTATTTTTAATTTAATTTTTAAACTTTACTTGTTTACTTTAATATTACTTTTATAAAAACCTTTTATTATTATGTATATGTATGTGTATATATATGTATATATGTTTATATATAATTAATTGATTGTAAATAATTTATATTATTCTATTTAATTTATTATATTTCATATAATTAATAATATCAACACCCATAATATTTAACAAGCTAATATAGAGTAATATCACATACCTTTATCATTATTCTACATTGCAACCATGGGACAAAGTATGTGGATGGATGAAGAGGTTGATATACTCGTGGAAGCTTACGCAAACGCGTACAAGGCAAATCGGTCTAGAGTTCTAACAAGTGATGATTGGACTAAGATACTAGCTCAAGTAAACTACAACAAGATTGAAAATTCCAAAAAGAAAAACATGAATCAAATAAAAAATAAACGAGATGCCTTGATCAAATTTCATAGAAGGGAACGAGAAAATCATTTTTGTGGAGTACCATCAAAGTGGAAGTACTTTGATACCATGGAGGAAATTTATCAAATAAAACATGGAAATTTAAATCACTCATCTTGTGAATCTGAAATAGACTTTTCAGAGTATGATTTAAATCAAAACTTGTCTTGGGAGTATGATATAAATGAAAACTCGTTTTCAGAGTATGATACGAATCAAATCTCAGAAGAGCATTATTTATTCAAAGATTCAAACCTCGAAAATACTGAATTAGATCTTCAAAATTTTTCATTAGATAGCTTGGACTTTCTCAATGAAGTAAAAGGCATATTTTCATTTCTTGACGCTGAAGAGTCCTCATCCTTTTTAAAAACCACCAATAGGTATGATAAGGTTAATTCTTATTATTCTTGATAATTTAAAAAGTAGTTTATAAACTTGATTTAAAGATGAAATAGCCATGTAACCTATATACACTAAAATATTTAATTTGTCTCCATTTGTTGGTCACAAGCTGCAAGAAATTCTACAAGAGACTTTATCTATGTGTCTTTTCAAAATATGCAACTTTGATTATCACTTGAAAAAATATTTATATGTTGTTTGATATTCTTCAGATGTTTTTTATGTATCTTTACACAATCTAAATTTTATATGTTTATGTGTATTTTCACACAATGCATGTTATGAATACAATCATATTTTAAAATTTCAAATCTCTGAAATCTTAAAAATTAAAATATGATTTTGAATCTTGAAAATTAAAATATGATTTTGAATTTTATAAATGTTCTTGAACTAAACTTTGGGAACCAAAACTAGTATAGTCAATGAATTTTTCTTGGCACATTATAGAACTTCACATATACATCTGCACAAAAATGTACATTAAAATACGCATTGGTGTTTTATCCTAAATCATTAAAAAAAATTATATTATATTATAAAAACGACTTTAATTTTTAAAATTCTATTGTGATGTAAATTATATGGAAGATATGTCTGATGTGTCAATGCAAAAATACCTCATTATGGTGGATGTTTAAAATTTTCAAGTATCTAGATATATAAAGTATTATTGAAAGAACCGTAATAATTACTACTTTACGATGGCCAATATGCCACCACAAAATATTAAAAAGAAATAAACAAATCTAGATCAGTGTTGAACGGTACTTGTCATTACTACTTGTTATGGCCAAATAATGCAAATCTTGGTGGCTACTTAGTTATTGACCAGCTTGAACTCAGCTCAGCTAAACAAATAACTTGGAGTTTGTTTGCACAAGGCCACCACCAAACAAACAAACAAAAAGTGCAGATCAACTTCTTTCTTTGAGTAGAGAAGAGTTCCTGCTAAGTTAGATGTATTTTGTACATCACTTGCCCTCCATTCCCTCAAGTCTACCTCCCTTGCTGTGAAGCAGCCTTTGCATTGCTGGAAATTTTTGCCAGAACGTTGCCTCATTTTAGATATGGCTACCTGTACACTAGAAGAAATGAACAAAAAGTAGATGAAATTGTCAAAGTCTTCCAAATAAATTAACCAAAATTACCACTATTTGGATGAAAATATTCTAGAATAGATAAATTTATGGACGAGCATGTTTGAATGGATGATTCTGTGCATATTTTTCTTACTTGGCTACTTTTCTAGTTGTATGTCGCATTACCAACGGAAAAACAAAAAAATAGCAACGCTGACTTTGGGAAGAAGGGTAGAATGTCCTTGAACCAACCACGACCCAAAACCGATCAGGCGTGATTTCTAGATTGCAAAAAAACAAATGTACCTCATTTGTACATTAAAGCATCTGATTGCTTCTAGGTCTGGGACACTTTCACTTACAAAATTCATAATAAATTGGTTTTTTGCTATTTGATTCCGGAAAAAACTGCCTTCAGCATCATTCTTGTTTTGCCTTTGATGAAAATTACAGAAAATACATAGCAGCGCCACACCTATACCAAAATCCTTAAGTTGGCGGTTTAAAGACATTCTACCCTAACAAGATCTGTTGTTTTTGGACACTTCAGTCAGTATAGTGCAATCTGACACCATTCAAAAAGTGCCGTGATTCTCAGTGGTGGCTTGAAGCCTTCGATCAACCTACACCAATACCCCGATGGGAGATCCCGTGCATAATTTCCCCCGGCCTAAAGGTCCGGTTACATGGGTCCGGTTACCAGTGTCAGAGTCAGTCCAATTGCTGCGACTCTCGAAACGAGGTCGTATGTTTAAAAAAAAAATTAAAAAAAAAAGAAAAAAAGAAAAAAAAGAAAAAAAAAGTGCCGTGATTTTTGCAGGAACTTTGTGGTTTGATCAAAACTTACCAGCAACATAAAAAAGCAACTCAAATTCATCCCCTTGACAGGCTCACGACCTAGCTAGTAATCAAGTTAAACACCGGAGTATATCTCAGGTTATCACACCCATATCACATGAGTATCATCTAGGTATCAGTCAGAAAATGTTGTGTAAGGCTCACAGCTGCACAGAGATCCTCAGCAATTTTTCAAAACTTGAAACAAAACCAGTGTAATATTTCAGTCCTGATATCTAGAACATTGTTCAATTTTCACAACTGCGTGTCAAACTTTCCAAAAGATGATATAAAAACCCAGATTGTTGAGCTGCTCCAAACTAGCTTCATCTTCGATACCGCTAATTTTCAATGACATGCAATTATCTGTCCACATGACAGTACTCCTTCCCAATTCCACGTACCAAGAGATGTTCATAAATGAAATGCAAAGCAAATATATGGCAGGCATGTCCATAATTTAGCTCTTAATTTAGCTCTTAATTAGAACCGCTCTTAATCGTTCCTGAGCTTCACTTACAATGTAATAAGCAGATAATATTATCACAAGTGGACAGAGTATCAAACATACAAGACTAGACTAGTCTTCGACAACAGTTCTTTATACAGTCTTAAACAGAATTACATGTAATCTACTTGTGTAGTTGAATCTTGAACCTTGAGGTCGGTCATATGGCCTTCAGTACATTCTAGATTACATCACCGAATACAGAAAACCATTTCGAATCTCCAGTCCGATTGCCAGCATTTTTCGACAACCTTCAAGGCCATGTCACCGGTATGTCAATCCCTCCCAACTTCCACCCACTCTACATCGATCCACAGCTGCAGAAACTACCTTCCACTGATTTCTACCCACTTATCCGGTACTAACACACAGTCAAGAGCATGCCCATCTCAGACCGTTTCGACAGTCTGCCAATTACTCAGCGCTACGTACAACTCTTGCAGCATCTTTCTCGTTCGAGATCTCGTACTACGATCAGCTCGACCAAGTCTTTGGCTCTGCCAGGAGCTGGCATGGACAGATCATATTACCACACATATTGCATCATCCTTCCCAGACTGGTGAGTTGTTCTACCTCAACTCCACACATGATCATGAGTCTGAGCTTTGAACATTGACCTGAGAAGCTGCAGCGTCGAGTGTACTGATCATCGGCGCCGACCCGCGACTCCTCGGTATTGCGCAGGACTCGTCGTCCTTGTGTCTAGCTCATCCCTTTTTTTCATGGCCCTTGGAGTCTGTGAAGGTTGGTTGTTCTGCGGATCATTGATTGTTCCAGAGAACATTTTTGGAATACGAGATGATCATGCCTGTGTGTGTGTCTGTATCTGTGTCTGCAGTGTTTGGTTTCGGAGAGTGTGATGAATTGTTGGCAACTTAGCATTCTCACCTTCACCTTGGGATGTGGTTATGTGATGATCTAGAAATTAATGAAAGTGTATGTGTGTACTGTATTATGAGGTTGGTGATTTGGGAAATCCATGGCCTGAACTCTTTCCTTGAAACAGAGTTATCCTAAAAGTGAGTCAAGATTCTCCTTCTTATTTGTATGTTGTGTCATCTGTAGATAGAAATTAGGAATGAGAGAGTTTGGTGGTTTTTCTAATTAAAAAGGGAAATTATGTTTTATGTGTAAATAGAGGTGAACGGAATAGTGATTTCTTCAGTGTTTGATAATTTTCATAAGAGGGTAATATATGGTATCTTTGTTCACTTCTGAGATGATTCTTCAATGTAATACATAGCTTTGCAAAGTCAGATGGAGAATAACTAAGTTGTTAGTATTGTCCATACACCTATGAATTTCTTTGTAAGTTATTAAAAAGAGGATATTTCTACGTTTAAAAAGAAGAAGAAGAAAGATGATATTCTGCCTATTATATAAAATATTCACATTAAGGGTTGTTTTACGTCTAAATTGCTTGGAATTAAAGAAGAAATACATCACCACAGGCCAAATGTTAATATTCTGGCAGGTTAAGTAATTTTGATCAGATAATTCAATTATTCATCATCATTTCGAAATCTATATAAATTAATAAAGTATTATTGATTTTAAAAGTATTTTAATTTATTTAGTAATTAATTTATATTGTATTTGATTATATTCATTTAATAATTATATTTATTCTAGATTCTATTTTATTTTGTAATATAATTATAATTGATTTAAGATTTTGTGAACTAGTTAGTTAAAACAAACCTTGTATGCATGAAATTTGTATTACAATATAAGTAGAAGGTGACTACTCAAGTCTTTTTATCTGTCAAAATTAAAGTGAAGGAATATAATTCAATTATCGTAGCCTCTCCCAGATTTTAATTTTGTAGAAACTAAATAATTATTCTTTTTCAATATAGTTTTCATCACGGTGTTTAACCCCTAATTAACCAAGGATGTTTTTGCTCAAAACTGCCACCAAATACCATAGTCCCTTTTAAAAGCAAGCTGGATAGTGCAAAATTGAAACCAATTTTGGTATTTCCAATAGTAAGATCTTATATCTAACTTCTATGTCTATGTGCATGTCAAATCTCACACTCTCATTCCTTACCATTTGAGAGATTATAATATTCAAAGTTGAAAAAAAAGTTTTTTTTACCCTGCAAAAAGAGGACAGCAGTATTTTGGGGTCCAAAAAAACCATTTTTTTTAGTAGATTTGGATGGCGTTTCTTTAGATTCTTGTTTCTAGGTGAGTTAGGTATATGTCCACAAAATCTCATACCCATGCAAGGTGTAGAACCTTGATAAAATCATCAATTTCCACAAGGGGGTATGCTGAAATTCACATACAAAGGCCGTTTTTTTACAATAAAAATAGCATATGAAACATTCTTGGATTGAAAATCCAAACAGTGGAAACATGCTCTAGTGGCTCTTTTAAATATAAGAATTTTTATTTTTGGAAAAAAATAAAATCTCAATTTTTGGTGGAATTTCAAAGTTTCGTCTTTAGGCAGATTTTGGCAGATTTTGGCAGTTTTGGGCAGTTTCGGGCAGAAATTGCTGCATTCACAGTGGCTGAGAGCCTGCCCGTGGAAGGGCGTTTTATGCTCAGAGGACCATAACTTTTGCTCACTTCATCCAAAAAAAATTTTAAAAATATCCCCATAAACCTTTTGAAAAAAACTTTTTCCACAGAAAATTTCAAAAAATTTCAAGTAAATTTGAATTTTTAGGAACCTGCCTAAATCTCAAAAACGCCCATTCTAGGACTTTGGTCAATTAGGGGTTAAAGAATTTATATTTTTTTGTTTTATATTACCAAAAAATTTAAGAAAATTCATCATTTTTTTTATCTTTCATGTTTCTTAACGATTAATTGTGTCATATTTTGAAATTTTACCACTTCGTTATTGTAATTTTGAAAATGCTATGGATCCATAATTATTCAAATTTTATTTTCTTGTCACATACAACTTTGGAAAATTTTGGTTTATACCGTTTGAAAATTCAAAGATTTTTGTTTTTTAAAATAATTAATTATGTAATGACGAAATCTGGTACAGGCTACCACATTATATACTTGGTATTTTATTTTTTGAATCTATATAAATGCAACATATACAAATATATTAACAAATGACTGCCTCTGAGAATAGGCGGATTGAGCGAACTAGTGATGACAACATGTCATGTTGATCAATCCTTTATTTTTCAAAAAAATAAAATATTTTATGACTATTTGATTTTGTAAATCTCTTATCTTGTGTTTCTTGTTTATTCTTTGCTTAGAACTTTAAACTCTTTTACTACACGGAAATATGGTATCTGAATGTGACTTCAGTAAATACGCAAAGCTCAAAATACTTCTCTGCATCAAAGTTTACACTATGGCGTCGTGGAGAAAAAGAATGAGATAGAGCCTCCGCATACGCCCGTGCAAGAATCTCAGCATGATAAGGAAGCTGTAAAGGACGAATGAGGCTTCTTATCGTATTGAGGTGCCTTTAGTAGATGTGTAAGGTAACTATGATGATAGATGGATGAATGAAATCTTCTAATCATAAATGGCGGTGTGTAAGTGAGGATGAAAGGAGTGAAACAACTCCTAGTTGAGGATGGATGGATTGGAATCAGACAACTTCAGATTGAGAATATGTGCACTGGAGTTAGACAGTTCCATATTTAGTGCATTGGAGTTAGACCGCTCCAGATTGAGAAGATGGAGACAAGAGTTAGACAACTCAAGATGAAGTGTACTAGAATTAGACTACTGATGGTTATGAATTATCTTTACTCGAGATATAGAAGTAAAGAAGAAAGAAAGATCTAGAAGAGTCTGATATAGGAGTAAAGAAGATAGAAAGATCTTGAAGAGTCTCTGAGTTAAAGAGATTGAAGGATCTAGAATGATCTATGGATTATCTTTACTTCAGATATAGGAGTAAAGAAGATAGAAAGATCTAGAAAAATCTATGTATAGGATAAACCCTGAAACAGACTCTAAGACATACTTTGAGATAGACTATAGTTCCTTTGGGGAGGAACTAGTATATAAAGGCTTGGAGGTGAGAAGATGAGACACTTCTTCTGTGATCACTTCTTTATGGTTTGGTGGTGAACTTCAGACAATATATTTTGATCTTTGTAGTTTATATAGTTTTTATCTCTCCTTTGTCTTTATTATTGAAGTTGTTTGAGAGTTGGTGGCAAACTTGTTGGGAGGTTTGTTACAGTATGCCTTGTGACCTTAATGCTTTCAAATCCCGTCCGCAGCAAAAACAACCATAAGTCATCAAATAAAAAGAACAATGACGAAATAAAAAGAATAGAGACTTTAAAAACAAATTGTATAGACTTACTTACAAGAACGCTTAAAAGTTGTTTTCTTCATTGGCTCATCGTCATCTATTAAAGGGCGCTTCTTCTTTGGTAATGATCCACCTACAACAATGTAACAATATCAATAAATTAAAAAAATGTTAATAAATGTAAATGTTGAATAAACATAATGAATAACCAGAGATTACCTTGTTAAAGCTGTGAGATCTATGACTATGTCATTTTGAACATTCCAAAGGTCAATAAGAGCTTGTAGAAGATTAAACGTCTTCTCCCATGCATCTCTAAAAGGCTTGCCAATCCCTAACTAAATGGTAACAGAATTGGCAGTGATGAGATTTGTTAAATATCCATAAAAAGACAACTTGATGCCCTGAGCAAGAAGTTTAGGCTTGTCATGAAACACAAAATTAGATAAGGATATTTCTTCATTAGGATTCTCCTTCCTCACAAAGCATTTCACCATGGAACACTTGTGAGTGTGAGAAGGGTATCTGAGAGTGTCAATGGAAGCCCAGTGATTGCAAACCACTTGGTTTTTTCCTGAAAGTTTGTCCAATGAGTTCATGCCTAAAGTTCATTCGAAAATGAACCTTGAATCTGGGTAATGAACAATTACAGCTCCATCATCTTGTAGAAATTGTGAAGCAAAATCAAAATGGTTCATTATCCAATTTGACTCTAAACTCCCGTCTGCATTACCTTTGGGGTGAGAATTCCACTTGGAAATCTCACCACCTACGCTTGTACCTGGCATAGGTAAATCCTCAGGAACATCAAAGGGAATGAGATCAACGACCAAGTCAGAACTATGGCCACCATGAGACCAAGTCTTACTACCCTAGTGCTCCTTAATCCAATCATTGATCTTCATCAAAATCTCTACTTGATCCTTTTCTCTGCTTACATCAATAAACAAGTCCAGAATTTTGCATGCATTGTCGTTGATAATCTTCCCTGCAATTTGAACATCATCCATCTATGAGCATAGAATAGTATACGCCGTCTATGAAGAAAGTGGAGCAACAGATGTTGGTATTTGTGAGACCAATGGAGCTCCAGTTGAGGGCATGTTGCTGCCAAAAGGAGAAATGTTTACATGAGAAAGCGGATTTCTTTAGACCCTCCTTTAATACAAGCTTGGCCAACTCTTTGTTTTGTGATGAAACCTCCTTTTTCATCCTTAACTCCTCCTCCTTCTCCTTCTTTTTATCCTCTTTGTCCTTCAATCGTGCATCATGTTTTGCCCTCCTATGAGCCAACTTTCTTCTTTGCTTATCAGATAGAGATACATCATCACCAACCTCTGATGTATCTACTTCAATGAGGACCATACGCTGAAATTCATTCTATTTTATCCGAAGGTCACACTTAGCTCTTAAATTCCTCTCGTCACCAGGACGTTTCTCACTATCTTTTAATTCAAGATACAAGGCATCTTTAGGTAATTCTGGACTTTTTAAAGTCCAGAATTAATAGTCAGCTCATCCGCCGACAAAATGTTTGTAATAAATAATTTAAAATCATTGAAAATTTTCAAAAAAAATAGAATAAATACTATAAAATAATGCATATTTTACAAAATTCACAATAAATTAGACATAATGATGTCCAAATGTAGAACTTATGCCTGAAACTGAGTCAAAACAATGAATTTTGAGCCAAAAAATGGTTTTTATAGCACATTTTGAGCAAAATTGCAAAAAAAAAAAGTTTTTTTCAACCCTGCTATTTTGGTCGGCGGCCCGCCGACGGAATGATAAAAAGTCCAGAATTAGGCGTTTTGTCCAGAATTACTTAAATATCCCTTATACTATGGACACAATAAAATATGAGGTCTCTCAAAGTGCTTCTCCTTATATTCGGTGGAAATACATTCATTATTAGTCTCGAAACATCTATCCACTTGTTAAAACGGACAGAGATGTCTTCCTATCAATTGCATCCTTCACTACTAACTCTCTCTAGAAGTCCCTTAGAATGATCCTCTTCATGGCATTTCCTACACCCGCATGGGCAAGAAATAACATCTTCTTGGTAAATGTTCCAGCCTTTCGAAAGAATTCTTTGCAGGCCTTACCCCGCAACATAACTGAGTGTGAAGCAATCCAGGCTCTAATATCATCGACTAGTATATGTAGGCCCATATACTATCTTCTTCCACAATCTGCCCATATCAAGCAAGTGCTTCATCTTCTAATTGCCAAAATACAAACATAGAATTACATCAATATCGTAGAAAATATAAGATATTTAACACTATGTAGGAATTTAGAAATAGAATCAAGAAAGAAAAATAGGTATCTTACCATGGCTCAAAAGGCAGCTTGATCCACCCAGACACGGAGAAGAGAATCAAAAGCAAGCGAGGGTGAAAAATTATACTCTTGTCGACTCTCTTTCTTCATGTTCCACCACGTCAACGACCTTTTTTTGTACTTAGTGATTACTTTAGCGCTGGCAATAAGCTACAATTTCTCAATAGTCATTTCAGGCTTGACTTGAAATATATCAAAATGGCAAATAATCTATAGGAATAAAAAGACATTAGCCTTATTAGATCTATTAGCATCAAAAAAATTATCCGAAACGCATTAAGTATTATTAGAAAACTCAATAAAAACATCAGAATATCATGATATAATGAATAAAGCAAACATGAAAAAAATGAGCTCTCCCCCCTCTCGGATCCGAAACCACCCCTTAAGAGTGAGTGAGTGACGCAAATTTGCAGCTCATGGCTAGATTTTGGGTACAAGGACGCTTATGGGTGTTGTTACCTTATCACCACTATCACATGTGACCAAGGAGAGATATTACAGAAATTTTGAGTGTCGATCCTTATGTATGGATGCAATTGAGGCATTCCAACGAGGCAACTGCTGGAAAAGATCTGTCCAGCGAAAGCTGGGTTAACACAATTTCATATTATCTCCACTATCACAAATGACCAAGGGATGCTACAGAGAGAAATTTGAGTGTAGATCCTGGTGGATGGATGTTATTGATTGGCAAGTGCTGGAAAAGATCGGTCCAGCTAAACTGGAATTGTACTGGAATGTAATTCCCAGTATTTAGAATTAGCAGAGTGACACTGTGCCATCATTTGAAATCACTATGATCATTCCCAGGCCCACCAAACAAATCCGAGCCATCAAATGCATATTTTGAGGGTACTCATTTGGAACATGTGTCCGCATGCAGAGTTGCACAGTGCATGCAAGTAACTTAAAACTATGGAATCCTGCAACGCACTTGTACTGTGGGCCCTCTTTGCTGGCCAGTGGCCACTGCATTGCAGTAGTATGTTAAGCTTTCAAAATTGATGTGGTCCATACTAAGCCATGGTACCATTTGTACAAACACTCTCCTGCTCAGTGCTGAGTCCAGACCACTCCAGACTATCCCAAGATGAGCCATAAAAGTGATGCCAGTATCATGACATGAGCCCAAGTGCATTAGCCCCAGACTCTGCCGTGAGCCCACCTGGGGCGTGTATTTAAAATCCCGGGAAAAAAGCGCAATGCCATTGTGATACCCATACCTCCACGTTTAAATTACGTGCAAATTTTCGCTTAAATCTTAACTCATTTGAATGTGTGTGCTTACACACTAAAAAAATGAGTAAAAAATCGATGAAATCACCAAAATCTTCTTAAAATTTAACCAAAATCACCATTGTTTGGATGGAAGTGCCCTACTTTAGATGATTCTATGGATGAACATGTTTAAATGGATGATTCTGTACATGTTTTTCTAACCTGGTTTCATTCCTAGGTGCTGTCGCTCTACCTACGGAAAAGAAAAAGAGAAACGCTGACCCATACCCAACTGAGGATATCTATATAATGAGCCTTTCCTGTGGATGTGGCATCTGGCTTCCATCAATCAGAAGCTTACATTTGATTTATCTTCACCTTTTACCTTTTCGATATTTTTCTTCCTCCCTTTTTCCAACTTGCTTTAGGGGCCAGCTCTGCTGTAGATGCGGCAATCCTGGGCTATGAGGAAACTTTCAACTGCTTCTGAATCAAATGAGATTTCAGAAACTGATATCGCTTCCACTTGCACAGATCTGCTTGAGTTGGATTGGTAGGACCTACAATTGGAGGGACCATTACTCCTCTTGGTTCACCTCAAAGGCAGATCTTTCTCAAAGGACACCTGCATAATAAATTCGGAGTTCTAAATATCCTCAGATCTCCGGCTGGGAACTACGCAGAGCTAGGGTGCTGCTCATGCAACTGCTCTGGGCAACCGATTCGGAGAAAAGGATTTTGCAAGCCCAAAAAAAGAGGGTAAAATTCTGAACTTGGAGAGTTTCAGCTCTAGGTAGTACTGGGACTTTTGGGTCTGAATTATGTTAAAGTTATTACTTGGGCTAAGATGTGGGGCAGGTTACAGTACTTTCACCAATAAACAAAAGCCAGAGTCCAAGTTGTAGATATTCGAGGACATGACTCAGTCCAGGACTGAATTGTTCTCACGTCTTCTATGGAGGTGGTGAGCTTACTTGGTTCCGGTGTTCTGGTGGATATATATGCAACCTCCATGCACGGTGACAGCGAGTCTCTTGGGAGTAGAGTGTTTTTAGTATTTGGAAAAGAGCATGTTTCGTGTGCGAAAAGGCTGTCGTCATATGTGTAGTTCATGCTTAAATAAAGTTCATGCATAGAGGATTTTTCATTACTCTTCGGAGAGAAACATTAAGCATTGGACTGGACACTTATGCAACAGGAGGCCGGGGAATCACACATCGATTAGTGTTGTACAGACAACGTTGAGCGGGGAACCGTCTTTCCCGAACAGCTCTTTCTGCAACGCTGGTGACAAGGTAGAGGTTTCCACTGAGAGGAACTCTGGGTCCCTGACCTCAGTGACGACCACAGCACATAACATTCTCCACATTTTGTGGTGCTAATGTGGCACAACATGATTGAGAAGGCAGAATAAGGTTATGAAAAATAAGTGAGGAGTCAAACCGCCTCTCCCTCCATGCAAGTATTATAAGAGCAAGCCATTTTCTATTCTATTTCAACTCAAAAAGGTGCAAGGATGTGGTGTCCCATAACCTACCTCAGGCCCTCAGCCAGATATGTAGTCCATAAATGGACTTCCCACTGCTTCCACAAATAAGTAACCAGATGACACTCCAAGACAGTTATCAAAATTGCCAGATGTAATATGATTAGAAACGGTACAAAAACGCAAATGAAAGTTTCAGGTTCACATGGGTAACTAAGCACCTGGACAATTCTTCATCTGACCCACATTGGCTTCCATCACTCGGACATTCTAGGGCGTTGAAAATTGTAGACAGATGTGCGGTGTCTACCTCGGCAAGACCATGAGCATGATCATCGAGGAAACATCCACCACAAATGCCTTCTTTCTATTTCAATGAAAGCTTGACGTAGGAATTCCCCTGCAACCTGACGGTTTGCGAAGATGGCCAAGCTGGGCACGCAGATACCTGGTAAGCCAATTGAGCCCAACTAAGGCCCAATAATATAACTACAACCCCTCCGGGAGATCACTCGAGCCACTTGCCACCCATTGCTTCAGGCACATGTGAATAGCATGACACCATTACAACGTTCGTCAAAGAGTTACAAAAGGCCAAGAAGAGGGAATACACATAACTAGCAGCTTTCTCGATCACTTTGATACTTGACGTCTTGCTGGACACTCGATCACTTGATGGATTTCAACGAGCGGGCTTTGACTAGTTTACGCCGCTGGTTATGTATTAGATCTTCAATGCCATGAGGTGCAACCATAACCTGGTCATTGGAATTCCCACTGGAACCCTCGACCGTGACTGTCTTCGGTTGTGATTCAGCATCCATGTCTTTGTCGGAACCGCCCTTTCGCCTCATTTTGGCCAAATTCAAACGAAGCGTGCGCTTGTTCATCAGCGCTTGATGATGTTCGCAGAAGGAGAAGCCCTCCTCGGTCTCCTTCGAGCACTGCCAGCCCCTGCCATCATATCGCTTGCATTGTCGGGGCCCAATTGCGAGCTCGTGCTGGGAGGAAGGCGGCCGCCTCCTGCGTTTCTTCAGTTCAACCTTCTCCGTCTGCGATAAAACTTTGTCCGGGAAATCTAAAATGTTATCCTTCGAGCCATCCGAAGCATTCTCCTTCTGTTGCACTGCAGATGCCATTTTAGTAGCTGCTGCAGCGTTTGAACCTCGCTTCCTTCTGCTGCCATTGTTGAAATTTGGAGAATTGCCGCTGACGTCCTCCCGAGCTTGGAAAATTGAATTTTGTTGAGAAGGTGCGGAGTGGGTTGATGATTCTGCAACAACAGCGTGAGGCGTGCTGGGGTAGATAAAGTACTTGCCATCCTCGAGATGGACAAAGTCAGGGGTGCGTAATACCTTGGACACTTGCACGCTTGACCTCTCACCTTCTTGCAAGCCTGGGAGATCATACTCTATAAGCTTGGCCACTGCCTCTCGAGCCGTCAACCCTCTAATGCCTGCTCGCTCGAATACTACAAGCAATGATTTCATTAGCAACTCCGAGCCTCCAGAAGAAGAGTCTTCCTTCTTTTCACCGTTGCCATTTTCCACACCATCTTCTTCAACATGCTCCGAATTCGAATTAGGATGTCCCTCTGGTTTTCCTTCAACTGCAGCTCTGTCAAAAGGTCTCACTGCCAGAGTCGTAACAAGAAACTAACATTACTATGATATACCCGTATAATCTTCACCATCAACCACATCTTGCATAGAAAAGCATCTGCTGGAGCCTGTCCCCGCTAACCCAACAATTCCTACTCTGTTTCTGCAAGTTGTTTTATTATTGATTTCTCTGGATTCTTGGTGCCTTCTAGAAACAGGAGTCTTTAGCCGATCTAGCTTCAATCTAAGAGATTGAAGCCGCTTCAAATTAGAAAAACACATGCAGGTAGAAGTCTCATCCAATGATGCCGTTAGTCCTCGATTCAAGAAGGCATTCCTTGTGCAGCACATACCTTCAATTTCAACATGAGAAACCGCTTCCAAGCACCCACCGTTGAGTCTGAAGCCAAAACAAGAAATCCCAGATTACGAGCCAGTAAAAAACCTCCCAGCCTTCCTGTAAATATTCATTTGTGAATCAAAACTACGTAAGAGAGTCCAGCTCTTCATTTCATAGCTATAGAAAGTATACTATCTTCCAAATAAAGTAACGCACAGACAAGCTCTATCACTATCACTCAAGCTCGCATCCACCACTACAATGATCTGTATTGAGTTAGAAATTCAGAGACAGACGCTTGAAAAAAATACCAGTCTCAATCCTTCTTAGATTGGTCGATAACTGCAGGAACACGTAGAGTTCAAAGACCAATACCTTTCTGAACGACAAGTGATGTTCACCTCGGCATGCAAGGATTGAGGAACGCTTTCGGGTTTGCCTCCCACGAGCGGAACCGCCCTAGCCGCCTGCTTCACACCCCAAACCACACAAAAAGAACATCAATTCCACACAAAAGAAACTAGTACTCAACACTACTTTCCTATTTTGTTCCTACTTGAGGCATATGCTTGATAGAAGTACCCCAGAACAATGATGAAGCTCTTAGATAAGCATACACAAAGTACAAGAGACTTTCACCGAGCTATCAGTACTGACCACCGTAATTGTGTTCGAACATTAAACATACGTAAAAACTCCCAATCAAAGGTGACCATGCTAAGGAATGACAGCCAGTTAGTAGGCATCAAGCAACTCAAAGGGAGCTAAACAGCAACACCAAGTATGGATTTACCGAGGCAAACAAGGCAAACAAGCAACAGAAAACAAGCAACCAAAATAAACGAGCAAAAAACTGCCAGTTGCAGTTACCTCGAATTTAATTCTACTTTTCATCCCTAGATTTTAACAAATTTTATTTTTCTTATAAGCCCAAAAGTACCCCCAAATCAACGTGCAAGTTCACCCCGGGGCGTAGACTCCGGAAATGCGAAGCCACACGTCTCATTCTACTCAAACCGCCCAGAAGCCCTCTCCAAACAGTTACCTCGCCAGAAGAAAACCTCCCTCGCAGCGCTCTCGAAACATTCGAACCCGACCCAGCTGATCGCCATCTACTGAACAACCATACGAGAGCCCTAACCCGACAACGACAGACTCATTAAACTCCCGGCAAGCCGCACGGGAGAGAGATGGCACCACCAAAAGTGGGACCCCAAAACGAAAACCAAAAAAAAATGACAGTAATTTAAATATAACAAACCCGCAACCACGTCGAGCACATGGCAATGCGCTCCCCGCGACATCCCGCTACTTAACCCGGCCAATTTGCACCCTCCGACCGCACCCTAAATTCATGAGAATAAATCAGGCTCCAAAACTACTAATTAACGCTAGATCAACCCATTCCAAGTCCATCCTCCTCCCATGCGATCCACGCAACCGAACACTCGCCCCGGGACACCATCTACCCCGAGCACATCTAACCCCCTCCCTAGTCCAGGTAACACTAACAACAAACTGGCCACCACATTCCGAACCACCACATATTCGCCACCATTTCTCCCCTTCCGCACGCTCGACACTACCCATCCTATCCGGCCCCAGTCCCCATTCCATTACTGCACCCCGACATGCACTTGGGTCGGCCTGCTCCTAGGCAGCCCCGGACGGCCGCCGCGGGCCGTGGCCCCCGTAAGCTAGATAAACAAACATCACCTCAACAGCACGCGGAGGCCGCTTCCGAATGCGCATGGTTATCGCTTCTCCCCTCCCTCCTCCCCCACCCCAACCGCGGCGGAGAAATCAACCCCTCCTGCAGCTGTCACAAACACCGAAACCAAAACCAAAACCCACGCCTTTCCTCCCCGTCGTCGTCGCCGCGCCTGCTCCCACTCCTCCTCCTCCTCGAACTCCTCGAACTAGAAAGTCTAGAACTACTCCAGCTACTACACCTGCAACTCCCCGACCGCCACGCTCCCGATGCATCCCGCTCGCGACGTCACCTCTCCATCCTCATCCTTAAAACCACCACCTTGGCTCACCATCACCATCACCATCACCACGACGACCACAACCACCATCATCCGAGGCCCGAAGTCCCGTGACCCCTTTTTCCTCCGAGCGAGCTAGCTAGCACACTACTACCCACCACAAACCACCCACACTAAAACTGCTCTCCGAGTCGCAGACATCGACGTCGACATCAACTCCAACTCCACTCCAACTCAACCCTGTTAAGAGCCCTCTTCCCACGGCAGGCGAGGAGAGGGGAGCGTCATTTCGGCTGCCGTCGTCGAGGTAGAGGAAGAGGTGGTGCTCCAGCCATCGCCATCCCTGGTGCGCAAACTAGTACAACTGGGGCATCGTCCGTGTAAGCGAAGTTAAGTTAGCGAGACCAGCATCACTATCACATCTCTGCGTCGCCAAGGATCAGGGGCAGGCAGGCACAGCGCAGATCAGTACTACTACTCTCAGTACCACTGCTGTTGGCCTCAGTTTTTTAACTCCGCCTTCGGTTTTACTTCCTCGGTCTTAGGTCTGGGAGGGTCTCACGTTGGGTCTTCTGTTGTTGGATCGGTCGTGGTTATGGGGGTGAGGGAGTGGTTATGGGGTGAGTGGGGTGAAAGGGGGTGAAGTGGGGGGAATGGTTCTTTCATTCATCCATGGGGCAAAAGCGCACCACGTCTGTGTACCTTTTACCTTTTTCCACTAAATGGGATTAGGCTTTTGCTGTTAAAAGTGCAAATTGGGGGGGAGGGGGGCTGATCCTTTTGGGGTTGGGGTGGGGGGGAGGGATGAGAAAGTGATGGAAGGAGTGGATGAGAAAGAGGTGGATGGAGTGGATGAGAAAGAGGTGGATGTGATGGATGATAAAGTGGAGAATTGGATGAATGAGAAAGTGATGGGGCATGGATGGGATCGGTTTGGGTCGGTTTTGGGTCGGTTTTGGGGTGGGAGGGGAAAACCTGCGAATTCAGATAAGAACAGGGCTGGACTCTTTTTTTCCCCTTTTTTTTAATACAAGTGGTCCGGTCGTCTTCTTCGTTTTTATGCAAGTGGTCTGTTTTTTTTTCAAGGTTTGGGTGTGACATTAGGGTTGAAAATGAGGGGAGGTGGGTTGTTGGTGTGGAGTGGATTTGTGAAATGTACAAGAAGATGTTAAATTGAGTTTTTTTTTTTAAAAAAAATAGATGACATGATTTTTTTATGTCTAAGAATATTGAGAAGGAAAAAAAAATGTCTATTGTCAATTTTTTATGGCCTTTGAGATTCAATGGATGAGGATAGTGAAGGTGGTGGGGACATAGGCTAGGAAGAAAGGGATGTAGGATGTTGCCTTCAAATCGCAATTCTTTTCTAGCTATGCAAGCTCAAGTTGTCATATCACATTTTTATTTTTCTTTCTTATAGCATTTTTATTGTGATTTGGGATGGTTTCCTTGCTATAATTTGGAATGGTATAAATTCTATGTTTCAAAATTATAAACTACTTCATAATAGTTCCAAGCCACTATGTATTTCAAATCCACTTAAACAGGTATGTAATATTGTGAACAAAAATTAATTTTATGATATACATTCATTTCCAACCAATTAATTCAAGTACATGGTTTGGCACTAAGACCTCCAAAATTTAAACATTTGTTCTATTCATTTTTCAATTTGTCTCTCATGCATACAAAGTAAAGGTTATTGACTTTTAGTTGCTAACTACTAGTTATTGTTGTAATTTATAAAATCCGCTTTTGAAAAAAAAATCCTATTTTGCCTATATCATTGAGGCCGTTTTGGAGTTATTCTCTACTGCGTTTGAGGTAGGCATTTTCAAATGAGAAGGCTTTATGCCAAATACATCTTGTGGTAGTTGAATGACCATATTTATGATGTATTTAGGAAGACCACATATTGGATTGCAAAGGATTATTATCTAATTATCAAACTTAACATCTATAATCAAAATTCTATGGCCAATATAGTAGCTCTATTTACAAGACACTCCTTATTTATGCTATTGTACTTTATAAGGAGCTTGGATAAACATCATAGTATGTAAATCAAATTGCATGTATGCTTACATATAAATCTATTAATATAAAATTATTTTTAAGCTCAAATTTGATTGACTTGAAGGCTAGGTAGAACAATGATTAACACATTAAATTAACATTCAAATAACATAACATTTAAATTTTGATATTATTCAAATGAAACCAAAAAAAATTTAAAAATTTAAAAATTGTAAATTTCTAATTTCTAATGCACAATTATTTTGGAAGTGATTTTATTTAACATATAAATTTACACACTACTAATAGTACATAAAGATTGTTGGATGTGGTTTCTATGCTAAATTTCCAACATCCACAATTTTATTTTACACCAAAAATCAAAATTACTAAACAATATATGGCTTTTTAAATACACTCGCCCCCTCAACTTCAAGGTCAAGTGATGGATTGAAACCACATTGAGGATTTTTGATACTTTCCGATGTGAAATATAATAATATTAATTTTTTCTAAAATAAAATTAAAATTAAAATTAAAAATTGTTGAAATACAAGAATAAATAAAAACTGGGATAACAGAGTACTAATTCACACCAGAACTTATGGAAGGACGGTTATTGAGCCCGTCCTCTTGGGCTACAGTGTTTCTTTTTGCATTGACACAGTGCTGAAAAATACTTAAGTATTGTACAGAGCTGCTGCAAGTGCCACTTGTCACCCTTGTTTTCTGAAAGATTCTTACCCCACAGTGTATGTATGGGTGCACTTGGATACCATGACTTCTACGCCAAATGCCAAATTCCACATCTTTAAATAAAATATTTTACAAAAAAATAAATGGTACAGAAATACGAAGATGGAAGGAAAATTGTAAACAAGGTTTATACATAAGAGATGACCAATTTTCACATGTGAAGTTGTTATTTGCATGTAACTATCATCTGGGATGTCATTAAGATGTGACTATAGAGACCAAGACAAAAAGATGGAGTCTTCACTTAAACATTTCCCACAAATTCAATTTCTCACCAAATTTGAAATAAATTATATGCTTGGAAAGTTGAGTAAAGGGGACAAAGGTATAAAAATCTTAAGAAATATCATGTTGATCCACTATGCCTTTAATTACAATCAAGGGAAAATTTTGCACCTTCTATTTCATTGAGTAGGTGTACTCATCAACACTTTTTTGGCTATAAGTTGGTTTCTATGGCTTGAAAGGTCCTACACTTAAGCAAGCATTTACACATTGAGAATACATTGATGGTAATTGGTGGTATATCAACGGCAAACTTGTCAATATACTTTTAAAGTACATTAATTGTAAATTACTGTAATTTATTATTTTCACATTTTATCTTATTACTTCATCTTTTTGATCCTCTTGAATTTTAGAATATTCTATTTCACTCGCTTAGCTTTGTGAGCATATGATTAGTTTTTGAATTTTATCAAAATTAGAGCTTCAAATAGTGAAAAACTATTAGGACCCCAACTTTTTGTCTTGGTCTCTATAAGAAGAACAAACAATGTCTTGTTATTTGCATGTAACATAAGGTAGTAATACCATAAACCGATAGAATAAGGAGTTTTGAGCAATTTGAACTATCTTTTTCTCAGGGAATTTTTGCAAGTACATAGACAAATTGAAACCAGAATGATAGAAGTTGTTTTCATAATTTTCTGATGAAAATACAATTTCCTAGAAATATTTTAACTGAAAAGTTTGTCCACCCCATTTCTTGTGTTGTAGACTTCATCAAGTTTGCTACTGGCATAGGCACTATTCCAAACGCAGCTCTACCCAAAACCGATATAAGATCTCAAGGCTTGTCATGTAGATCAATGGTTTTCAAAAAATCTCAACGCTGATTCCTGTTGATTCCTGTTGGTGCGGTTTCAGAACAGGTCTACTACACATGTTATGGGGGGGTCTTGATTTATGGTATTACTACCTTATACATTGTATGAATTTCTTCTTTCAAGTACTGCTTGGGCAACATTGTACAGGATCATTTTTATTTTATTTTAACAAGCAATTTTATCCATTGAAGTCTGTGTCATGTAAAGGAAAAATGTTCCAAACGAAGGTTTTTTAAAGCAATTACGTCATTCATAGAATCTTTAAAAACAAATTGATTTTACTTTTTAAATAATTGTCAACATTTCTTGCATGAATTGAAATATACACATATTTGATAGTTTTTGTTAAAACACCGTCTTTCTATGTAAAGAAATATGTTATCAATGTATTGTGCAATATGCAATGCAATTCAATGCATACCACATTACAATTGACGACAAGCAATATAGTATATGTTTTAAAAATATAGCATCTACAAATCAAATTTACTATATAACGTTGGATAATATAAGCTATGGCTTTACAATGCAATAGAAACATGAATGGAAGGACATTTCAACCTTTTAACCTTTAAAGTTCGTTCATACCATATTCTAATCGCAGCTCTTTTGAGCAAACCATTTTAAGCTATTTAATTTTGTGAATTTTCTACAAAGAGATCCACGCATTCTTTTCATGCGTAGCTTTCCAATGAGATAATTTTTAAAGAAACTCAAAATTAAATGCAAAGCTATTATTTTGAAGGATTTGATTTCAATCTTGGAACCCTGCAATTATTCAAAATCTAGCATAATTTTCCTATGTTGCTTGTCATACACGTAGGCCAAAAGGAACATAATTAAAAATCAAAGGAGGCATACTCGTATTTAAGTGGTTCTCATTGACGGGCAAATTTCATTTGATAGACATATTTCATCTCTTTTTATCTGACATGAGGATTTCATCCAATATTATATATATGAATAATTCATCTATATATGAATTCCATCCATCTTGTAAGTGATGTGATATAGTAGTCGGTCCTTCCATAGTGACCACAAATGTCAAGCTACCTCCAAGAATTTAAACAAAATTGAATTGATTAAACTTCAAAAATGTATTTAACCCCTAGGTGCCCAAGCATGTTTTGGGTCTCAAAACCTCCAAAACAGTGATTTTTGACCACCTTGTAGAAACGACAATTTGAACCAAACAAATTTACTTTTTTTAGACATCCAGCTGTAAGATCTTGTACTAAATCTTCTTTAGAAGTATTGATAAACTTTTTCAGCCCTTGGATGTTTACCATCTTAGAGATTATAATATTCAAAGTTGCAGCAAAACTTTTTTTGGGCATTGGCTGAATGACATAGTGAAAATGGTGCAAAGAGGGAGTTGAAGATTCTTACTCCAAACATTTTGCCCATATTTTTTTCTGTGTAGGTAATCAAGTTAAGTAATTTTGACAAATTTTGAAAGAAGTAATTTAAAAATTACTGAAAATATTGAAGCTTGTCTTTGTAATTTTTAGAGGCTGCCCTTGTAAAATTGGTATATTTTTTGGCTTGGGTCTCTTTGGAATTTGATTGGTGGTTTGGTTATGAACATATTTCAAGAATTGTTTTTTAAAAAAAGCCTAATTTTAAGCTGCCCATTCTGGACTTGAAACCTAAAATTTCTAGATGAAGGTCTTAAAATTAGAATTTGGCTTTGCAAATTTTACCACATGCACTTTGCAGTAGAGGGAGCATCCAGTAAAAATCTTAGGAAAAAATATCAATTTAACCCCTTTATCTGGCTGACCGAAACAACAAAAAGCCAATTCGACTTTCCTGGGCACTTAGGGGTTAAACCCTGGTTTTATTGTAATTATATTCTAAATTTTTGTGCTTGTTCTTCACATGGACATGAACACATGTAATGTTTGGGTTTTGAATTAAACAGAAAAATTATCTTTTTTGATGTTATGAATTTAGATTGTACGGAAATTTTAGCACACCCTCGGCGACTAAAATAAAGATTCTTCATCCTTTCCAAGTAGACATGGGGCTAAAACTTAGTAGTAGTAAATCCAACAAGAATCACCAATAATATTTGCAAAAATTAATGACTTTCTATAAATCAAATGTCTTTACAAAGTAAAATTTGTTACATTGCCCAAGCGTTATCAAATTCAAGAATAATTTTGAACTTTAATATTAGACTAGAAGACAACGAATACTTCAATTAACATTTATTAATTAAATAAGATGCTCAGTGAGGGAATAATCCCTCACTCTGTTTATATAGGTACAATTTCTGACCAGTAGTTGGTCAACTGTTGGTCCTGGCGGCTCAACCGCCCTGCAGCCGCCTTTAACGGTTGTGGCCGCCTTTAATTGTTTGTGCATTCACACTAAAGTGTTCTGTTCTATCCCTAACCATATTCTCATTAACTATGTTCCTAACATTACCCCCTCCTTTTAGGTCCGTGAGGTGAGCGAGGGGCATCGAAGTGTATTCGATGAAACTTGCGAACCTTAGAGGTGCGTTGTGGAGATGTGTTGTTGGTTCCTAAGAGTCTTCTTCTGGTCCGTATCCTTTCCATGCTACAAAATATTGTAATTGTCGATGTCGACCCGTAATTCGAGAATCTATTTTTTGTTGAACCTCCCATTCTAAATCTCATGTTGGGGTATCGACCGGAGGTGGAGGGACTTATCGACGGCCAGTAATGGTGTCTGATTGGTAGGGTTCCAATACAGCTACATGGAAGACGTTGTGGATGCAGAGGTAAGTGGCAGCTTTAGTCGGTACACTAGATCGGATAATTTTGAAATAATCCGAAAGGGTCATAGAAATTTGGGTCCCAATTTCTTTTATGGGGATGTCGTAGCAATCTGTTCATTGCGGAGAAGAAAGTAGTCGTCGATATTGTACCTAGGATGATCTTCAAGTTGGCGGTCATAAAATTTCATCGCATGTTCTCCTGCTACTTGGATCATTGTTTTTATCTCCTCATGTACTAGGTGTGGTATTCGTACTCTATCTTCTGCTGCGGGTAATGTGGTTGTGGTAGGTTGCAAAAACGAGACAGTTGGATGGTATCCATAGGTGGCATAGAAAGAAGAGTACCCAGGTGCCGAATGAAGAGAGTTGTTGTATGCAAACTCTGCTATCAGAAGAAGATCAACACAGTTGTCTTGGCGTTTCGTGGTGAACATCCGGAGAATTTGTTCTAAGTGTTGATTTACCCACTCGGCTTGTCCATCTGATTGAGGGTGAAAGGCCGTTGTAGGCGCCGGTTGAATCCGTAGAAGTTCATGAAGACGGCGCATGAATTGATATGAAGACTCGTCCTCGGTCAGAGATCAATTCTGTTGGCATCCATGAAGTTTCCATGTATGTTGTAGATAGAGCGCAGCTATACCTGCAGAGTCTGTTGCCTCCGTGCTGGGTATGAAATGTGCTAGCTTGGTGTTCTTGTCCACAACCACCGTGTCGTATCCTTTGCTTAAAGGTAGCTTAACTATGAAATCCGTGGACATTTTTTTCCATGGTGTTGCCGCCGCTGGAATTGGTTGTAGTGCATATTTGACTCTCTGGTTTTTTGACTCTATGGTGTTTAAACTACATGTGAGTGCAGCTTGTGGTCTGGTTGCTTAGGAGTTTTAGTAATTTGTGATATCTGCAGACTATCATTATTGCATTGAGCACTATGTTAATTTTCTGGACTATGAATCTACAAACTCCATTGTATTCCAGTCTATCTTTTTTGAAAATCACATCAAAAACCTCTAGCAAATCGAAGAACGACGACTGCGCATAATATTAGACTGGAAGATAATGAATACTTCAATTAAACAATCATTAATTAAATAAGATGCACAGTGAGGGAATAATCCCGTCACTGTGTTTATGTACTCATAGGGCGGCTGCAGCCGCCTTTAACTGTTTGTGCATTCACACTAGGGTGTTCTGTTCTGTCCCTAACCCTATTTCTATTAACTATGTTCCTAACACTTATAATTTCCGTTATGTATTGTGGTTTTTTTCTTTAATTTAATATATATATATATATATATATATATATATATTTGTATGTAAAGTAGGTACAAGATGATCAATACGGTTATAAATCTCATAAGTTATCAATCTTAAAAATAAATAGCTTTTATCACTAGGGATATGTCTTTAGTAGTTTTTGCTCCAAGAATATCAAAGTTTAGAATTTAAAGATGTCAAATGTTGTGTTTGGATTCTTCAGATTTTTGAACTTCTATAGGTTGTTTTCCTTCAACAAAGATAAACTTTCATAAGTTTATTGCATTAAGTTTCAGTTGAAGTTTATTTTTAGAAAAATAATCTTATTTAAATTCAAATTGTTATGAACTACTACTAATTATTTCTATATAAAAAGGTTAGAAGTAATGGATAAGCATTTTATATAGTAAATTTTGGAATGTTTTGGAATTTATTGTCAAAATTATATATAAACAATAAGTGGATTTTTTATAATCTTAATAATTATATTCCAATAACATCATAAGTATTAATATATTGAAAATATCCTTTAATCAATCCATTTGATATTTGTGTTTTAACCATAAAATGATGGTCGATGTATGTAGATCTATAAATTGTGACCATATATAAGCTAATTAGACAATGTACCTCGACTACATAAAATAGAGGGAAAGTAGTAACAAGGCAAATTAGAAAGCATAAATATAACATGAGTTACTGTACATTGCTCAAGCAGTGTCAATAAAAACTTTTATAGTGACTTTGAGCATTATAATCTACTAATTTGTACGGTGGATTGTGCTCCAATTTGGTATACATTTTTTTTATACAAGGTAGATACAAGATCCTACAGTTACAAATTCTATGTGATGTTTAATTTTAGAAATCAGTAGATTCTGGCTCCAAAATACACTTAATGGTTATGTGGTCCACCCTTTTTATGTGACAATTTTTGAGTTCATTTTGAATACCTTACTAAGAATATTATAAATAAGACCATATGGGTTAAAATGCGAACCATATTAGTTTAAAATCAAAATTCACCCCTCCAATCGTTGTAATAAAAGCTAGAACGATGGGAGTGATCATACAGAAGTGGAGAATGATGGCATTGATCTTACATGCTGTAGCCCCAAACGTGGAGAATCCTATGCATGTCTCCCAAGTGGCACTCCTGCCTATGCCGTAACTTATTTCTTCTCAGCAAGTGAAACCTAGAAACTTACAAAGCTGAAGTCCAACTTGCCAAGCCTACCCACTCAGATGCTTCTAGATTTTTATCTACAGGTGTGGAATGGCAACCAGGGGGACTGCTGCAATAGGAGAACCCTGTACCACCTCCACTACCACTGTACCTAACTTATGAGTTTTTATTTGATTATATTGATCTCGGTGGAATTTTTGTGTTTGATTTGTGATGATTTTCCAAGTTGGGCAGGAATGCGATTCGTTGCTCCAATTTGGTGATGTCATTGTTGCAAGTTGCCATGCTGGAGTTGTGACATCACCTTTTGGTTTGTTTGCTCTGATCATCTGTGAAGTTTGATTGTGTGGGACTGGGGGCATAGGTACTCTTAGGGTTAGTTTGGATCCCTATGGCTGTGCTGCCTTCAGTTAGTGAGTTGGCTTTGATGAATTACCACATCTTATTCAATACTTGGAACTCGATCTTGGACCCATTGATATGATCTGGTTGACTAAGGTAGAAGGCTCAATAAGCGCTCATCTAAGGGCTGGTTGGCCTTTTTCATGTATTTCCTCAGATGGGAATATTTGTAGCTCATTTTTCAAACAAAGAAAAATTGACGAGGAATCTAACCCAATTAGTTTTGCATTTTTCCCAAAGATTTTTGAATTACTTATGAATTTTTAGACGATTTGGGTTGTAGGTCCCTATTTGTGTCCGTAGGTCTTTCATAAACTGTCCACTTGCAATTCTAAATAAAAATGGCAAAAATAAAGAAAGTGATTGACTCTTGCAATTGACAATGTTTTTTTCCTTGGTTCATTCATTGACTATACTAGTCAATTCCAAAACCAACTCATGTCCATTTCACACCCGTTTGTACAGGCGGTTCTTAATGCCCAAACTGTTCTCGAGCCTTCTACCTTATTACAAGATGGATATATTACAAGCAAGATTTGAGTATTTTTAAGAGAAAAATATGAAGATTTTAACAATAATTTTTAGGGGTGTAGGTTATCTTTGATGTTAGTTGTATGGTGATGATTAGGTATTTTAGAAAGAGGTGATCAGGGGTACAAGATGCACAGCTCCCTCAAAAGATAAATGCAAGAAATGGAGGACATGTAGGCTCTTTGGATTGTGAACTTTGAAAGCTCATATCTTTGTCAATATTAATTGTGTGGTGATGTATTTAGATTTTCTAAATATATTTTAACAAGTAGTTCAAGATGCATAATTAGAAAAGTGGTCAATTTTTTAAACAAGCAAATCTAAAAGATGTTCAAATTACTAGAATTCAAGTTAAAATACATTATATTTGATGAGGCAAAATCAATAGAAGTCTATAGACAAAAATATAATTTGATGAATATATGTTAATAGCAATTTTCCATGGTCTTTAATTGTGGTACCGTCCAAAATTTAGACAATGCGTCTTAAATTTGCACCAAAGGCACTTTAAAAGTAACCATATATTTTGAATGGAATCCAGTGCTTTAGAATTTAAGTTGTTTCTATATATATACATAACTAATCAGTAGACTTCTCCATTTCCGACCTCCATTTCCAACCACTTACTGTTCAAAATCTTGGGAGATCTAGAACAAAGTATCAAGCATGATTGGTAGAAAGGGAATCCAAGGGAATCATACATGAATATTTTGGTAATAACACAATGATCAAGTTTTGGTGTCATGGTGGTCGGCTTTAGGTGGGCCTACATATCGGTTATATGTATTTCAAAAAAAATGTCTTTCAAAATTCATAGTAAATTAAATATTGAAGTAAACATGACATTTAAAGTTGCATTCCTCCTTAAACCTATTTCCCCTTCAAGGAAAAATCTCCAAAAAACTTATACACCTCCAATCTTAGTGGCAAATCTCTTAACTGGTCGGTTATAGGTGCCTCCACCTTACTCCAACCCAACTCAATTTCCACAGCAACAGATCAATTTCAACCCAAACCTATCCCACATTCTGGAGCATTTCCAAACCCATTCCAACGAACACGGCAAAAACGGAAATCTGCAGGAAACATTAAACTTATGATATTACAAAATTAGAAAACATCTGAATCAGACATGGCCTTATTTGGAAAATGTCTTGGAGCATCCCATATGGCATAAGTTAGAGAGAGAGAGGGAGAAGGCCATAATGAAGCAAACAGTCTGGCAAGTCAGATATTGATGCCTGAGAATTTAGGTGTCCAGTAAGGACGCCAAAAGAAATCCAGTCAGAAAAGCGAGCTTGATACTTGAGACTTGCGGCCTGGTTTTAAGGTATTTGGCAAAGGGAGTGGGGTTGGGGCTGCCATGCAGTCCCTGCCATAGGGCCAAAGTACTGCCATGCCAACCAAAGGGTCAAGCTTCAAGTACTTAACTTAACTTCTGCTACCATAGACTCCATGCACAGCACTGTGTCTGGGAGAGACCTGGGTGGTCATGGTGTAAGGTAGAGGTGCAGAAAACGGAGCGGGTCTTAAAACTGAGTGGTAGGGTGAAGGGGTTGGTTCCCAAAAACTTATCCAGCCTGGTTTTAGAAAGTATCTAAGAGTGTTCTAATTTCGTCCATGCCTGAAAAAATTGAGTGCTTCTAATTGGTGCAAAAGCGCTCTATTTTCACAGTCCAGCCTCTCATGAAAACTAGGACCTTATGAATAGTTAATGGCCACTTCATGCTTTCAAACTTAGAAATTCATTGAAAATGGTAGAAATGCTCAAAAAATGTGTTTTTATTTATTTGAATGGCTTGGTACTAGCTTTGCAAAGCAATCAATTTTTATTTTTATTTTTTTTACCACTATCCTAAGCATCTAACGTCAAATTTGCACGGTTTCTTGCACGGTTGCTTTGGAAAAATGGTGAAGAAAGTTTAGGATTTTGGGATGGCCTGCAAAGCTAGTGCAAATCTACCAATTGGTGGCCTAAATCAACCAGCAATTTGTCCTAAACTGCTCACTTTACCGTCGATGCAAAAATATTACTACAAATTTTAACAGACCACATTGGGCGGTTTTCAGGACCCTACTAAGGTAGAAGGCTCAAGAATAGTTTGGGCATTAAGAACCGCCCCTACAAATGGGTGTGAAACGGACATGAATTGGTTATGAAATTGACTAGTACAGTTAGTGAATGAACCAAGGAAAAAGAATTATTAATTGCAAGAGCCAATCATTCTCTTTGTTTTCCTCATTTTTATTTAGAATTGCAAGTGGACAGTTTATGAAAGACCTAGGGACACAAATAGGGACCTACAACCCAACTTGTTTGAAAATTCATAAGTAATTCAAAATTCTTTTGAAAAATATAAAACTACTTGGGTTAGATTCTTTGTTCAAAAAATGAGCTAAAAATATTCCCACCTAAGGAAATACATGAAAAAGGCCAACCAGCCCTTAGATGAACGCTTATTGAGCCTTCTACCTTACCCTTCAGCTTACTGCTTGGTTTGAGGACCCGCTCGGTTTCTGGGACCTCTCTACCTAAGCACCTCATCACCATGCTCAATGCAGTTGGCAGTTACCATTCTCAAGTCCAGATTGGTTGTTGCGCCCCTGCACCTCTGAAGCAGCTCTGATCAGATATATATATATATCTTAACAGTGGCTGTAGCGTCGAAATATATAAGCATTTGGACTAGAGGAGTACCCAAAGTAGTCCTTCAGGGTCTGAAAAAATAATGGAAATGGATATGTTAAGTAAATGAATGAAATAAGGTTTTATCTTTGCTCTTGTCTAACGTTTTGCTTAAGTTCTACTGCATGGAACTTACCACTGTGAGAGTTGTGTGTCCTGATATATCTATCTGTTTTCACCAAAGATATGGGTGTTTATACATTTTCTTTATGAAATTTCTTTAAATATTTCCTTTATCATATATTATTATTAATCAAATATTATATGTGTATTTCTAGAATACTATAATATTGCACATTTGGATGCTACAATCCAAAAATATCAAAACTTCAAAATTTTGAGAAATGACATTTAATGGTTAAGTAAGTGAACTTCCATTAAAAATATTAAATGAACATAATTAAATGAAGTTAATTTTTTTCATTTATGTTGAGAAAAGAAATTTGTTTGAAGTAGCATGAATCCTATGTTACACAAATGGTACAAGTTCTCTTTTATTGTGTTTTTAAAGTAATAAAAAATTGAACCATTCAATAATCTTCAATACCCGCATTGTTGAGATTTTTTCTAAAAGGAGGGGCATTATTAAATGGTATTCATTTTCAATTGTCAATTTATATTACTTGAGTTGTTTAAGTATATTATACTTGCATGGGTAAGGTAAGTCACACTAGTAGGAATGGGGCTCAACTACACTGGAGTTGAACACCAAGAAAACCTTATGGTGTACAAATATTTTAGAAAACGGACTGTGATTGGGTGATGGGAATTTTCGGTGTTACCCGGTGGGGTCAGGGAGGGGGGCGGCAAAGACTTCGCAAAGACTGTTCATCACAAATGCAGTGACCAATGAAATGACGATTTATTTTGGTACCGGATCCAATCTGTCAGAGCGTATTAAGTGTGAAGGGTTGGTGAATTTGATGTTGGGTGAGTAAACTGAAATTCCCTGCCTCGGTCGAATCGCATGGATGGTGCGGAACATTCATCCATGCTGTGAACTAAGTGCCACGTATGCAGGTAACTCACAAGGGGCGGGGTAACAAAGCTCACCGGCTATGGTCCTGCCGGATCTCAATCCCGGGCTTCAAAATGGATGAATGGTTTTAGGGTTTCTATTGCAACGAGCGGCATAGTTTTGAGGTGAATGAAAACCTGACGTGTGTCGCTGTTATGGTGTTTCTCTCATACTGCTGAAGTACAATCACCATAAGTTTCTCACTGGCTCTCTAACTGAAATACAAATCCATTGGAAAATAGAAATTGGCTCTCCGGTATCACAATACAATTATATTTACTCTCAGAGCTCAAGTTAATAGTTATACAGTTTTTTAGAAGAGTACCCTAAACTGAATATATACATATCCGGAATCGATATTAGCATCACACTTTCAAAACGTGTCCATACTATCGTGACTTGAGTTCAAAAAGTTTGTCATATTCCCACAAAGTTGCACAAAATAAACGAACATTTAATGTCAGTCAGAGCTCCCTCTGCAGATCAGGTGATTCCCAGGATATCTAAGGCTTCTACAAACGCTGAAGGACCTTAGCCAGCGACTGTAGGTTAGCAGTTTCCGTGTCAATGTGCATAACAGTGTCGGCGTATGTAGCCTCTGCCAACTCCAGCTCCTTCTGAACCTTCTTCATGATCTCAGATTGGCGGCGATGCCTAAATTCCCACGCGCTTAGACGATGCTCGCTGTTTTTTTTGTTTTCAAACCACGACTGAGCCAGAGCTTCACAGATTCTGACGAAGGCTCTCTTGGAACGAGCATGTTCAGGTGAAATCGTCGTAGTTTTGTCGATGCGAGCTGCGACCAGAACTGCGTGTGCTTTCCTGTACTCCTCTGTAGCTCGGTCATGAGTGTCGCGCTTCTCATTAAGCTTGCGATGTATGTACTTTAGTCGTTCTTTCTCTTCGCCAAGACGCGATCCAAGTTTTGCAACATCTCCCCGACAGTCGGCTCTGTCCTGCTTCAGCTTCGCCATATCCGCGTCAACGACCCCTGCGATCTTGTTACGCAGCGCCGACAAACCTGCATATGCTCCTGCCCCAACAATTGGGAAGCCCTCGCGTGTACGACCCTCCATTGACAAAGAGCTGCGGGGATCAGGATACCTAATCTCCACCTTCGGAAATTGATGTGTGGGATTCGAGCTGCCGTGAGGTGGAGCGGCGACCTTGCGAACAGAGACATCAACGACTGGTTTAGATGACCTACGCCCCAATGTACCTTCCTGCACGTTACGCTCCTCCACCTGTGACTACAACAACAATGTACATGTTCTGTGTTAAAGGAAGTTAAAACCAAATGCAGAGACAACAATCTACTCGGCAATTCGACTAAGTAGAACGAAGTACTTTGATAAGAAAACAAAAGACGGTACATAGTGAAGATAATGCAGAGTGGTTAGGGGAGGAGGGGATCTTACTGTACGGTTGGCGCCAGGAAGGACCTTCACAAGGGGCGGGAGTGGCACCTCCAAGTCCTCGAACTCTGGCAGAATTCTATAGTCGCCTCTCGAATTCTACCAGGGGTGTGTAAACTTGTATCCGAATTCACACCAATTAATCTCCATGTGCATGGCTTCGGCCAAAACACCGCGTGCAAAGTGGAAAGTCACCACCCCGGACAGTGGCCATTGCACCTGGAGTGTACGCCGGTAGAGCTCCTTCACGTACTGCTCATACTCCGGATTTCCATGGTTATCAAATGTGAAACCAGATCCCTGTTTCGGACCAAAGAACTCTGCAAGCTGACGGCGATTAGGCATATACTCTCTGGGTGAAACGGAGGGGACGAGCCCGGTGCTGTGCAATCCCATGAACCGAGAGAACCAGATAACGGAAGTTGGGTCCGGCTTCTCCATGTCGAGAGGTAACTGCAGCACAGGAAAGGAGCGGGGTTGCGGGTTCTGAATGCGAGCAACTTCGACAAACTAAGGACGAATGAGGATGAGTGAGTTCCACTCTGCGAACCTTATGCACACGAAGAAGACGATTACCGGAGCAGCCAGTAAATAAGAGTCCCATTAACGAGAGTCACTAAAATGTGAAAAGGAAAGCAACAGAAGTCACTAGAAATAAAAAACGATACGCAAATCCTATCATGTAAATCATAACAAATGCAGTGGCTGATCTAGGTTGTCAAATCCAAATGGGGCTGAGAAGTGACTACCTCCTTGTTCAGACGCCCCATTTCCACTGAACATGCCACCTGCATCCTAGAATTACTAGAACGCTTTCAGACAGCATGTTGTAATGCACGCATAGTCCACGCTGGACCACTCCTCAGTCATACTCCGATAAAATATAAGGACGTTCACATAGGTCAGATATGAACACATCTAAAAAATAATCCAATCTGAACCATGATCATGAAGTGTGTGCTCAAATTGCTTGGATTGGTTTCATAAACATAAGATATCAGTGCGATGATTAAGATCACGTACCATAAATGCATGGACGAAGGTACTCTCACTGTGATTAAGTGCAGGAGATATCCGGGATAGTGTATATCCGAGAACCACCCCAGCCAAAAATTGATATCCGCGTTTGCGATATCCACCCATGGCACGATGTGAACCTGATACCCGTACTTGACCGGGCAGCGGATATCGTAACTTCAATCCCATGAGTTCGAGTAACGCTCAAGACATAGTCTGAGCGCTGAAGTCCCGTAGTGTTACTCTCGGTTTCACGTCCGTGGTATCGCCTGCCTGCAAGGTGCAAAAATTGAGTGCAAGTATTACAGCAATGTATACTGAAATCCGACATGCTAAGATTCAAAATTCTAATAAAATGCATGGAATAAAAGCGGAGGACCATTACCATAATCTTGCAAAAAAGCTTGCAAAACAGGATAATCGAGGATCGCCATCCTGAAATTGTACCTCATGCAAATTAACAATTCTGGAGCATCTGGGAACTCGTGCAAGGTGATGAAACAGGGATATCTACAACTAACGACCTTGCCCTAAAACCGAAGAAAATCCAATGATAAATTTCGCAACTTAGGTTCAGAATATGTTTAAACTTCGTTTGGCTTCATGATGAGCAGACCAACATTGGTCATGGAATGTAGTTTATGAATAGAAGATACATCAAGGATCACTTTCAGCCTAACTGGTGTTCTCATGATGACGAAAGAATTCCAGACCAAACGCTTACATAGTACCTACCTGGTCAAACATCACTCGGTAACCATTCAAATCACGGTAAAGACGAAGGTTATTGTTCGAACAATGATCAAGCGCCTGAGCAACGTATAGAGCAGCACGCACGCGCATGCCCCACTGCATTGGCTGCTTCTCCTCTGCAGCACATGCCATACCTCACGAGTCAGCAAAGACTTATGGTCATGGAGCACTGTTCGTCAAAACAAACAGCTAACACTAAGGCTTTGTAGACCCCTGATCAAAAACTTTATTAGAAGTACTACTATTACATCTATTGGTACAAGCATACCAATCTTCGTGAAAACTGAGAAGAGTCAAAGAATCAATAACTCCCAGACACAGAAAGGAATATATATCCGAGGAGTGTCAAGTTTTTCTGTGGATTGCACTAGACCTACAAGAGCGTCAAGGAATCATGTTTTAAATGAGACTGTATTTAATCCAATCCAATAAGGTGTGTAGCCTTCTTACAATGAAAGAGGTGTTTCGCAAGAGTGTCGTGGGGCATGTATTCAGCAACTAGAAGCCTCTCCTCGCCTTCAGCACAGTAACCAATCAAGTTCAGAAGCCTCTCATGCCTTACTTGACCCACCTTCCAAGCTTCATCCTGTAATCAAGCACAAATGTTGTGGAAAAATTATCAAACCAGATCCCTTTAATAAAGGTGACAAACCAAACAGCATTTTAATATGCATCCTACCTAGATACAAAAAGAATTTCTATTTTCAAGGCACCAAAATGAGTAAAGATGAATAAGGTCTACCAACATTCCAAAAGTTCCTCCTCTAGCCGTACAGGCCACGAGGTTCACACGTTGAGGACACAAGCCCAAAAACAACTCAAATATTTTCCTGACCTTACGCAGACAGAAGGAGCACAGAAACGACATGAAATTGACGTGTAGAATAGTGCCAACCTCTCTGAAGACAAAACACGCACTCAAAACTGATAGAGAAGTGAAAACACGGAAGAGATTATTACCGAGAAGCCCTTCGCATCTGGCCAGGCCGTCCTCGGGAAACGCTTCACAGCAATAATGCGATTTTGATCGAGCTTGCCTCTGTCCACATAATTTGGCGCTTTCTCTCCACTCTCAGAGACGATGGGATCTGCGCTGAACCCCTTAGTAGCTGCTTTCAACGTTTCCAATGAGTACTCTTTAAACGCTGGCACAGCTTCAGGCGGAGCTCGTTTCCCATTCTCTGCAAGTCATAACAATTGAAATATCTTGTCATTCATCTAGACTAGTAATCTAGAATCAAGCGTCGTTGCAAAGTGTGCAACTGGCAAGGTCTTCTGACAGTGCCAAACAAGCGCTTTAACTTGTTCCGAAAGTACCACATGGATTCACTAAATTCTTGTCTCCAAACCTGAGACCCCTGAAACACGCATCTGATACAATCAATCAATCACGGTCCTGCACCAGCCTTCCAATGCAGTCAAATAGGTGCAATTCTTGCAGGATTCCATGGACATGACCAGAGTCACAAATGATAGACCACGGAAGATTTCTATACGGAAAGGAATACCTGAATCGAGAGGTAAAGCGGGTGTGGACAGACTCGAACTATTCCACGTATTGAATTTCAACTTCATCCTCGAATTGGTTATCGTCTAAGTGGGCATCGTCATCAGCATTTTCTTCTTCACGAACTATAGCGTTAAAAGCTTCAGCCGGCAACTCCTCAGGATCCTCTTCAACACCCGTCGAAGTCCCTGCTCTCGGTGAACTTCTAGTGTTTCCTGATCTGGTGCTGAGTGTAGGTCTGCTAGACCCGGATGCCCCGAATATATGGAGCTCTTTCTCGCCTTCAATTCTCTTTGATCTTGGATCATGGCGCAAAACTACCTTCCAGGAAGGGTCAACTACGTCGTCAACGAAGAAAATTTGAGATACACTTGCTGGGTAAACATATGGATTGTCTTTCGATCTCACTTCTCTGGTCATATACTGAACAATCCAGAAACCGAATGCGTCCTTCTTAATAACACGACGTCCTTGATCGTGACTCTTAATCCAAGAACCCTCCATAACCACGCAATTTAAACCATGATAAGTCACTAGTAAAATTCTTTTCAGGATCCCCACGTCTATCTGGGTGCAGGTTGGGGAGGGTGGAATGGCGGCGATGCCTGAGTCAAAAGCCACTGTCGAGTTACCTCTCTCCGCATTGCAGGCATAGTGGCATCCAAACGCCCACATGGCGTTGAATGACCATGCATGCTCGGATGGGGGACAGTGAAGACTATCCAGTTCTTTTGAAATTGGAAAGCCGTCCTCCTTAAGCTGCCTCACATGAGCGTTAAGCCATCTGTCGAATTTGGGGAAGGGTTCTGAGAGCTCTGGAGGATAAATTGGGTGTTGTCCACGGTGTCTTCCAAGTGTGCGTACATACGCAGCTCGTGCTTCCTTGAATTCTCGCTTGAGATTCTGCCACTCACTGCGCTGAGTATAATTTAGAGCAAATTAATTTACCATACTTGTGGAAATGAATGAGCAGCAACTTACATGGTCTTGTAACTTACCCATATAGTTCTTCAGAATGCACCGAGTGTTTGATGACATAGTCGTGAATCAAATAAAGCTCCCTATCTGACAAGCGCTTTGTTTTTGGAGCTCCTATTAGGCACTCACCTGAATCTTTCAGCTCTTCCTCTGCATCCCACACCCGACTTTTTGTGTGCTCGTATAACTCAAAATATTCAGTACAAAAACCTAGGCTTTCATCAATCATGTAGCCAGAAGCCATCCCAGCTTCTGGCTTCGATTTGTCTCGAACATATTTTGTCAAGACCCCGAGATAACGCTCGATGGAGTAACACCACCTTGCATGTACAGGCCCGCAGATTTCGACCTCATCTACTAAATGGATAACGAGGTGAGTCATAATGTCGAAGAATCCCGGGGGAAAATTGAGCTCAAGAAGGCAAAGTACCTCTGCAGCGTATGTCCTTAGAGCGGGTATCTCTGAAATTCGAATCACTTTGGCACAAATTCGCTGGAAAAGATTGCCCAGCCTGATAATCGTGTCTCGAACACCTCTTGATAAACTATTACGGATAGCTGCAGGTAATACTTGCTGAATCATCACGTGGTGATCGTGACTCTTAAGTCCGTTTAGCCGCTTCTCCCCCACATGCTTGGTAAGAGTGCTGCTGTACCCGCTAGGTACTTTGGTCTTCGAGACGATGGACAGAAAACTCTCTTGCTCTGATTCTGTAAAAACGTACGGCGCCCTTGGTTTAATGTAGTTCCCAGATCTGCCTTGAACCAAATGTAGGTTATGCATCTTACCTGCCTCGGCCATGTCACGTCTAGTTGCTAAGCTGTCTTTATCTCCGAACAGATGCTTCAAAATATTGTCCGACACGTTTCTTTCTATGTGCATAACGTCCAGTGTATTGCGAATTGGGAGATCCTGAACAGTACAACACCTGATTGAGTTTAAAGTTGTGTATCAACATGATGTTCTTAATGACCACAGTGAACGAGCATGTAGGAAAACAAATGACACACCTAAATGATTACGACCATAAAACCAACATAGCTGCCTGAAGTTCTACTATACGTTTACCTGGAATGGGACATTCGCTTCACAGCTCGATCGTTAGATAAATCGATGAAACTACTCATACAATGTGATCCTAATGAGGACGATTTATACAAGGTAAAACGGCTACACAGTCTTCAACATGAGAGTGTCCGTGGACCAAGGAGTGGACTTAAAATTAAGCATCCTGAGTGCTACTCGAAAGGCAACAAAAACTACAGTTCACATAAATAATTGGGCACCGTTGTATATCGAGAGTACCTTATCTCAAACGCAACTAGGCATACATAAATAGGAACAGATGAAATGAAAAATTTGCTAACCAATAAAAAATAAAAAATAAAAAAGAACTCCTACAAAAGGAAATGACAGATTAAGCTTCTATAATGATCTAGTTCGGAGTTTTAGTCGACAATCTCGTACCCAAATATGTACAAAGATATTGCTGCTCTCATAAAAAACCTTTCCCGAACAAATAAAATTCAGTCTGTTCTTGGGGAGGCTAAGAACTAAATAACCGCACACCTCGACAGCAAACTGATCACACTGACTCCCAGATAACTAATAGCAACTGCACCAGCGAGGCTACCGTGAGAGCCGTAAAATATATCGCAGGCAGAAAATTCAAAAAGATGTATGATCTTCCAGATCTGAACACCTGAAGCAATGAAATTTGATCCGCAAAACGAAAGTACAGGTCGATTCTTAGAGGACGCCAGAATCCAGCATCATGATTGTGAAAACATGGGTACCTAGACTTTCTTGATCAATTCTGCCTAGGAAGGTAGCCAATGCGGAACCATCAACGACCACATATATTGACTCATCATGGCAAAAATTAAGAGGACATGAATAGAATGAAAACACATACCTCCCAGTAAGGTAATTGGAAAAGAGCAGAAACACGTTTAATACCAAAAACGCGAGCTGGATCCTCTGAAGCAGGGCTGGCACCGTGATATACCCAACTCTCACGCATTCGCCCCATCTTTGAACATCAGCAGCAGATACCCGAGCAGGTGGTCCTCGGTTTTCCTCTGTGCCGCCCCAAGCAGAACTAGCTCTTCTCCATGGGTGATCGTCTGGTAGGAAACGGCGGTGCTGGTTGTCATACACGTTTTTGTGTAAAGCCAAGGAACGTCTTGAAATAGTTTCGGGTCCACAGACAGGACACCCCCTGTAGCCCTTTGTCACACATCCAGCGACAACCCCGTACGCGGGGAAGTCGTGGATTGTCCAAAGTAGAATCGCCTTCATGTTGAAACGGGGGGTACCTTGAAACCTCGAAGCATCATCTGTTTCAACTCCCACGTTCCACAGTGTTTGTAATTCTTCTAGAAGGGGCTGAAGGTAAACATCAAAATTGTCACCTGTCACTGATTTTTTGCCTAGGATGATGAGGCTAAGCATTACAAAATGCTTCTTTGTTGTCATCCATGGCGGTAAGTTGTAATTCAAAATTAAGACAGGCCATGTACTCCATGTAGAGCGCTTCACGGAAAATGGATTAACACCGTCCGTTGCAAGCCCTAGGCGTAGGTTCCGTGGCTCGTTAGCAAATTCGTCCCTCCACCTCCAGTCAATGTACTTCCATTGATGAGAATCAACCACCCCCCGCATGACGCCATCTTCGCTCTGATGTCTTGCATGCCATGTCATGTAAGATGCCTGGAGAGGTGTGCTGTACATACGTTGGAGTCGTGGGATTAAAGGAAAATATCGCAGGACCTTAACAGGAACCTTGCTCTTCCCAACAAGTTTGTACCGATGGGCATGACACTTGGGACACGTCTCTAAATCTTTATACTCCGCCCCTCTAAACAGGATGCATGTTTTCGGCCCTGGACAGCAATGGATTGTTTCATATGCTAAACCCAAGTTCTTAATCACCTTAGATGCATGGTATTCGTTTGTAGGCAGGGAATTCACCTTCGGAAGTAAACTTTTGTTCAAAATCCCGAAAATTTCATTCACTAGCTGATTGGAAGCATTATGTGTACGTAAACAATTCAGTAAGAGTAAAGTGCCACCCAACTGAGTGAGGCCACTCCCTGGAAAAAGGGGCGTAGTGGCAGACTCTTGCAGGATCTGCTGCTGTGTCGGTGCTTCTTGATCCATGGCGCGGAGATCATCGTCACTCATGTCCTCGTCAGTGGCAGTAGAAGGTATGGTATCTCGATTTCCTTCGGGTCTTTCTGCTACAAAACCCATCGGCTCAACCTGAACATTCTCGTTGTCTTCAGCCTCTCCGTTAACCTCTTCTCCAACCTCCTCTGTCTCCACATCCCTTACATTTCCCAAACTCCCAACCAAAGCATCATATACATGGAAGGTGTGCTGTACCAAACCCTCCATGTTCATTCCAGCGTCGACTGCTCTACGACCATGGCCACGCATGGCCAAACCCCTCGAACCAAACTGCTCTCGAATCTCTTCGTCCCACTCATTGTCTAAAGCATCCTTCTCAAAACCCTAACCATAGATAACAAAACTTCATGAGCTCCCGACATGCGCATTCTATTATGCATATCAAATACTCAAGTTAAACTGAGAACCATGGCTAGAGACCATACCTCTGTCGATCCCCGGTGCGCTGGGTGACGACCATACGTCTTCAGATGTTGCCGCACTACAGAGCGGAAACGAATAGACCTGCTCTCCCGAGACAGATATTACATGGACATGTCCGTTTGTGACTCCCAACTCTATCAGCTGCCAACTCCTCTCGAAAGTTAATTTTCTCGTCACGTGCAAGAACCCTGGCTCTATGCCGAAGGCTTGTAACATTCTCCATATCCATTGACTAGGCTGAGATTAACACTCACTCTGTACCGCGTGCGTTTTCGTAATTTCGCCCGCCTTAGCGATTAGCCGACCCTCTTGGCAAGCCCTCCCTGAAATGAAGAGTCATGGACCTCAGCTGAATGAACAGTGCTCTCACTTTCTGTGGATGAATGTGTGGGGAACTCCGTCAAACAATGGTACACATGGTAAACGACAAATACAAAAGTGACACGTGTGTGGAAGAATTCTTTATTTGAATATGCCAGGACGTGTTGTACATTACGACACGTTCGGATTGGAAACACCTAGCTACACTAAGCCATTGTCCTTGCTAAATTTTGCGCCGATTAGTACCCTGGAATTCAGCACATTCGGCTTTGATCATGGGCAGAAAAAAAGAAAATGAGCTCCACGAGATCTCCCCACACCTCGTTGTCGAATCTGCACTTCGTGCGAAGTGCGCATAGTAAGATCAAGACCGAAATAAAATAGTCGTAGTGAAAGCACACCCTGGAGATTGCGGCAGTTCTGTCATGGTCGTAGTTAATTGACTGCAACTCCGCAACGTCCCTCGACGAGGTAGCCTTCGGGTGTTGAAGGTCCTTGAACATCCACGTTTTTCTTTGAAGGGTCTCGACGGCATCCTGTTCTGCACGAAGGCTGTCGCAAGGCTTATCCTCCGATGCAGTGTTCAGCTGATTCGTTTCGACTACCATGTAATGTCCCGCAAGCACCTTGTTCCGGCACGCAATACATGTCCAGCCGGGTCCACTCAGCTCTCCTCCCATACAACACGGTAGCGCCTGAGTTGCTATACCCATTCCATCAGTTGCTTGCTGACTTATCGAATACGACCCGCCTTCGAAGGAGTTTACGTTTGAATCACAGACCCCTTCCCCCTCTCCATCACCTAGGGCCGACAATCGATCATCCTCTGTATCTCTCAGAACTTCCTCCCAATCTGGAAAGTTCCATACGCTAACTATATTACCGAAACTGTCCCTACGAGTGAATCCGTACCTCAACGAACTCTCTGGACTCCAGGCCTCCATTCCGGCCTTGAACAGCTGTGAAAACGACACACTAGAAAACTATTCTGCAACAGATGTGGAAGTCCTGAGTTTTCGAGTACCCGTCTGCTTGCGATGGCTTATACACAATGCAGAGCTCTTGTGCGTTCCCGACCTAGATCACCACGTACTCGTTCCCGTTGTTCCCACCTTAAAGTAGATTCTCAGCAGCAGACGGCAATTACATACTAAAACGGCACGAACCTGTCAGACTCGGTTAACATCGTGGAGCCTAGAAGATCCGCCAAGGCCAATCCGCTTGCAAAGAATGAAGATCATGTCTGCTTGAAAATGGACCCTAATTGATAGAGCCAACGTAATAGGGACAGCGTATGGTTGTGGTTCAGAATTTAGACGCCTTTTCGGATATCTTTCGAAATCGCCGGATTTTAGCCAGCTATTTCCCTACATCTTTGGCAGCTCGACTTAGGTCTGAATCGCCGTCTACCAACCCTAATGGATGGATCCACAGCTTCTGACCACCTCGGATTCTTAGTCTTTGATGCAGGTTATTCCGATTCATCATCGCAGGGAAGCTCCGCCCCCGAATCTTTACGACCAATCTCAAGTCCTCGCAGTGAGGAGTTCTGGCGTGTCGAGGAGATGGCTTTCCCTGCACGGATATCCGAGCGTCCCATTGTAGACGGACTTCCATGTGAAACCACCAATCGGGATCAGGTATTTCACACGCCTAATCGGCTCCTATCCAAATCTAATCATGTAAATCTCATTGTTATTATCGTGACTTGAAGGTGATGTACCAGCGAAACTCAGCACCGGTTGACATTAGCACCCCCCACACTTACAATTCCTTTTGTACCGGGGCTCTGCGGTTAGTAGTATCACTCCCTTCATTACTTGTGATATGTTCATTAAAACTCCGAGCACATTTTCACCTTTCATTTCAGTCTGTCTATGTAAACTTTGATTGTGTGTCACATGTATAATGTCAATGAACTAGATGTCAGGCTTCATTATGTTCTTTTCTCATTAAAAGTCGGAGCATCATTCAGTAGTTGTGTCGTTGTTATTCTGTCTTCCGCAGATGCAGTGGCAAAGGGCTAGCATAGCACAAGCATCTCCGTATCCATCACATCGACCACCTCCTCGCTTCACCCCGCCATCACAATTAGACATGTTTGGTACGGTACCTGCAGAGGGTCCATTCACAGAGGAACGCGGTGGGACGTCATCTCATGGACAGCAAGAAGTCATTTTCGAGCAGAGACAACGAACTACAGCGAGCTCACCGGCGAATTGGCGATCTTCTGTTGTACCTGGCCCCGAAATCAGAACAGCTGACTGGAGACCCTCATGCGATACGGCACAAGACAACCAGAGGCACGAAGAGAACCGAAAGCGCTCTCGAGAGTACGAGCGTCCATATTTAAAAGAGATGGCAGCAGCCCATGCTCAAAATCGAGAACCAAATATCGTGATACCCGTCAGCAGTTCAGGTATGGTGCTTGGTCTAAAAAGCTCTTGGCATAGGGCAGCACGTCTTGTTGCAAGACAGACAATCAATTACAGAGTCAGGAGTTACAAAGCTAGACGGGCATATTGGGAGTCTCAGGTCCAATGCGTTGCAGAAAAACTAGCGCAGAAATTCACATATAGTAGACCACTAGACATTAGATACTTAGGGAAGTTTTTAAAAAATACATTGAAGAATGACAGGAAGATTTGGAAAGCATATTTTATTGAGTATGGATTGAGACACGTTAAATGCCCTGAGGAAGCTTTCACGGAATGGAAGCGCTATTGGGTGAGTTCCGCAGGGAGGGAGGAGTCGCTACAGATGACTGAGATGAGGAAAGGAAAAAATAAAACGCAGAGAACCTCGCACGCAGCACCATTGACGAACCAATTCGACAATGCAGACCCACTTTACAACCAGGTACGCCTCCGTACATTTTTTGAGACATTCCGGCAGCATTTGGCGCTTTTGAACTTGTATGCTGTTAATGAGTATCATTGCATGTCTAGTATGCAGATTTCGAAGATATTGTATGGCACATCTGTTTATTAATTTATCGCTCCGAGCCTGCACGGCTGCTTGTCATCTACATTATGGCTTCAGCCAAAATTTACGCAAGGACATAGTATGATACATTTCTGCAGGGATTTTCGACTCCATCGAACCCAGATCCGAGCACCAGGTTGCCGAGCGGATCGACCTTCAACAGTGACTACTCCAATAGTCATCATGTCATGACGTCAGCTTCAGCTCAGGGTCCAAGACAAGAAGACAGTACGCCCAACCTTCAGAGGGTATGTATACTCAATATCACGTCAATTGTTTCATGCACTCGAAGAACTCTATTTTGGTAAGAAGCACTTCATTTCTGACAAGCATGTTATTGCTAATTCTGTCTCAATTACAGCATTCAGCCACACCTCCGTATATTATAAGGGAAGCTACGCGTATTAATGCTCTCGAGTCGACTGTACAACGCATGGCATCGGATTTAACAAGCAGCAAGGAGCAAATTAAAGAGGTGAAGGAACTTCTACTCCGGCTAATAAATCCACGACACTCACCTGAACCGAGAACTGTAGTGCCTCCTATATCGACCACGGTGCAACACGACACGCACAGAGCGACTGAAGTGCAACCGACGGCGCCAGTAGTCAACATAAACCCACCTACCGGGGGAGTCTTTGAACCAAGCCCGACACATCGATCAGCAGGGAGCTCGTACGGTACCTTGGATAGACACACTGGAATTGCCGCGGCTCAAGGAGGTCAGCTCGGCCATGCTCCGAACATTGTCGAATTGGCTCCGAATCAGGCTTCTTGGTGTAGCGGTGATACCGTTCCAGTTACTCCTAACACCCTCCTCCAGAACTTTAGGAACAAGATGCCCATTGGCGCAGCCACTTCTACTGACTTATCGGGCTCATTTGGGACAACATCCAGGGACGTCTCACCTCGGCAAGTCGCTGCAGCTATAGCACAGTCGCCCTCAAGCCGAGACCAGCATGGAGACCGTGGACCATACGTTTCGGGAGGCGTGCGTGAAGGAGGCACAGTCCATCCCGTTCAAGGCGACGGAGACATGACCCGAATTCACGATGGAGTATTCACTCGACGAATGGCCACCCTAGCAGAGAAAGAACCTGAGGTGAGACCACCACGACCAAGGTTCGAATATGGATTATATCCGAGATTAACAAAAGATGCAATTGCAGCGAATAGCCTATGTTATGTATTGCATCCAGACCATGGAGACACGATTGTGGCTGAGGGTCGGGCTGGAGGAAGCTGGAAGTGTCGAAGTGCGAAATTTGGACGCTTGTGCCAGGAAGGGGAGCAAATGGTACAGATTCACACGATCCTGAAACCGAACTTGCCCCTCATCTTTATTGAAGAGCGTCAACCGTTTACATTATTGGATCATGCTCTTGTTAAGCCCAGCGGCTCCAGTGTATATGTTAAGTGGCAATCGAGACTCCTACGGAAAAAAAATAAGCCTAAACAGGCGAATTCTGACCTCTAGATTTCTTTGAGCATCATCAACATATCCTCCCGGAATAGGCTGTTAATCTCTTGCTTGATAGTTCTATGTAGCATAGCTTCAAGTAGCATGTGAGGGTTAAAAAATACTGTAACTACACTTTGTGAATGAATCGCACTCACTGTTGAGTGTAAGCTTGTATCGATCGTTTGAATGACCCAAAAACAGTCGCACCAAACGGAATTAGCCTGTACCATACATACAGCAAGCCAACTTACAGCTCGTAATGTTTTCTAAACCAACGTGAGTCCACCCTAACCCTATTTTTACGTGATGAACTGAATACAAACCATGATATACCCACGCACCCGATAGCCACGCCCCCAGTACCCGCTCGAACAGTACCCACGGGAAACAAATACCCGCATCAACGATACCCGGGGAAATCCATATTTGTGGATATGAGAATCACTCGGTCTTAGAGAACACCCTTGCTCCGGGTGTCTTAAAGACAATCCGGATATTAGACATCTATTCAGAACGCTCCGGACCCTAAACTGGAGATATCAACCATGCCCCACGTGGATATGTCACACCTGTACATGAATCGAACCCTTCCGCGGATATTGTTACCGTAACTTCGAGGAGGTGAGTAACTTGTAAAAAAAAACAGGATGATGTAAATTCCCACGGAAATGGACAGAAAGGCACTGGCGCAGTAAGAGTATAAATTCACTTTCACACATCGGGTTTTACCGTAGGGGCCAGCATGCAAGGCTCGTGCTTGGTGGATATAGCCGAAATGTGCTTTTGTGAGACCCCAGGTTCGATTCCAGTTGAACTTCTCCTCCTCTCCGAAATAGCAAAGCAGTGTGGCGAAAAACACCGAAACGATTCTGACTACACCGTTTCATTTTGTACAGATTTAGGTCCCAAACCGGTGTTAATTTCAGTGTAGTTGAGCCCCATTCCTACTAGTGTCATATATATATATATATATATATATATATATATATATATATATATATATATATATATATATATATATATGTATATATGCGCATGAGTAATGTAAGTTAACCATCCATAGACGCATAACATTGATACATACCAATGTCATTTGCTCTTGCTTTCAGTTTTGCAGTGGCGAAAAACAAATTCAAATGCAAGATTTATAGTTAAATTTCAAATTTCCAAGACCAATATAGCTTTTTCACTCCTTTGTACTTTGTACAGTACCTGGAAGAAAGGATACATGATTTTTTGAAGTTTTCTAGAAACATGTACTGAATAGCTACTTTGGTGAGCTCATACAAACTCAAAAAGCTACTTTGGTGAGCTCAGACAAACTCAAAAATTCATGAAATTCTACGCAAAAAATTGCAGTTGAAAGCTTTCAAGCTCTATTTTAATAATAAAATTTTCTATCATAGAAAAAAACCAAAATCAACACACAATTTACTTTTCCCTATATAGTGTTTAAAATCTAATATTGCCACCTATTGGACTAATTACTTTCTTTATAACTGTAAGCATGGTAGCAACAAGGGTTTTGCAAGAGGTCTAAAGGTATTTCTTCCATACTTTATGAAGGAATTCCACCAAGTCTTCTTTATTGTGTGGTCCAGATGTACTCTTAACTTCATCTTTGGTAACCTTCCATAGGTTCTGTACAGGATTTAGATCCAGTGAGTTGGTTGACCACTTCAGCTTTTTTACACGAATAGCTTCTCTTTGCATGTTTAACAACGTGCTACAATGAACCGGAGCGCCATCCTTGATAAGTATCATGTTTTCGTGATGATCATGGAAAAAATATAACTAACTTAAAGTGCCTTCATAAATAAGCTCCACAAAATCAGTTGCACTTTGCTTCTTCGGAGGTATGAATACCAAATGAGCCTTATCAAAGCCATTAAAAGCACTCCAAACCATCAGTGAAGTACGTCCACACTTGAAAATCTCTCATAAGCCTTTCGCCACATTCTAATTTGTCTAGGACTCCTTCCTATTTCAAAAAATGATTCATTAGTCCAAATAACCTTCTTCCAATCCTCCTAAGTTCAGTTTTTATACTCTCTAGCAAATGCAACATGTCTGCCGTGTGCTTTTCAATGAGAAAGGTTTTTTTGATGCAACTTGGCTTCTTTCACCAAGGATTTGCAAAGCGTTCCTTACAGTATAAATATTAACCTTTGCAACACTTGCCATATCATTTGTAATTTCTATGAGTGTTCGACGACAATCTTTATTAAAGAGGCGTTTTAACTCTCTCATATCCCACTCTGTCAACTTTTGAGGCCTATCCAATGGCTTTGGTGACTTTACAGTTCCACATTTTTTAAAACTTTCAATATACTATAAAAAAATGGAAGAGGGCATCCCTAACTCTTTTGCAATAACCACACTTTTGCTTCTACCTTTATGCAGTTCAATCTCTTGTCCTTTCTTAGCATTTATCAACACTCTAGTCTTCATCTTTTTCAAAAGATTATGCCACTCAACCTACCGACAATACAAAACAAATTAATTTCAACAAGAATAATACACCTTACGCTAAACAAAGTCACGCTAATATATACAATCATCTCAAGAGTTAGCCCTGCAACTCACAATGCAATCACATCTCAATATTACATACATATCTTCTTAAAAACAGTGGTCCAAAACATTGTTATACCTTAATCAGGTCCAATAATAGTGAGTGCATGAAAAAAATGTGGACACACTTTAGATAGGGCAGCAGAAAACTATCACTTTACATAGTTTTTTTTTTTTTTTAATTATCCACATACAACTTAATCCTAGTCCTAATAATAAGTGAAAATTCCAAGGCAATTGCTCACAAGCTGAACTTGTAGTGGTCACTTCAAGTTCATTGTCTATACTCTAATTTACTCGGAGTCATGTTAAAATCATGTATCCTTTCTTCCGGATATTGTATATAGAGTGGATTGTCTCATGTTATTGCACTTGTACTAATCCAAATTGTCATCTTTTAAGAAGCGTTGCTTGAAGGCCCATAAGTACAAACACTATTGTGCCTCCTTAGCTGCACCTTTATACTTTGTACTATGACTAACACCTCAAGAGAACCGCCTAAATCCTCTCAAACATATTCAATCGTGCCAAAGATGTTCAAATCTTAAAGGCTAGTGAAACTTTTATTAGAGGAGCAATCTAAGAGGCACTACTAAAGAAGCAAACACATCCAATTAGAATAAATTATTGTAGTCCAATTAGACAAAAGTAGTGAACATTAAGCCATAGAAAAGAAGAAAGCAATTTTTGCCGAGGTCCTCTATTCATGGAGTGTGGAGGTGCAAATTAAATGATAAGTTTTTATCATCTGCGGGAGCCGTAGCTTGGGACTCTTTCATATCTAGCCTCCCTCTTCTATATTGCCTCCATATATTAGAGCTAGTTTTTACACTAAATTTTTTTAAATTGCAACTTAAGAATAGAGAGGATTCAAATTGTTAATAGTAGCACAAATCCTCATCTTGTATCCTAAAAAATTGTTATGTTCATAAATGCTTTTTTATTGACTTGTTCAAGAAAGAGCAAGTAATTGCAAAATGCACATTACTTGTTTAATGCATTCATATTTTAAAAAAAATTCAATACAATTATTGAAGTTTTACTTTTAAATTCTATTTTGTAAAAGTTCCATAGATAACAATTTTAAACTTGACTCTATCAAGTCATTAATACGGAGGTTGTGTATGGAGGACTAAAACTTCCAAAATTGATGCCAAATTTCATATTAAGGAAATATTCATTCCAGAGGTGAAGTATAACAAAAAGGTTTTGAAAATATTTGTGAATGCAAACAAAAATTAGAATGTGCTATTTTTTATTTTTTTTTGTATTTCATGTGAAATTTGACACATATGTCGTAGAACACATTCAAATCATACATGGGAAGGAACTAGTATATAAAGGCTTGGGGGGTGAGAGGGTGAGAAACTTCTGCTTTGATCACTTCTCTATGTAAAAGTAAAGGGAATCATGTATATTTATAAGAGTGGAAAGTTATCCATCCAAATGCAATATCCTTTGATGATATTAAAAAGCGTTGTGATATACCAATATTGGAACAAATTCAAACTTTTAAATTTAACAATGTATAGAAGAAAATACTTTTGAAGACTAACAAAAGATTTTGAAAGAAAAGAATCAAAAAGGACAGATCATACAAATAATATATACCAATATTGTCAAATATGCCATTAGTCCATAATGGCAATGAACGACGAATCCAAGGCTATTTTTTGTTCTTTGGAATGCAAGTTGAGCTTGGAAGATGACTTTAAAGAAATTTTTGCAAATAATCACATCTAATACAAAGACAAAATTGAGAGACTAAAGAGAAGAAATTTATTTCTATTGGTTCAAGAAAGGGTCACAATTCTTCTTCAATGTCTAAAACAAGTATTTCCAAATATAAATATAAAAAATCTGAAACTTGGAAATAGAGCATGCAGCTTACACTTTATGGGAGATGAAAAATGATAAAAATGTTAGAAACGATGATTTAGTTGATTCATTGAAAAAATTGATTCTACAAAGTTTGAAAAGTTCAATACCATGTATACATGTATATATAAAATTACATGTATCATACATATGTATGTACAATATATATGTATATAAAAAAATTACAAATTTAATTAAATTTTGACATAAATTTTTTTTAACACATTTTCAAACAAATCATGTCTCATATTTTTTTTACTTCTTCAATACGTGAAATTCATAAATTAAAGTAACGTGCATATAATTGGATGTAAAGCGTACTCTCATTTCTTTGGCATATAGGAATCTTCAAGAATAATTTGATTTGATATTTGGAAAGTAATGTAAGTGAATTAAAATCAATTCCAAGTGTGCTTTTCTTTCATCATTACAGAACAATAAATGTATAATTTCTATATTCTTCTTTATATTGACTAAGTCAACTTTGGCCTATATAGTTTTTAACTCATTCACATTTTTTACGTAAAAATTTACATGATAAATTTGGATGTCATTAAAATTTTATGTATTAATTTTATTGACCCATAAAAATCCAGCCGGTTTGGAGGTTCCAAAACCCAAAACTGCCATTTTTGAGTGCCCTGTGGAAATGACGGTTTGGACCAAACAATTTTGCTGTTTTTAGACATCCAGCCGTGAGATCTTGTACTTTACCTTCTTTAGAAGTACTGATAAACTTTTTAGCCGTTGGATGTTTACTATCTTAGAGATTATAATATACAAAGTTGCAGCAAAACGGTTTTTAGGCACTGGCTGAATGACATAGTCAAAATGGTGCAAAGGGGGAGTTGACGATTGTTACCCCAAAAAATTTTCCCTTAATTTTTTCTATGTAGGTAATCATATTGAGTACCTCCATGCATTATTTGAGAGACTCATACCTTTTTTTGGCTCTTCATGAAAATTGTTTTTTAGAAGCAAGTCTGAAAACAAAACGGTGGTTAGGTGCCTTTATAAGTTTTTGATTTTTGAGCGAAATGATTTTTGAAAAATTACAAAATCTCAAATTTTGACAAATTTTGAAAGAAATAATTCAAAAATTTGAAGGTTGTCTTTGTAATTTTTAGAGGCTGCCCTTGTAAAATTGGTATATTTTTTTACTTAGGTCTCTTTGGAATTTGAGTAGTGATTTGGTTATGATCATATTTCAAGAATTGTTTTTTGAAAAAAACCTAATTTTAAGCTGCCCGTTTTGGACTTGAAACCTAAACTTTTTAGATGAAGGTCTTAAAATTGGAATTTGGCTTTGCAAATTTTACCACATACACTTTGCAGTATAGGGAGCATTCAGTAAAAATCTTAGGCAAAAATATTAATTTTGATCCCTTCATCTTGGCTGCCCAAAATCGCAAATAGCCGTTTTGGCTTTCCTGGATTTTTAGGGATTTATAAGATAAGCTATATACAAACCATGATGGATGTTCCTTTTGTATGAACATATAGTTTCAATACTACCTCAAATGTTTGATTGCACTTATGTTTAACACTCACAATCTATGAGTTTTATGTCTTCAAAATTTTGATAAAATATAGTTAAGGCATTTTTGTACATGCTCATTTAGTTTTGCCTTCAAATTTATATTATTTACAAATAACGAGCTCCCCAAAGTTAGGCCATTAGGTGCCTTAATTTTGGACCCATTTAACTTCAATATTCCAATGTTATTTTTTCCAGCAAGAATTAGAACCTCAATATTTTCATGCAAGTTATGTATCTCACCAAGAAGATATTTCCAAAATTTTGTATCAAAATCTCACTTCAATCATTCACAATATATCAAAATCATTATCCAATATTTTCAAAATTGTAGATCATGTATAGAAAACACAAGAATTGTATCTAATATTCTTTTTTACTTTTCAAGTTGCTTCAATACCCTCAAAACCTGTAAGCATTTAAAAACTCTCACAAGAGAAACTCAAAATTTCAAGACCTATTGCAAATGCACACTAACATAAATCACCAAAAATGAAAACTTCTACTCTTTATTTCATACTCTCTTGTTTAAGAACGGTCCAAGAAAAGCCACAACTCCTTGTACATGGTCAAGCAAAGCTTATCATCACACTTGATCAAATAAAGCCATTTCTTTATTTAGACCAATAATAAGCTTACTGTTTTACTCTCTTATTGTTCTAATTAATTCAATTCTAATAAGTCCCATTGGTCATTAATATGATAAATGTTTAAACAAATTTTTAACTAAATATAAACTAATACACTACCATATTATCATCAATCTACGTGCATATTTAGAAACACAACTAATTTCCTCAAATAGATAAGTTTTTAAAACTATATGGTCCACATTACAACAACCTTGTCAAAAGGTACAAAATCCTTCAACTTCAACTTCATTTCTTGAATTGTTATGGAATGCAAACCGGGTTGATGATCATGAGTAAATGCCATGGAGTTCAAGAAAGATTGTTGTAGATTCAAAGTCCATTATTCTTGACATTTTTGGGTTGTGGAAGGCTGGAAGCTATATACTTAAGTGAATACATTGAAGATTATGTATGGATCTTCTACATAGTTGTAGAGAATTTGAGCTTAGATTTAGAAATCAAGTTCCACAAATGTGGTGCTAGCTTGAGATGGATTAAAGGAGAGAGTGGCATCAATTGCTACAAAGTTTGGATAATTATCAATCTCTATGTTAACCGGTATAATTCTGCGATGCCTTGGTAAGACACAAATGTCTACAATGTAGACTGAGTTGTTTGTGGTGTGCAATAGTTGAGTAGGACGGGGAGAAAGAAACATTGAATGTAGTTGTTAATCAAACATGGATTATAACTCCAGTAAGTTTGAGGTCGAGATAGGTCGAATAAGGCCTTCTTTGCTCCAAGTTGAGAGAAAAACCTTGACATCCATATCCACGAGGCCATCTTTGGTCATCGATGAGCCCATCGAGGATAGAAATGAGGCTTGACCACTTGTAATCTACAACAACATTTGACAAGAATAAAGTCTTTGTCATCTACTTTCTTCTTCTTAGAGTAAGTGACAATTGATGAGATCTGTCCCTCACTAATGCAATTAGATACTTATTGCAAAATAGAATTTGAGATCAATAGTTGTAGAGAAGACATCTGGTTTGAGCTCATACTAGATTCAACACCATTTTATTTGATCCCAACTTCCATGATTACACCTTTTAAGGTGGTAAATTCCAACATATGTACTCTTGCCTTGTTTGTCTGTATAACCAAACAAAATTTGAGATCTTCAATTCCTTTTGATTCTAAATGAACTTCGATTCCAAATCATTAACGTTTGCTATAATTTGGGCCATATCTATGTATTTTTAAGGTTGAAAGCATTGAGTAATGCATATCATATTTAAGATGCATTTGAGATGTATTCAGAAGAATGTTGAGATCCAAAGTGAAATGAATAATTGTTTCAATATTCAACTTGCACAAAGGATTACAAAGAATTATTTATTAAATTCAAATAAGTTTAATTTAATATATATGTTTTTTGTCTCCGTACAACAAATGATGATGCACTTTCAAATTTGTTGAGTCTAACTTTCAAATGTAGCCAGAAGGTGTGGCAGCTAAGCTCACTTCTATAAGAAGCTTGACTATTATGACACATTTCCTTAGGCAAATGACTTCTTCCCAAAAGGTGTCTATATCAAAAGCAATGGTTAGGACTACTGCAAGGCCGTACTTGGCATTAATTATCGGTGTTGCCAAATATGGATGTCCATGCAAGCCATTGCTTTAGTGTTGGTTCCTTCAGCCATCGTTGAGTTTGATATTAATAAGAGCATTGGTGCTTTGAGCTCACCTTTTTATTGATTATAGGCATTATTGCAAGCATATCCTATTTAATCATCATTAATCTCTCTTTATGCAACATCACTATAAGATTGTAATGACATACTTTGCTAAGATAAAAAGATGAGATTTAGAGTTTATTCCCTAATCTAAAATTTAAACCTATTTTGAGATTAAAGAATTTTAGGGGTTAATAAATGGAAATCAAAGTCATATACGAAATAAACACATTGCAAATAAACTAGTATAATCCTGGATTTCAAATTGGGTACCCTGAAAATAAATAGAAACATGTAAGTTAGTATAGATTATAGACGAGGTATGAGTTTACAAATACACGGTGAATTTCAAGGACCATAAAGCTGATTGCAGATGTCAGAGGGCCTTGAATCTTGTGTCACATTAAGCGGTTAAGGACATCAAGCCATATTATGCCTGCATGTGTATGCTCGGGACACACCCAATCACATTCAGGATAAGTGTTAAGTGCGAAGTGAAAGGTTCGGTTCAACTCACTTCGAAAATCCGAGAGTGCAACTCGACTGCCTTTGAGGGCCCCACGATGGTATGCAACCAAATCTGTAGGGTTTCGGATATGATTGGTGGAATAAGAGCGACGAGCTCTATGATTGGTAAGAGTATCTTTGAGCCTCACAGTACGTGATACAAGATTAATTTGATCTATCAGCACATTTTACATTCAAATTCCTGCAAGCTCATCAACCTGACACCTGATTTGAGAAGACGGATTCATTGACAGATTCTGCACAATAGGATTAGATGTCTCTGTTAGTAATAATCTACCTTAGGAGAAATGTTGCGAGTGAACCTGGAATGCCTTCAAGAAATTCGGCTTTAGGTAACTGAGCACTTCAAAGCTTCTGGTACAGTACTTGATCACACTTTTGACTCCTTCCGAAGCCGTGATTTTCGTGGAGCTGTGAGGGTAGAGAGTACAAGCACGGATGACAGAAATGGAATATTACTCCTTTCTCAAATCGATGTAACGATTTCAGTTGGCAGACAATATTTATACATGCCACCCACTAGCAGTTTCGAACATCAAAACGAAATTTCATTTTTGCACTAAGCTCTCTATGAACTGTACAAACAACTTGTCGGTTAATTTCCAAGGCCGGCAAGCATAATAACATATCTGCAAATCGGGTGAAAATTTGTACTTTATCAAACTTATATCACCTCTGACTTCGATAACTGTCAACTTCTGGAAGCCTTACTCATATCCTCTAAAGCTTAGACTTAGGTTTAGACTGCTTGGAAGAACGTCCAGAGATAAATTCCTGCATTGCAGCAAATTCCTCTGGCTTCATGTTGGAATAATATTCATGTCCACGTTCCTGCATGACGGCACCACGTGTTAAATGACAAAACAAGCACAAAAGTAAGCATTGACAAATCGTCAGCAAGACATGTCAGCTTAACCGTCTGGTGATTTATTTACAGAAATTCTACAGCAACAATACGAATGAAAGAACAGAAGGCGGAGAGGTAGAACTAAGTTAAACTGTTATGGAAATATACCTGCTCGAGTTTCAACGCCTCTCCAAGCGGGAGTTTAAAACCATCGTTGATGACCGCCTTATATTTCAAGACAAGGCCCTCCTGATTCTTGAGAATAGCCTCCGCAATGCCTCTCGCTGCTCCTAAAAGCTCCGAAGGGGGAACCACGCGGTTCACAAGACCCCATTTCTCCGCTGTTTGTGCATCCAAAGGCGCAGCTGTTAACGACACTTCCCGTGCCCTATAGGGGCCTATAGCGCGTTGCAGTCTCTGTGACAATCCCCATGATGGAAAAATTCCAAATCTGCAAGGGACAACATTCATCTGGTAAGCAAAACCCAGCAATGAAAGCATCACAGAAATTCATTTCACTTCGAAAGCATGAAAGGCTCGCCTTGCTTTAATCTTCTCAAGAGTTTCTTACATCTGCAAGAAAATCTGAATTTTTGAACCGAACCTCCTAGGAGTTGATTAAGCACTCACTTGGCATGAGTATCGATGAATTTTGCGGCAGTGCTGGCCACCAAAATGTCACACCCTAACGCAATCTCGAAGCCAGCTGTAATGCAATGGCCATTTATTGCGCCAATTATAGGCTTCCGACATTTTTGCATTTGTGCCAAAGTGTCGGTCGCCTCGGTCTTCACATCGCCCTTGAACACATCTGCTGCTGCAGTCAGATCCTGCAAAAAAAATTAAGAATTGTCTTTAGCAACCAACAAGCTTTCTTTACAAAACAATTCTTCAACTGCACTGTCTTTTAGCAACCGCTTTTTCAGGTCTCAAATCCACGGTAACCATTGCTAAGACGAAAGGAAACATCATCAGCGTGTGGGGATAGTAAAGAAATTACCACTCCAGCGGAGAAAGCTCTCCCAGCACCCGTAAGAATTATAACTCTGACATCTGGATCCTCATCCAGTCGAGTGAAAGTGAAAGCCAGGTTTACAAGCATGTCACGAGAGAGGGCATTCAGTGCCTGCGGCCTGTTCAGAGTAATAGTTGCGATTCCATTACTGGTTTTCTCCACCAAGATTAGCTTCTCCTTGTCACTAGCCATGGTTGAAGACCCCTGCAAGTTCTGTGAAGCTGTATAATGTTTATCAGAAAACAATACCTTTGACCGCATTTCAGTCCATTTATATACAATCTAAGAATTGCATCCTGGAGTTGGTGATCAAAGAGAAGACATTTGAATCATCTGGAGTGAGATGATTGACTAACACTAGCTTCATTTCTTACCATCTGCTACTTTATTCGTCAACACAAATAAAAAATTATTCCAAGCCATGGAACTGGAGGTGAAGACTAGCCAACACGAAAGCTAATTAATCTGAAGTTTCACAATCATAATAAGACACATGCCATGCTTAAGCACCAGAGTTCGACTCAAAGAATCAAAGCATCGCATGGCTTCTATTCGCAACAATTGAACAATCCTTGTTCCTCTTTCCTCCACAAATGCACTTCAAATATTTTACATTAACAGATCGTTGGTGCCTGCTTGAACTTCTAGATAGTCTTCAAGATTTTGAGATTTTAACGTATGGAAATTTCAGAAGGTGCTAAACACGTCCAGCAATACAACAACACCACGTCTTTACAAGATTCTATCAAAACAGAAGCGGCTAACAATGAATCAACATTTGTTAAATTCTACAAGTCAACATGGATTACGCTTGTCTTCGTTCCACACAAAAATCGATCTAAAAACGCTTGCAAAACGCTGATTTACTAAAATCCTCTTATGCTCCTAAACTACAATAGGAAGTAATCTCCAAAATAATGCATGTCGCGAACGAAACCTCACTCACTAAACCAATTAATATCCAATCAATCTGATCACATCCACGAATCGTCCACAAATACTCTCACCTCCAAACTCTACAACCTCACCCATTCGCACACACATACCACTTCAACAAGAAAGCAAAATCAATTCATGTCGCAAAAATAAAAAAAGCCAAATTATGTAGAATATCGCGGATATAAATCCATAGACTTGAAGATGACAAAGCAAAACAGAAATCACAATTCCGAGCTTACTTAAACCTTGAAGCAGCGAAGCGAGGACCTGAGAACATCAATAAAGTCGAAACAGAAAGAAGTCCAAACAAGCTTGTTACTAAACCGATCTCCACGTAACATCCTGTGCTCCCAGATGAACAATATTTCCAAGCTTAATGCGCCGAGTAAAGAACAGATCTATGATATAACACAAGTAAAACATGAAATCATAATCCCGAGCTTACTTGCGCCATGAAACAGCGAAGCGAGAACCTACCAACGTCTGAATCGGCAGAAACAGCCTTCCACTTAAACGATCTCCACATGCTGAACTTTCAGATGATCATTATTGTTTCCAAATTTTCTCCAAAATCAAGCACAGAATGGAAGAGAAAACAAGTGGAGCAGAGAATTGAAGCATGTAACAAGTAAAAACAAAGCAAAGCGAACCTTCCACTGGAGCGAACTCCACATTAACTACTCCGGGATGATCAATATTTCCAGATTTTCTCCGAAATGAAGCACGGATACAAGAGCAACACACTATTGAAGCGGAGAATTGGAACGTGTATCAAGCAAGCAAAGCAAAGTGAGTGCGCAACTTCTACTTCAACCTACAAAGCAAGAACGATTCATAAGTAGAAATTGACGAGCATCGCAATGAAGCCGAAAATCATATTCTAGATCTTACTCACATTTCGAAACAGCGAACCAATAACCTAACAACGTCCAATACCGCGAAACAGCAGTAACAACACAAATCTTCGCCTGAAGCGATCTCCACATCTTCCCCGAACGATCAACGTTTCCAAATTCACTAAAAAATAAAGCAAAGACGGAAAGGAATACACAACCGAAGCAGAGAATCGAAGCGAATACCAAGCAAGCAAACCGCGTGTCGTACCTACAAAATACTAGCGAGCGCAAACATTCACACCGGAGCGATCTCCACATAACCTACTCTCAAACAACCAACGACTCCAAGTCCGCCCCGAAACAAAACGAAAGCAAAAAACGCAACCGAAGCAGAGAATTGAAGCGCAAACAAAGCAAAAAGTATGTGCAAATTGCGACTTACCGGCAAAGAATCGCCGAGCAGAAACAGCCAAAGCGCGCCTTCTACTGCAGCGATCTCCACATCCGCTCCCCCCGAATGATCACCACCTCCTCACCTTCTCCAAAATGAACCACCGATACTAATGGAAAAAAACACAAGCAATTTAGAGAATTAGAGCTTCTCACAAGCAAGTGCGTGCGTGTGCGTTTTTTGTGTTCCACCTGCAAAAGTGTTGGTGAAGCCCATTTAGGCCGAGGTTTGGAGAAGATGAACTCAAAGGCGACACTGCTAATCATATCTACGGATGAGTACATGTGAGTTTGTTAGATCTATGTATTGTGGATGATGTTGGATCTAGGGTATACTAACGGGTTTAGGTATCTGAAGGACCAGTTTGAGTTTTTGAGAGTGTCGGATTTAGGTTTTGTGATGAATTGTGGTGTGACGGAATAAGGACGGTGAATAGAAAGGCGACACTGCGCATAGAACCGATTTCCATCCACCCAGTAGATGTGAGGAATTATAATCTACCGATTTTGGATAGTGTTGGTTTTTTGGGTGTAGTAACGGTTTTGGATGTGAGGTTTTAGGATGCCGGAGTTGTTCGAAGATGACGAGGGTGATCCTGTTGGGCCGCACCGCCCGCGCCCTCATCTTTCCACCGTGTGGGGAGTTTATCGTGTAGGGTGCAGGGGATGCTGTGCTTGTGTGGAATCTGCGGTGGGTGAAGATTTTAGGGTGTTTGTGAGGGCGGGTCTTGTTTGGCGTGGTGGAATGGGTTAGGTGTTAGCTTCTGGGAAGGTTGTTTTTTGGACAGAATTACTTTTGTTTTTGGTTTGGAGGTGGAGTGATTTGCATTATTGTTCTTTTGATGGTATCTAGTTTCAATGAAGCATCGTGATTTTGGATACCACATCAATCACCAATAAACATAAATGGTCTTGAGGGCTTATGGCCCATTAATCCCAATGCATACTCTATTGGAGCACACTTTTTTAACCAAGCCATGTCATATGTACGCCAAACTCATTCATATTTGTAAAAATATAATATTATAACTAGTTAAGGTTATAATTTCAATTGGTTATTCAGTTTCTCATCAAATAATATCATCAATTTTTTAAGAAATAATTAAGTTTAAGCCTTAAGGTGATGCATTTTATTTTATTTATTATGGTAACTTATAAATTTCACAATACATTTATTCTAAGTATACTTGCATTGCAAAGATGAATTCATGCAATCTTTATTGCTAACTTTGAAATTAAATTTAAATATTCTTTATTCTTTGTTAATATTATAATATTTTTAATATACTCTTGAAAATAAAAATGACATACAAGAATATTATTCTATTATGATTTTATGCAAAAAGAATTTAATTTCAATAAAAAATATCAATTACAAAGATGGAGGATAAAAAGTGATAAATTGCACAATAGTTTGCAGTATTATAATAATAGTACTAATACAATTCAAAGGAGGATGATGACAACATTGATATTAAACATAAATGACAACTTTTTACGGGTACAAACTACTACATATTAATTTTGTTTCTAATCCAGAGCTCGGCTATCAGCGTCTTTCCTTGAAAACACAACATTTGATTCCCATAGCCTACAACCATGACAAAGGCGAGTTTAGTCTTGTTGGAATTGGAGCTCTTGCCAGCACATCATCAAGATCATCACCTTCAAGAAGACACAGACAAGCTACAGTTAAAACAGTGCAAAGAATGTTCTTCTGAAGAATTTTTCTTTTAATTTGAAAGAATGTTCTTCCACCTCTGAGGCATTCGAAACAGCACTGGAATGAACAGCCTAAGATAGTATCAGGTCTATGATGAGCCTGATGCAAGTAGTTACACTCTAACCCACTTATTATCACACCTCGGGTCTCACCCCCTCTGTAATATAACAGCTTTGGAGTGTGACACCTGTACTGTGGCCAATCGTAAATGCCCACCTCAGCCCTAATTCTTAGAATATACCATAGATGTGAAAATAAGGAAAGTGACAAAAAGGGGGATAGACTCGTTAGAGTGTAACAGAAATGCCTCTCTGACGAGAAAAACTATCAATATCAAACAATTAGAAAAGAAGAGAGGTAGTTACCTTGGACTACTGGGATTATTGGTAATGCTGCTGAGATTGCTTGAATTTCTGGACCATGGTGTGGGATTGTTTGGCCGACCGGTGATCGAAGATTAAACCTGGACCTTCCAGCAACTGCGACTCCAATGGTTGTTATGGCAGCCAAAATTGTCACTGCAACTACCTGCGGATTGCAAACTTATTTCACATTAACAATCAGGCCAGTATGCACCACTTGTATGCTGATCTGTTCCCAAGATTCTAAAGAAAGCGGACCAATTTACAAAATTATAGAGAAGTTGCTGAGTTTTGAATCACGTACCTTCAAGGTATGATCAGAGATCTCCCAGACTCGGGGAGGAGCACACACGCTATACTTGCATCATGCAACAATAATCATCATAATTTAATATAATCATCACTAGAAACTTTGACAGGTTTAGCCGGGGCTAAACTAGGGTAGTTTAGCCTCCTCTTTAACCCCCCTTAGCACTATGTGAAAAATGAGGGGGGGCTTAATTTTTTGTACCATTAGCCCCCTTTTTGTACCACTAGCGGGGGCTAAAAACTCAAATAGCTGGGGCTAAAAACACAAATAGCCAGGGCCAAAAGAAGAGACTACAATTTAGCTAGGGCTAAACTCCCTTGTTTAGCCCCTCCAAGCCAGTCCAAGCCAGTTTAGCCCCGGGGGCTAAACTCTCCAAAGCTTCCAGTGCATCATAATTTAACATAGAAGTCCTCCATGAGGAGGGCCCTTTCCTAGAAGAGAAATTCAAAGACTGATCACAAATCTTGATAATTAAGGGCTGTATTGTAGCTCAATGACATGTAGAATTACGTAGAACCAATTTGTCCTTGACCATGCATGAACATATTAGGTGTGGGATACACATTAAAAATTCAAGTTCTTACAAGTAACATACCAGATGCTTATACTGGCGGCCTCATTAGACTTCAGCTCCGCATGAGCACCAGGGATTAGGAAACTCAGAGAGCAGATCAGTAGGAGAATCGAATTGTGCTCCTGCAGATGACGAGCTGGTTTTAACTTCAATCCTGTCACCCCTTTAGCGCCGAGTAGAACGAGAGGTGCAAGAACAGTATCTAGATGACCTGCAATGGCTTCACCAGGAGGAAGTCTTTCTGTCATGAGGATCTGCACATTACATATCCATGGTAACGGATGATCAGACAACATCTAAGATCTAGGTGCAGTATTGATTAACAACTAATAGAGAACGTGATTGCTTTTGATTGAACACGGTTTTTAAGAGATGCATGGAATTACCTGGCCACGTTTTATGCCGCTGCAGATGTTGATGAAATAACTCAGATGGAGGCCAGACCATGCCCAAATCGCGTGGAAGAAGCTGCCCTGCCCCTTGATATGGAACGAGCCTTGATTCTTTGATAATCAAGTACATTATACACTTCAGGATTGATTCAAAAGTACGAAGCTTCAAAGTCAGCTATCACGATCTTCCGTGGAAAGGAACAATTTAAGACGTGAATATTAGGCAGGTTTAAGATGATTTACCTGGTTTTGCAAACTCCCATCACAGTGAGCGTGCGCCATGCCGAACACTCTGCTTAGTGAAGGATCCGAACGCTCTTGTCAGCTACACAGGCTAGAGTAAATGGATGCGCCCCTGTAAATGGATCCACAGATAATTGAATTTAGTATTTACAGACACGACCAAAGGTCAATTGAACACATAGAAATGGTCATAGTACATGGGATTATCTACAGATTAGAGTTGGGAGTTGCAACTTGACGAGCAGTTTTTCAATCCACACAGTTTGGGACACGAAATTTCGATTTGGAAACTGTAATTTGCTAACGTATTCGCAAAATATGTGCAGAGGTATACTTTTGCAAACCGGACAGGGGACATCGACGTCTACAGTTCGGTTATTAATATTAAGGAAATGGGAAGTTGAGTTGAGGTGAACACTCGATGAAGCGTGACCATCAATCGAAATTCAGGCCATCTAGAACCAAGCACCATCTAGACGAAATCTACAGATCATCCTGGTCATCCCATTTGCATGCACCCTTTCTCTTCCGGCCCCGCTCTATCTCCCTCCCTTCCTCCGATCACAAAAAAACAATACCAAATAAAACAGCTCCAGTCGATTCAAGCGGGACCTAAACATATACTAGAAGATTGCATTACTTGTCACTATTAAACACTATCATCTTGTTTAAAGTAACACATTCAACAGAAAAGACCTTGAAAAGATCAAGACATTCAAACGATCGACATGTTCGGTATTAACGGTGACAAATATACTATCCAGTTCACTAGAGAGAAACAATTTTGATTTTGAGAGATAGACAACGTCTGGCCTATTGGGAAGGTCACTGATATTGCTGAATGAAACTCTACAAGATCAAGACATTTAAACGATCGACATGTTCAATAACAACGGTGACAGTAATATCCAGTTCACTAAGAGAGAAACAATTATGATTTTGAAAGGTAGACAAAATCTGGCCTATTAGGAAGGTCACTGATGCTGAATGAAACTCTAGAGACGAAAACGAAGACGAATTACTAGTGCTCTCCAGTTATGATAGCAGCCACCGAGTCGACTTTTCTGGCGACAAAATCTGGCGATAGCATTTCCCGTGTATTGTCTGCAGAGATCGACGGCAGAGCCATAATGTCAACAAGGTTGACAGAGCATCGTGACCGTCCGTTCATTCCAGCCTACTGTTCACTCTCCATAGATGCCCAGCAAACACTGTTCAGCCCTGCGTTCGGGAGGTGAACAGTGTTCGGGAGTGAACAGTGTTTGGCCGGAGCGAACAGTGTTTGGGAATGAACAGTGTTCGGGAGTGAACAGTGTTGGCCGGAGCGAACAGTGTTTGGGAATGAACAGTGTTCGGGAGTGAACAGTGTTGGCCGGAGCGAACAGTGTTTGGGAATGATTCGGGAGTGAACAGTCTTCGGGCCCAGTCTTAGACGGTGGACGGTTAGAGCATCTGAACCGAGAGGCAGGAGGGTTATACTACCGAGAAGCAAATGAAGGAGTTAGTAAATATGAAAGCTTATATCTATTATATTAAATGCAGAGTGTTATGATTCAATGTCACCACAAAATCCCTGTCACAAAATCTGTCTCGTTTTCATCCAAGTCTTCCATTCCTCAATCATCATCCAATATCTCATCATATATCATTTTCATTCATTTGCATGTTTTGTTGACCATATTCATTTATACACAATTTTTTTAAATTTTGTTTTTAACCCCTAACTATCCTTAAAACCCAAAATGGGTTTTTGCACTTTCGGGCAGCCCAGATGGAGGGGTTAAAAGTAATATTTTTTTTCAAGATTTTTACTGGATGCTCCCTTTACGGTAAGGTCTTTGTAGTAAAATTTTTGAAGCCAAATTCCAATTTTAGAACCTTCATCTAGAAATTTTAGGTTTCAAATCCAAAACGGGCAGTCTAAAATTAGGTCTTTTTACAAAAACAAAAATTGAAATATGTTCATAACCAAATCACTATTCAAATTCCATAGTGACCCAACTCAAAAAGTTTACCAATTTTACAAGGGCAGCCTCCAAAACTTACAAAGACAAGCTTCAAAGTTTTTAGTAATTTTTGAATTTTTCCTTTAAAAATTTGTCAAAATTCGAGATTTTTGAATTTTTGAATTTTTTTTTCTTCTGAAAATCACAAATTTATGAAGGTACCAACTCACCGTTCAATTTTTCTTTAGCTCACAAATTGTTTTTGTAATGCATGTTTTACTATTTTGTCAATTTTATACCTTCTTATAGAAAATAATTTTTATGAAGGTCTAAAAAGCGTTTTTTTGGCCTAAATTTTTGCATGAGCATACCTAATCTAGTTAGCTACATGGAAAAAAATGTGACCAAAATTTTTGAAGTAATAATCATCAAGTCTCCCTTTGGCCCATTTGCACCATGCCTCTCGGCCAAGGCCCAAAAAAATATCTGCTGAAACTTTGAACACTACGATCTCACTAATGAAAAACATCCAACAGTTGAAATTTGAATCAGTTCTTCCAAGTAGGGTTAGGTACAAGATCTTACGGTTGAATTTCCAAAAAAAGATAAATAAATTGTTTCATATCGTCGGGAGGGCATAGTAGTAAAAAATGGCAGTTTTGAGGATTCAAGCTCTCAAAAACACAAGGAAATTTAGGGGTTAATCAACATTTTTGCATTAGTGTCTATGTTTCTTGATCATTTGTTTCTTTTTAGTTTTATATTGTATTGCAACACAAGTTTTTGCTAATATCTAGATTCTCAGCCAATATGTACTAGCTAATAACTACATTAGCTAATCACTATATTTGTTAATCCTTAATAGGTTGTGACCATTTCTCACCAAAAATACTCCAAAATTGATTGTTTCACATTCAAGAGTAAACAAACCAAGTCTAAAGCTTTCTTTCCAATATCTAAGCATAGGACCTGACTTCATATTTCTAGAAAATCATGTACAAAAAATTTCAATAAATTTGACCACGTGGATTAGAAAAGTATAGAGTTTGAAGTAAGAAACATTGTTTTTTGTTATTCATTTCAAACATGATCATAGGGATTAATCACTAGATTAGTTAGTTACTAGATTCGTTAATCACTTGACGTGTTTTATACCTTAAATTACCTTCATTTGAGTTTTTTTCATTATTAAAGGTTTTTTCTACTTATTTAATTTTCATATAAATTTCTATTTATAATTTTTATATTTAATATTTTATCAAGGTATCTTGTATATTTAAATTTTTTACTAGTTTTAATTTACTTCTTTTGTTATTATGTTTTGAATGAAAATTTTCTTCATTGAAATAAGGAATAATATAAAAATGATGAAATGATTTTTTTTTATTATTATTATGTTACAAGAAGTATAATGAACTATACATTGTGTATTATAACAAATAGTTTAAAAGATATATAATTAATTAACTTGGAAAGTTTGATTGGGCTCTTTATATCTAATGATATTTCCTTTTGTATTCTGAATTAATATTTGGTGCAGCAATCATAGATGAGATCCATCTTTTGCATGGTGGCCAAATTTTCCTCTAATTATGAATTTTCTTCATGAAGTGTTTTTGTGATATAAATTGTTCTATAATTTTAAATTATGACAACATCTTTTCAATGATAGTTTTTAACATTAGTTATTTAAATAATATGTAAGGTGAAAAGTTGGAGTTATAGATAAAAACATGTGATGACCATAGTTCATAATATCTTAGGTAGACTCCAACTCAAAATGATGAAAGACCAAGTAGCTATTCAAATTCTCGAAATATTTTCTTATTGGCAATTCCAAGCAACATATTGTCCATACCATTCAACTACTACATTGAAAATTGCTTGTGCTATTTTGAACTTTTATTTCTACATATTAGCACAAGACTCTTTGCAAAATAATTGTAAAGTTTTTGACATTGTTCTTACATACTTTTTTTGTCCTCCAACAAATGTCAAACCTTAATTGTGCTCACTTTCCACATACTGTACATGATAATTCCATACCATAATAGAAAATCATAATTTAAATTTTATAGCTAGTCTAAAGAGCTTTGTGCAATCTGCGGTGAATGTTTCATTCAAATTGACTTTGAAATTTTGACATCGCCTTTAAAACGTATGTACATGAACGATCATATCTTTAACCATGTAAGTCTATGCACTTGAGATTATGATTCAATCTAAAATATGCATCTTAATAACTATACTCCAACTTTTACTCTTGCACTTTTAGTATTCACCAAGAACTAAACTTTTAAAGTTTGATCACTCTTTGTAGTGACTTACTCTTCTTCGTACTCAAATTTGCCCCTTCATGAGTGGTTAAGATGTTTAAAGTAGAAACTAGGTGCAAAAATTCTGGGCGTAGCTATAGCTTGTAGCGGTCTCGCTGCTCCATAGGTTGAGCGCATTATATTTGTCTTCATATTTCTTAACCATAAAATTCAAAATCTTGCACTTCTTTGCGCTTGGTTTTTCCTTGCAGAAATAAAGCTTATTCCTTGTGTAAAATAAAATAAAAACATAAAATAATAAAATAATAAAAAATAAACAAACAAGTAAATGAATAAATAAATAAATAAACCCAGAGTTCTGATCCTAAACCCTAAAAACCGATCGCTATGGCCATCGTCTCGAGACTTCGGGACATCGAATTTCCGAGACCGTAAGAATTTGATGATGAATTTGGATCTTAAATAATGGTTGCATGCAGCTCGCATGTTTTTTTTGTGAGCTTATTCCATTCAGTTGCAATTTTCCTCTGGAATTTCTAGAGTGAGCATGCGCTGTGGCGGTTCGAATTTGTGGTGATTGCGGTCCAGAGCGCCTGAAGTTCAGGATGGATCCGTTTATGAACGGTTTGTGTAGCACAGGAGGAATCTGGTGGTTAGTTCTTGTGAGCGGCATGTCGGCTGAGGTATGAGATCCATGCACATTGTGATGCGGAGACATTCCTTCTATGCTCGTAAGGTAAGCAATCAAGACCGGCGATGTCGTATTTTCTTTTTATCCATTGTGTGGTTATGGAGTTTGATGTAACGGGCTTGATAGGCCTCAATTGATGTTTAGAGAGTTAAAAGGGAGGCTTCTCTGGCGCCCTGCGATCTGTTTCATCAAATGCAGTATTATGTTCTCAGTGTCGGCTCCAATGCCGGGTTCACACTTATGCGGATTCACTGGCGATTCCGGAGCATCGGTTCCTTATGCTAAAGAGTCTGGTGAAGGAGTTCGTCGAATTAGCTGGTCGAGGAGGCGTTCTACAATTTAGTTCCGGCACTTCAGAGGTACGTCGTGTGCACTTTGTTAGTCTGCATTTTATTGTAATGGTTCTTTTTTGGAGGCAGCGTTTGGCAATTCGTGTCTGATGATGGAAGGTCCTTAAAGCCTCACGGAATTAGTTGTGCAACTGCTGTGAGGGCTTAGTTGTGAAGAATCACACGTGAGGGTCAGCGTACCAGAAGATATGTAGAACTGGCGCAACGTGAAGCCTTGAAGAGAAACCTGGTCTTCATTAGAAACGGGTTAGACACAAAGATTCATCAGTATCACATTAGGAACCAGCGTTCTTGATTGAATCACAAAAGAGCCCAGTATTCTTGCTTCTCGAGAGACATTACTACTCTGAGGCTTCACTTTGCGTCTACATAGTTTAGAAAGTCCGGTTTTATATGGAACCTCCGGCAAATGAGAAACACGAATGATAATAAGAACCGATTATGTACAGAAAAGAATTTACCACAGACTGAAGGGTAAAGCTCATGTCATGTTGTCCACACAAAACGAGTGGAACTTCCATAATCAACCACAGCTATCTAATCAAAATCCACACATGTATATTTTTCTTCTTAAGCGCTGTCATCACACAGTATTTAACTTAATTCTACAACCATGATAAGGGCGAGTTAAGCCTTGATGGGATCGGTGCTCTTGCCAGCACATCGTCAATGTCTTCGCCTGCAAGAAGACACAGACAAGGATGTTTTAGAATCTTAGTCTGCTCAAAGAATGTTAATTCAGAGGATCTTTCTCTTGAAGATGGTTCAGATGTTAAAATGCTCTCACATTCTTTGAATAAAATTCGAACAAGCTGCATCCGAATGAAGAATGTCAGGCACATGGACTAAGACGTCTCTCACAGAAAATCCGCCATGGCCATTACACACCTTTGGTATCCACAGAAGACTAATAAGAGAGTACCGTTACCTTGGACTTCTGGGATTATAGGGAGTGCCGGAACAGGTGCTGGAATGTCTGGAACATCTGCTTGGATTTCTGGGAATTGCTGCTGACAATTGATGACCCTTCGAGCAACTGCAACTCCGATGACTATCACAGCGGCCAATATCGTCACTGCAGCTGCCTGTTCCAAACATCCAAATAAAGATTCCAATACCCTCCTATGCCATTTTTAGCAAATGTTTTGAACAACAACCCAGGGTGAAGATGGACCTAAAACATGAGAAAAAATGAGAAATTCCTTTTGACGTTTTAGGGTTACTATGCACACGAGTATAGAACAGTTCACGCGGTTGTTCTCAAGACTGCAATAAATACTGACCTAACCAGAAAATTTAGCTGGGTTCTTCACTATATTACAGTTTTAAACTCACGTACCGTTAATGTATGGTCATGGATCTCCCAGGCATGTGGAACAGCACAAATGCTACACATGCAACACACGAGGATAAGCCTCAAACTTGTTAACACAGAATTGCAGGATGAGCCTCAAACTTGAAGAGTAACCCAGAGGCTGACAAGCACAATCAATCTGAATCATGGGAAGTATTACGGCTCATGATCTATTTGTACTACTGACAAAAAAAAATGGAATTCGAAATAGAATGTTACGAATATGAACATACCGGTCTAAACGCACAAATTTGACATCAAGTCTTAAATGAACTTACCAGCTTTGAATGCTAACTTCATTCGACTGACGCTCGGCATGAGCACCAGTGCTTAGGAGACTCGTAGAGAAGGTCACCAGGAGAATTGCATGGCGACCTGGATGACAAACCGACTTAACGGGGCTTCGGAGATTTCCCTGTGCGCCTAGTAAAGTGAGTACAATCATGAATAGATCTGCGATGGTTCCACCGAGAGAAATTCTTCCTGTTATCAGGATCTGCACATGGTAATATCATGGCCATGGACGTTCAGGCAACATCGTAGATCAAGGTACATACTCAACTGCATTTCAGTTTTCAACGAATTGAGGAAGTGATTGCTTCATCGTCTAAGAGATGCTGTAATTTACCTGGCTGCATTTTATGCTGATGAAGAGGCTCAGAAGGAGATTATACGATCCGAAGTAGTTCAGCCCTTTCATGTGGGTCCAGTTCTGAGTCTTCAAAAATCAATTTCATTGTGCACTTTACGATTGAATGTTTACATGTCCGAAGCGTAAAAATCTGCAAGCTATCCCCCATTTAATAAGTAAGAATCAAAAGAAATGATCTACCTGGTTTAGCAGGATCTGTCGTGTCCCATCACGGTTCACTCGTGCCATGTCGGTTTTATGCTTGCTGGAGGAATTAGATGCCTTCAGAGTCGTTTCAACGGCCCGCGATACGTTATCGATGTCCTCTATTATCCATCATAAAAGAAACTTCTTAGTGTACAGACAGGTAATTGGACAACAAGTTCGAGGCACTCGAAGATCAATCTCACACTGGTCTAATATGGTCATGATGTATAGGGATTCCAGAGAGTAGAGTAGTAAACCACGAGCTCTTTGAGTAGACTAAGGACGGAATAAGAATGTTAAAATTCACAGTTGGGACAAGCTGATAATCTCGACACGGAATCTCTTTAATTGCAAACGTATCACTTGAGCTGCAGAAAATGACGTCCAGACAAATTCTTGGCGAACAGGACAAAGGATGCCTTTCTGTCGTAGGAGACTGAGGTGTTCGATTCGGTGATAAGAGAATGGATATCAGTCATATTACTTAGAGTACTCCTCCGTGAATCGCAGAATCCAAAGTTATTTTTCAAACGATAATTTTGTTCGACAGCAACATTGAGGAGTTTGAACAGAATCTCTCCTAAGCTAGACTCTCCTTCTGAATCAGTAGTACTGATCGAAGTGAAACTGTCTAAATTACTACAAGAGTTGACAATGAATTAGATAGCTTCTAGCAGATCCAGAAGGCCAGTGATACTCCATATTACTCTGTATCCTCCGTAACTAAATCAAGTACGCCACAGTATGGCAGGAGTCGGCGAGGTAGCACTGCACAACATGAGCCACCAATAGCACACATTTCGCCACATTAGCACATCTCACGATGTTTTTTTCATGAATTTGGTTACACTTTGGTTAACTTTTGGAGGTTGCCCCACGCCGATGAAAGCTGATCTTGATATGTAACCGTGCCAAAAACTGTGCGCGGCAATGTCATGAGTCATTGAGCAGGAGATCAGCAGGGATAAGAGAAGATTTGGAGATGCCTAAAGTTCTGAATTAGCAATCGGGCAGTCGCTACTCTGTTACACCCCCTCTCTGAAATGAGTCAAACCCGGAAGCACCCACTTGGGCACTCAGGTGTTTCAGAGAGAAGTCAAGTGGTCGAAGATCAGAAGAAGGTGATTGACACTCAGGTTGAGAAGAAGGTACGAGATTGCCTTCTAGTAAGGCACTCACTTGGTTTAAAGTATAGAAAGTGCTTGTCCCTTACTGAAGAAGGTGGTCGACACTAGATGTGGTTCGTAGAGAGGAAGGCGAGTTTCTCTCACAGAATGGGGTGATAGACACTCACGTGATGGTTCGAAGAGAAGGAGGCTATTGTGTCGGTCCCTCGCAGAAGAAGGTGGTTCAGATGAGAAGGCGATCAAAGAAACAGGCTCGTAAAGGGGAAGGCCCCAATGATTGGCTCGTCATGTTACTTGGCTCTACAAAATTCACTCCAGAAACAACATCGACGCTTAACTATATATGGTTATATCAAGGCCAACTCCGTTAAATTGTAGCCGTTATCTTGTAGAGTAAGTTTTGACAAAGTACTCTACAATATAATGGCGATGGGATTGGCCGATGTAACCAATATGGCGACGTTGCTTACCACTTTACCACTTCAATATGCCTCTAAAACTAATCCCATGCCTGCCCACCAACACTGAGACGACACACCGCGGTGAGACTGACAACGCTGAGAAGGGTAAGTGATCCCGCAAGGTCTTCACTATACATGAAACTCAAGCGAGCTCAAACATGAAAATCAACTAGCTCCCACCATTCCACCATAAATAAAATGAGCCAACTCTAAAGCATACCTTTGTTCATCAGCCTGTCTACTTGCTCGCCTACTTGCTCTACACGACTAAAATCCAATATGCTACCAGTGGTGAAATCGGGTTTGCAAGCAAGTGAGTACGATCATTACCTCAAATCAATTTCCTGAAGATTATCGAGAGAATTTTCTCTTGCTTCACACAAACAATGTACTCATGAAGATGGAGAGGTGGACCTAGATCTGTATTTAAACACCGCCAAGAGTCCTGGTACTATGAGCCATTGAGGCTTTAGGTACGTCATAAGTACCATCAACGTAGATTCCACATAGACCGGGGACCCAGCCCGTAGAAATAATCAATCAACATCGAATCTGGCAAAATCCCTTTCCACAAAAAAGCTCATCTTGACCATTTGAAGAAACAGTTATCGACGGCATAGATGTGAAGATCGAGCATTTCTGACGTTAGCCCCAGAAGGTCTTTCAACCTTTTTTGACGAGGAAAACTACTAATCACGGGGGGCCCTGGAACTTCCAAGCCACCATGTATGTATTGCTGGACCATTTTCGGCAAAGCTCCGCTCCATCCTTAAGTAGACGAAGCTACAGTTTTACCAATACCATGATCTTTGGTCCTTATCTTTGGGAAGAGCATAATTACTGCATGTACAGTAATCATTTCCAATCAGCTCTGTTCAGGTGGTCATAACCTGACTCGCCCTTTTGGGTTGTAACATATTCTGACGACGTCGCTTTCCTAACCCAGTCCCAAGTTCATCGTTTTCAACTAGTTAGCTAAACAGACAACTTGTCTCGACGACGCACATGCGAAGATTGGCGTAGATGCGGAGAATTTTGCTGATGCAGTACCCCGGGATGATGCCCATGAGCAAAGCGAATCTAGTTAAGGTGCAACTCACAGCATAGGGTTGAGAGGCACAGTTGGACTTCCTGTCGTAAAGGATTCTACACTGTGCAACTATACCCCACCATGAGCCGTTCCCTGACCACTTCAAGCAATGTTCAAGATATTAAAGCAAGTTGCACTGAAGATTCTTTGTCTGCTTTTCTTCTTCTTTGGAAGCTCTCTCCTGGAAATCCTTGCCGACGGCAAACAACCCTTATTGTGTCGGATTCTTTTTTTATCCATGACAATCGCTTTAGCAGGAGGTACCGTACTAGCACACAGTTTGAAGACGCTACGTGAACCTTAGGTGGCACAGCCGATGGCTCTGCAACATCTGTGCTCTCTGTGTTACAGTTTTCGGCACTCTAAAGTGGGCCTTAGTCATCGTCTTGTCCAGTAGAACTTGTCATTTATTGGATTTTAAATGTTAGTTTTATTGTCTGTATCTTTGGGCTATCTTAAGGCCCACTTTGCATTACAGGCAATTACAAGGGAAAGTTGGCAAAGAGTGGAGGTGTATTTATTATATGCCACATCATCTCAAGTTATAAGAAACATACATGGTGGGGATAAGAGTTCAGAATAGTTTGAAAGAGAGCATAGAAAAAGTTCAAATTTGAGGGCATACCAACCAAACTTCATGGTAGAGACTTCTTGCCATTCAAGAACATTGAGGATTTCTTTCCATTCATGAAGCATAGAGTAAACTATTGCCATTAAGAGAAGGTACAAGAAGAAATTGCAACAATTTAGCCTATATTTGCTTCAAGGGGAGAGCACAATAAAGTGGACCACAAAGTGCAAAATGTGACCATTAACAAGTGAATATGAAGTGTGCTGTTTTTGAAGGCTCAAAGCTGATTTTGAGGATTTTGGTGTAGTTTTTGAGCATTTTAGTCACTTTCTAAGGTGTCATAAGGTATCTTACACAAACCTTCATAAAAAGAACATTCTGAATTGAAACTAAATTTGACCACTAGTTCTAAATCATGAAAATGAACTTTTCCAAAATCTTGATTTCTTCATTTGGGGCCCTCTATTGTCTTTAGATGATGTTGTTTTCAATTTAAAAAACAATCTTCGGTGAAAAAAAAGTGACAAAAAGTATCGCGGAAAAAACCCTCTTAAAAAGCATTCTTGCGATACTTTTGGAACCCTAAATCAATCAATGAGTATATGAATTGACTATTTTAGAATACCTTTTAAACATACGGAGAGCCCCGCGAAATTAAAAGTGATTTCGGACAAAATCCTAAACCGTTTTGTTTACTTTTCCAAATGAGTCTATTCACTTTGCCCGAGTTCCACGTCTCCGTTTTCCATTGTAAACTCAATGTCCTCTTTCGCAACTTTGGGAAGTAACTGTTGAAGGAGATCAAGTCTACTTTCCGTATCCCAAACTCAATCTTGCATCGACATAATATAGATCCCACTTTCCTTAGTGTTTACAGAAGGGGCTGAAATTGGTGAAAAGATAAGCACTTTTTTGGTTCACTTTATTGTGCTTCTCCCCTTCAGAGAATGTTAACTCTCCTTGGTCAAGTTAACCTCAAATGCAACAACGACCATTTTAATGGCCAAAATGCATGCACATCCAAACCATCCACAAGAAGAAATGGATGAAATCATCCTTGTAGTTTGTACAAATGAACAAACACTATCACTAATTATTTCTTACACATTTTGTACACACTCCTCACATGCGTAACTCACAAAATACTACTTTTCGATTTTTCTAATCGTTACAACAAGTACATACTCGTCACTGAACAAGCTTTTTAGTAGACTTGTAGTCTGGACAGGTTCGTTTGTAGGTTGGACAGGTTTTCTCATGTGCTCGACTTCGTGTAAAATCTTCACTGGGTGATGTCGTTCAAAGGCCTCAAAAAGGCTCCGCCGACGTTTCTATGTTTTAACAGTGGACACGACCGTCTCCTGCCGTGCACAATGAGTTGTGCATTGTTGGAGGGACTCCTTGCATCGCGCGGAGGAAAAGTCTACAGAAAAATAGCTCGCAGCTTAACTCATCACGTGACAGGGAGACGTGTACTCACACAATTTCATTTGAACATTCTCAGAAGCGAATATCAGACTAGGCTCAAACACAGCCACGCCGCTCAAGTTTGCAGCCGCCTCAGTTGAGCCAGCTCCAAGGCCCTGGCCATCACCTTAAGTAGCATTGATCCAAGATGTCAGGAAAGCGGGCCCAGTTGAATCATCTAGAACGGCGTACAGACAGTCCATCTTTGGAAGATCCGACTCACTATCAAGTTTCAGCTCTTTTATTCATAGTGTTTCTTTTTCCATGCCGGTCCCTTCTTTTGGGCCATGTCATCTCTGTTTCAATCTGCAGACCACCTCGAGTCCAGCTCTGTGCCATTCATTAAAATTATTAAAAAACTGATGCGAGGTCAATGCCATAGAAAGGACGTGAGCACTGCTGGATCAGTCACGACGTAGGGTTCAGCAACCTGTTGCACGTCTCTAAGGTCAACCATTACAACATGAATCATAGTGGCGAACAATAAACAAACAACAAGTTCAGGTTGATAGACAACAGGAGTACCTACATTCACAAGAAAATCATAGACATCGAAAACGAAAATGGATAAGAAAGGCAAAGTTCTCTATTACAACAAAGAAAAGCAACCTGCAAACAAAGACTTAGATAAAATAAAGGAGACCAGATAAAGATGGAAAAATGTGGAGTGCGACTCCGGAGAATGCGCAAAAGATGGGTGACCAAGCTGGGAGACAACCCTATGAGAATCCCAAGACAAAGATGAAACTGGAAGAACCCAACTCGGCAGCCTCGACTTAGGCCTTCAACAAGTGGGTCCTATCTGAAAGATGATGTGATCTGGCCTACATATCAAATAATTTACGTATCAGATAATATACTTCATATGAGTCGGCATAGCAGAGCTGAACACAATGTACAAGAGTGTCAATTACGTCATGAACCTTAAAGTAAAATTCAAGGACTGTGCATTCGTACGCTATGGCCAGGCTGAAACTTAAATCTAGAGTGACTCTGTTTCTGCTAGGTGTACCAAGAGCCCGTGATCTGGACTAAGATAGGTCAATGCCATAGCGGTATTTTACTTTTGTGGTTGGATCATATGCTTGCACACCCAGAAGTCTAGAATGAACAGACTCTTGATTTACAGCATCACTAAAGAGACCAATGTTCAGCTTGTTCCTCGAGAACTATTCGTGGCTTTAGGCTTGGCCATGGATCTGTACATGATTGAGATGTCTGGTTATTCGGTGCTCCCGACATATGTTGATAGTAAGAAACCTGAATGATAATTAATAAACAGATGACAGAAAAGTATTCACCACAAACTCATTGGTGTATACTGCTTTCACGAGCGCCTGAATTCGATTTTTTATTCTCCGTTCCAGATTGATCAAATATATAACTCATGAGGAATCTGGTAGTTGATTTCCATGAGTTGCACACACATGCCAGGCATGAGGCATACACCGTGATGCGGTCTTGATCGCATTGTTACGATTGATTTCCTTAAATATCAATTGAGAGACTGTGCAGCTTGATGCAAGGGGCGTTGGTTAACCTCATTTACTGTAACTTCGTTTACATCAAACGCAGTACAATGTCCTCAGTATATATCTGCGCCATTGGCTGATTCTTAAATCAGGACTCACGCATGATTAGATGTAGTAGTTTTTTCTTGGTGAAGATGTCCCTCTAAGCTGGTCAGGAGACCTTCTAAAATTTGGTCGAGATATACTCTTGCCCTGAGGCTTGGCAGGTCTGGTTTTGTGGAGTCCCGCACGTAGTCAAGAAAATTGGATGATCTGACAAGATAATTATGCACAAGATAATTATCACAAGAAGCAACAAGCGCTTTATGAAGTCAAGCAAATTACAGGAGGATCACCATGTTCCCAGCTATGACCTTGCAATATGATGTATAGCAATTGCACAGAGCATTGAGACCATAATGGAAAAATATTAATGGCAGAACAGTTAAGTACTCAAAGATTTAGGCAATCGGTGGTAGAACCAAATAGAACTCTGGACCTACTGACAAGGGTGCAGCTTATGACGATGACTAGGTAATGTGTTTCAGGCCCGCCGGGCCTTCGGCCATTATCAGTCGGAATCATAACCCACATGGAAAAACAAAAACAAAAACAAGTAGCTAAACTGGCGGGATATGGATGATGCTTGCACTTGTAGATGCAAAGTGATAGATTGAGAGTCAAAGTGGCTGAGCTGCTGGAAGAGACGATTGAGTTCGCAGAACCAGTTTCCTCACGCCTTAAAAATTCATATCCATGCGACCGATGCTTCGGGTGTCTTCCTTGTCACATTAAAATTGTCGGTTCCATTCTACAACCAACCCAAAGGCGAGTTGCGCCTGCCAGGAACAGGAGCCCTTGCCATCACAGCATCAAAGTCATTACCTGCAGAACAGAGGCATACCGAAACAGTACAATCCAGATTCCTTAGTACCAAATTACAGACCAGAATTCATCAACCATAATAACAAAAGCAAGATGAAAGGATCATGGAATGTTTCTCGAAACATCTTTATCTCGAATTTAGTATGCAAATTGATAAAGCATGTTCGCCTCGACCAAGTCCGAAGTCCCTTCAAATCAGAATTTCTAGCAAAGTTCATGAGCCCATGAGGGAAAATATGAATGGCAAACGAAAATATAGGGACGAAAACAATTGAAACCAAATCCACTGCTTGAGATAAGAGACATTACCTTCGACAAACGGGTAAAGCGGGAGTGCTGGTTCAGCTTCTGCGGCAGGTTCTTCGACTTGTTCTTCATTTGGTCCCTCGTTTGGTTCCTGGACTGGTGACCAATAATTGAACATCCTTCTGACAACATAGGCTCCTCTGAGGATGAGCAAGCCAAGCACAAGCGCTATTGCTGCGGTCTGCAGAATGCACAGAGCTTCAGTCTGTCAAACGTGCCAATACAATAGAACTTGAATCCTAGTGGCTCTGCAGCCAACAAATACGTTAAGGCCGCTACCCAAAAAGATCAACAAAATCATTGGGCCCTCAATTTCATTTTATTGTTGTTTGTACGTACCTTGACAATAAAATGTATCTCCCAGTTACTGGGATCGGCGTATGTCCTGCATATTTACACGTAAGCAGGAAGTCAGAAGAATATTGGACTTTTGGAAATCCAGTTTCAAGCGTACGCTCTCCAAGTGAAGAGATATTCGTATTATAGATGGGATCGATCGAGGATGAGACACTAAAATCCTAATCATCAGCATTGCAGAATCAAACTAGCCCGAAGCTCAGAAGATGCATTTACTAGAAGCGAATTAGAAATAGTATTATTGTGTCACTCTAAACAGAATAACCTGATATCACAAATATAAGAACTACAGGCCTAGGACCTACCAGCTCTGAAAGTCCTCATTCCGATTACCAGCATGGGCACCATTGATCATCAAAGCCAAACAGCAAGGCCAGAGAAACTGTCAGCAACCACGAAGCTGAGTCAGAAGTCAAATTGAAATAGAGACGGTTATCGCTGATGTTACATAACTTATACCTAAACTATCGGATAGAATACCAATCCGGCGAAATTTTCCCCATCGGCCGAAAGAAATTTGCATTTGATTTTGAAGTTGTGAAAACTATGATCCGTCATGACATGGCATATTGAGAGCCTGGCCAGTTAAGTTGATAACTTTCCTTCAAATTTAGTCTGAGAATGATTTTCTAACCAGCTATTTCCTGTATCGTGATAACCAGCGAAAGCATGAAATAGCTGGTTAGAAATTATTCTCAGACTAAACTTGAAGGAAAATTTTAGACTTTTCCTGTATCGCGATTAACCAGCTATTTCCTGTATGCGATAGAGAGGAAAAGTCTACCATGATGAGAAACAGGCACGAACCTGCAGATCGCCCTTCATACGAGTGTTGAAAGCCAGGTGAAAAATTGTTCCTGAAGAGATCATAAATGTTCAATTTGTAGGATAAGGTTTAATCTGGGGAATCAATTGCCTCGGTATATTGTTTGATGACATGTGATACAGTTATATCAATATAGCTCAGAACATGTACGAAGCATAATATCCTACCTTTGCTCTGTTGCACTTTACTCTAGAAGAATATCTCAAGTTAGATAATTAGGAAAAATGTAAGAATTTCACGAAACACGGTCAGATGGCAAGACGCACTTGACCTGGAAGGCATATCCTATATTGTATTGTATAAAAGAGTGAGGACAGGCTACAGCAGATATGCAATATATAAATACAAACATTTACCTTTCATCGAAGTTAGAGCGAGTAACCCCCAAAGTAGAACTACGATCTCTACGATGGCTTCGTGAGAGGTACTTCCTCTGATTAGCTGCACATTGACATGACGAGCATTTCCACGTGATTGAAGATTTGATGTGACCCATGATTTAAATCTTAATCAACAATTTTAATCTGATTAGGCTTGCCACTTGAGTCATTCAAATTTATTAATTACTTTCAATCGAAGAAGGGCAGATTCACCGTCAAAGAGCAATTACCTTGCTGAAATACATGGTGAAGAAGCTGCAAACTCACGTAACCCGTCCGCGCTCAGATGGAGAATCCGAAAGCTCAAAATATGATTGCCTTAGAGATATGGGATCGATTGAGGCGGCCTCCTGCACATCTCAAACTAAAGCTACGAATTCATGACTCACATCCTCCGACGCTACGACAATTTGAGAACGTGCACTTAGATTGCCAGGATCGATGAATTGTAAATTGAAAGCGAGTCGCGACGACTGACCAGAGTGCCTTTGGAGCAACTTGAAGATACAAATTGCTACACTGGACCATCACAACAATAGACACAAGTGACGGTGCGAACGAGTGACGCATTATTAACTGAGCGGAAGCTAATTAAAAGACAGGTAAGCCCCATTACGTAATCGGGTTCTAACCTTAAATGACGTGTATAGAATTAATTCAAGGTACTCTTCCCAATCAATCCAATCTGTGCTAGTGCTAGTTTATCAGCAAATAGTTGGAGCTCCCGTGCGAGATCTTCTCCCTGGTCGGCACTTTCACTTTCTGGAGACGTACGCCGCTTGCGCAAAGCGGTGCTCAGAGCATGCTCGTTCATTGTATTCGACGGACCACACCAGAGTGAGAGTTACCGGATTGTAACTGTTGCATGTAGTGGCCATTTGCAGGAATTAGAAGCGCCTGGTACTGCTCTCTGCACACACCTTCGTGCACACGATCGCACTGCTAGATCGGCAGTGCTTCAGCGGAGCAGACGATGACGACTGCAGAGGTCGCTCAAGGGGAGTCCAGCGGCTACCCGGGAGTACGGCAACGGCCTTGGGGTAAGTGGGCTGCGGAGACTGGCGACTGAGGAACTTTTGAGAAAGACAATTTTATTTGAGTGTGTACACGGGGTATACCAAGGGCCAGAACGTGCATTATACTTGCTGATTGAAGTGCAAATCGTTATTATTAGCCTGAGTTAGACTCAAACCTGCCCCACAAGTCCTTCGCACAAGACCTTCGCACTGGAACATGATAAGGACCTGACTTGACTTCAATCAAAACGTAAACGTTGCACCACTGTACACGTTACTACTAAACACAAGGATCCTCACGGCCACAACTACGATCCATCTACACTTGTGGCCGACGCATCGATCCTCCTCAGCACGCAGAAAGAACCCGACGTCAATCTTAACGCAAACATTCCACCTCCATACGTGAATGTAAGCTCCAGCACTCCACCTCCCTCCCAACCACACCAGCCACAGCTACGATCCAGAGACGCAGCTTAACGCACTCGTGGCCTTTGCACAGACCCCCGAACTCTCACACCACACCTGTAGCTAGAACCTGACTTCGATCAAAACGAAAATCGTGCACCACTACACGTGAATGCCAAGCTCTCAGCAAAAGGCTCCCCAAAGTTTAAAGTCACGAGTTGCGAATCTCCGCGACCCATTTACCCCACGACCACTCCAGCCATTCCAGCCGCAGCTACAATCTAGAGACTCAGATTCATCCACTGGTGGCCCACGCATACTTTGAGCTCTCAAACCCAAGCAGCGAGGACCCAACTGCAATCAAAACGCAATTAACCGTGCACCACACCCCGTGCGAGTATCCTAAAATCCTGCACTTGGATCGATTCACTTCCCCCACGGCCGCAACCCAATAAAGACGTACTCAGCGCAACGCACTCTCACAATTCATCACGATGACCCGACTGCTATCAAGACGCATTAACCGTGCAAAGCTGCTCATGAATCCAAAGCTTCCGCGTCCCCATGCACCTCTGTAACAGGGCTTGACAACAATCCAGAGACTTCAGGTCGCAACCCACAATTGGTGACTCTAGTGAAAGACTCATGTCAAAAGAACATTTCAAACGATATCAGAATATTGTTTCAGCTTGGGTGCGACTGACGTTTCCTCCGCACCCTCATACTTCGATCACAAAACAACCATGAAAAACCTGCACCTGGACCAACTTATCACAGATAGTACCACACCTCTCGACAAACTTAACTGCAATCAGAAACCTCAGCGAATCGCATAGTTGCCTCAAGATAGTTCAACAGCGCTTGCTATGAAACGAATGCGATCATTACCTCTGATCAAAATGCAGGTGACTGTCCAGAGCCACTCCTCACATGCTCCCCAAACGACTCACGAGTCTGACTCGAAATGGGGAGTTGGCCTGAATTTATCCTAGAAAGGATGCTCGAATTTCCAAGAATGATGCACAAGTCACTCAATTACTAACATTATAACTCAATACTAACATAATAACTCAATACTTCAGGAACTAACATGAACTATGACCACCATCAAGTCTAAGGGCCCCACCAGTGCCATGCAACAACGGTACAACCGGGTTCCAACACCGAGTGTCTACAGTCACTACACCTAAAACAAATAATCATCTACTGCAGGAAAACAATCTCGCCCCTGAAAATCTAATCGGAACGAAGATAATGCTGGAACAATGACGATTCCAGAACCTAGGTTTAGGGTTTTGTGTTTACTGTAACACACCGACACTGTACATAGAAATCTTGAGAATTTTACTCGTCAGGCTGGGACACGTGCCTTTGTGCGATTAAATTCAGACTCACCTCCCCCGAGGACAAGGAAACGGGATATCACTGTGCCCCACAGTTCCCCTACTCCCACTATCACCGCTCAGCCGCCAACTGGATTGGCCACAGAACGCCCGGTCTGACGAATATCACACCAGGCCCCCCACCATTTCCTCGGTGGAGCATTTTGATACAAGTATTTTTTTTGATACAAATGTCCCAAAAAAATCAAATATGTTGGTCTCCTTGCAATGAAACTCCCTGACATTTGTATCTAAAAACATTTAAAAATGTTTGGGTTCCCGAATCTAGTGACCTATTCTGACCAGTCTGTGACGACAGACAGTCCATCAAACGTATTCAACCATTCATCCTCGTAACTGGAACCTGTAGTGATTTTTCACAAGGTCCCTAACATGTCCAGGGACATGTTCTGGGGGAAAAAAAAAACATTTCTAGTGGACTGGTTCTCTGAAAATGAACCGGTTTTGGGACGTGTCAAATTCACTTTGGACGGGTTCTAAAAAAATTATTTTATTTTTACAATTTTTTCCCAAAAAAATGAATGATACAAATATCAATTACATCATGTCATACATGACATGTGAATGTGAACATAATGGAGTCAAACTACTAATACCTAGAATCAAAATATCAATCTTCAAGAGCTTGATTCACGTGCACACATTGATTCATCAACCACAATATTTAGAACCTTTTAACACAATGTCAGAGATTTAAATTGAAGGTAAAGTTGTAAACTAAGCAATTGTATCAAAATTAAGTTTATATAAACATATTCAATTTTTACAAAAAAAAGAAGAACTTACCATTCAAACAAGTGGATGAATTCTCCTATCCTTCATGTTTCTCAAAACAAGCATCACTGCATTCCAATTGATGTTTTTAACTAGAATATTTGCACATGAAATGCGCATCAAAGCATCTAAAGTTTCCAACTTCAAGCTAATACGGAGATGACTCTTGATTAGGTTTGGTTTGGAAAAACCCCTCTGACATATTGCAGTGCTCACAGGAATCACCATAACACTCCTCTACAAGTTACTCAAACCAGGCCAACTGATGGGCCACTTTGGAGATGTATCTACAAACTCCTGCAATTCAAATAATTAAAGACTTATTTGAGAGCATCTCTCTCATGGTCTTTACCATCTCCAAGCACTCACCTCAACACCAATCTTGTTCTTCTTCAGAACTCTGGAACTTCACAAACAACATCTCCAACCACTCTTCAGTAATACGAGTCCTTTCATCATTATTTGCAAGATAGAGATTGGAGCTAAAAAGCTTGCATGCATTGAAGATGCCTAAGTCTGAAAACCTGTTATTCAATGCATCCACCACTCTCTGCACATACTCTCCCCCATTGGATCATGCACCATTTTTTTTGCTGTTCTTGCAATCCATACCTCCACATGCACTCAATTTCTCATCGTTGCCCATAAATTTCAGTGTTAAATGAAATATACTAGTACGACTGGGGAAAGAAGGGTCATTTTGATTTGGGCGGGTGGCTATAGATTTGAGAGTATGATATTCTTTGCTTGCATACATGATTGACTATGTTTTATATTCACCATCCAAACTGAATTGCATTTATCCTGATTATGTTGTTTTTTTTGTTTTTTTTTTTCTTGGTTTTTTTTTTGGGTATTATTTTATTATTTTATTATTTTTATTTTATAAACATTAGTACGGGACGGGTATTTCTTTTTTGAATCGGTTTTGGAATGGGTTGTTTTTGTAACCTTTCCATGGACGGGTTGGTTTTGACTCTTGAGATAATACCACTTTTGGAACGGGTTCCATTTTTTTCTTGGCCTTTTAATTTGAGGTTTTTGGACATCGACGAGTTAAAATTTTGTGAAAAAAAACAACCCTGACTGGAACCATTGCTTGCTTAACCGGCTGCCCATGGTAGAAGACACCGTTTGGGAGTGGGTCAGTTATGGTCTGTTTGCATGGAGGACCGGACCGGACCGGACCGGACCGGACCTCCAACCGAGTCAAGGAGGTTTGCATGACGAAATTGTGACCTCGATTTTCAATATGGAGCTCCGGTCCCTCCCTAGCTCTTCCATCCTTGAATTTAGGATTTGTAAACTTGCTTTCCTTCCCATCAACCCAACTTACTAAAATAAACCCATTTATTTGGAGAACCGGTTGACATGCGGAAGCTTGTTGTGGCATGGACCCAAACTTCCTGACTCGACCTATGGAGCTCCACTCCCAGACCTGTCTTCCATGCGAATAACACCTTAGGATGTGCGACCGCGTGTCAATTGACAGGTTCAAAGTCCTAATAGATACTGAACCAGTAGTGGATGGAGAATATATAAACAGATTTTCATTTGGGCTTAAATGAAATATATAGTTTCAATTGTTTATTGTTATTATTTCTCTAAGAAAAAAACTAGGAAAATAAATTAATGAATTAATAAATTCAATTAATTTTTATAAATAAAATGCATACTTTTCATGAGATTATATAAACTATATAAGGTTTTTCAAAGCCATCGAGCGGAGCGAGAATGGTTTGAATAAAGGCAACGGGTCCAATAGGACATGTCGCCTGTTAAGTCTTAGTGTTCACTCAAAACAACAATAGCAGAGTAGCTAGGGTTGATCTCATTGAATTTTGGGTTTTATAGCCCTTATTTTATCATCCTTAATAATAAATAAAACTCAAAATGATCAAAATCAAAGAACTATGATGCAAAAAACCATTTATATATGATGATTTCTCAATAAATAATCTTCTGATCCAATCAATAAATCAAATTAGTCTTTTTACCTTAGAAAATCACAATTATAATAGTTAAATTTCTAAAGGTTAATTTGGAAATATTTAAAAATAGAATTTATCATAAAATTAAATAATTGAATTATTTAGTGTATAAATTAAAATAAAATAAAGGAAAATGAGTGAATTCCAAGGATTTGGCTTCACTCTGACAATGCTTCACTGTGACAATGTCAAATCAAGTTTTCATCACTGACACATTGTTTCCATCCCTTACAAATTTGATGACGAATCACCGATGTGGTCTACATTGCAGTAGAATCAGCCTAAGTATTCCCTTACACACCTTAAATGACACACTCTGAAAGCACTACCTCCCCATGGTAAGCTTGTTTTTTCCCCACCACAGTTTGCGTAATGAGAGTCCCGGCTACAGTTCTAGGGTGCACACTTATACATCCACATATAGGGATTTTTTTAAGTTTTTTTTTTGCTGGTAGTGCGACAAGCACCTAGGAATGAAGCCAAGTAAGGAAAATATGGACAGAATCATCCATTTACACATGTTCCTTCATAAAATTATCTATTATAAGTTACTTTCATCCAAAAAGTGGCGATTTGATGAAAAAATTGAAAAGACTTTGGCAATTTCATCCACTTTTTTGTTAATATTTCTAGTGTATGAATAGCCACATAGTCACAGGGTGCGATAATCTCGTTCCGAAATTATTATTCCTTTCTCATCCCGTACTCTCCTTCTCATCTCACTCTCTCTTTCTCATGACCTTTTCTCATTTCCATGTCATTCTCTCATTGCCACGCCAGTCCACATTTCTCATTCCACCTGTCAGAGCATTCCGTCTTTTCTGTCCCATTTTCCCTTTTCCATGCCACTTCTCTTTTCCTTCTAAATTTTTGAAGTTTCGTGAAATTTTTGCTTGGCGATCAACAAGCTACTGCCTACTGCAGTGGATACTAGTGCTCGTCTTCAGATACTGAACAGAGAATGTGATTTTGTTCTTGTGGCGAATGGCGACAACAGTCAACACGGTGTCGGCTCTCAAACTCTCACCTGCATTTGTAGATGGTCATGCTTTCAAATTCCTTGCTCCATCACATGTCGGATGTCTTTATCACTCACTAGCCACCCCTGTCGTCAAATCGCCAATAGTAAATTCCCCAGCACAAGTTACAACAAAGTTACCCTTGGTTCCTTCAAGCGGGGTAACGTTGCTACCGAGGTACACCTAAACAAGATTCAGCCACGCCGCTCAAGTTTGCAACCGCCTCCGTAGAGCCAGCTTCAAGGCCCTCTCCATCATCTTAAACGGGTACTCCTCCACTCACTCCCAAGGTTACCTCCCCTTTCTAACTTCGGAGTGAAAATATCTTGAACTACTGCTCTGATTGCTTGAGAGCTCCGAGAGAGGTGGAGAAACCTCACAGGAATAGGGTTCCAAATGGTGAGAGTCTGTTTCCGCCTTTTATACCCGAACACCCGGTTTAAGTAGCACCTATCAATCAAAATGTCAGGAAAGCAACACAGATGATCATCTGTAAGGACATTTAGAATGGGTACAGACAGTCCATCCTTGGAAGCTCCAAAGGTAGTGGCTTGGGAGTGTGTCGTTTAGGGAGTGTGTCGTTTAGGGAGTGTAGGGGTATATTTAGGCTGATTCTGCTTCAATGTAGACCACATGGGTTCTACATCATAAATCTGTAAGGGACAGAAAACAATGTCAGTGATGAAGTCCGATTAGAAATTTGTAGCCACAGTGATCCTTGGAACTTCCTCATTTTCCTTTTTAAATTTTTTAAATTTTTATTTATTTTTTAATAATTTTTTCTAATATGCAGAATAATCCAATTATTTAATTTTGTGGTAAACTTTGTTATTAAATATTTCCAAATTTAACTTTAGAAATTTAACTATTATATTTGTGATTTTCTTAAGGCAGAAAGAGTAATTTTATTGATTGGGTCAAGTGAATATTTTTTGATAAATGAATTTGTATAAATGTTTTTTGCATCCTAATTTTTTGATTTTGATAAATCTTAGATTTATTTATTTTCAGCATTATTCAGATGAATATAGGGGCTATAAAACCAAAAATCCAATGAGATCAATCCTACATACCCCGTGATTGTTGTTTTGAGTGAACCCTAAAATTACTTGAAGAGCAACGGGTCCTACCAGATCCGTCGCCCTTATTCAAACCCTTCTTGCTCCGCTAGATGGGTTTGAAAGGCCTTATATTGTTTAAGGTCCCTTCCCACCTGGCAATTTGGAAAACAGAGAAATTGAGGGAAAGAGCGCTATTATGCAAAACAGGGAATGTGTTCACACTGTGGGCGATGAGTTTATGGGGTGACTGTATTCTCAGGGGTATTTTGATGGTTAATACCGTATTATTTTATGATGGGTTCACATATGGGGGGGTCTTATCCAAAAAGACGGCCATGTCACTGTTTAATGATTACTTTTTTAACTGACCCTTCACACTTGAGGTGGGTGATTTAACGCCCTAAACTGTAGTGGGCCCCACCCCCACTTCGACCACCTTCGTCTCCTTCGCCTTTCACTTCAACAATGTCTTCCACTTTGTTCCTGTTTTCTTCCTCATTTTGCTCGAGTCTGTTTAGAAACCTCGTCATTGCATTCTTGCCGCGGGTTTCCTCCTGCTTCATCTCTGTGTTGATAGTTGCAGATCACTGCTACGTTGTGGATTGTTTTGTTCTCCCCCATGTCTGTTGATTTCCGGAGTCCCGGTGTGTAGAATTGTTGAGGCGCTGCCGCGATGGAGTTGGAATTTTCTGATGCCGTGTGCGTTAAGCCTAAGTGCTCTGATTCTCAGATCGTCCTTGCCTTGGTCCTCGTAATTCATTTTTGTTGTTTTCTTCACTTGTGCATTTGAGGCGTTTTTTTTTTTGGGCCAAAGGTTCTGATTGCTACAGTATGCAATCATTCGAGTGATTTCCAGTTTTTCTAAAGCCGATTCTCTAATTTCTGTGCGCATTTGTTGCGCCATCCATGGAGTTCCGATCGCCGTTGACATCCCCTCTGATTAGGTAAGCTCTTCACTGATATTTCATTTGACCTTCAATTTCTGACTTTGTTTGGTGCGGATTCTGGTGCATTTCAATGAGGCTTTAGGGTTTAGGTGCTGAGAACCCCGTAGATATGCATACAATAAATGTTTCTTTCATTCTACGTACTGTAAATGCGTTCGTTCAAACTGTAATTCTGTATGGCCCTATTTGAGTACGTTACGTGTTGTTTTTTTAAAAGGGAATGACAACCTTCGGGCAATCATACATTTTTAGCTTCGGATATTTCTACTGCTAGGGTTTAGATGCTGCTCCCGTGCATTGCATGTCTTCGAACTTTGTTTTAATGATGCGCTTCTATCCCCCTGTGTATGTGCAGGATCTCGAAGTTATTTGACAATGGACCCATTCCTTTCCCCCGTGAACACTTTGGCTTTCACCACCTGGCTGTTGGCACTGCTTCTCCATGCATACGACCTCCAACCTGCTCCCGTGCCGCTGGAATGTGATGATGAACAAGATGACGCATTGTTGGCCATCGTGCTTGACAAGGACAGTACCGAGGTGGACACAGAGTCATTCCTTCGGGATACACTTCACACGTTCAGATTGTGTACCACATACACATTTTTTGACGACGACCTTGGTTACTGGGTGAAGCCACGTTCGACAACCTGGTTTTCCCGATTTCTATTGACACAGTACGACAACTCCCAATGGGTTTCCATGTTCCGTATGACTAAACCGTGTGTGTTGGAGATGGCGGAGCTATTGCGGCCACATGTAGCACGGCAGAACACCAAGTACCGTTTTGCGATTCCTGTCTTGGTTCGTGTTGCGTGTACCCTTTTTTAACTAACCCACGGTGCAAATCTGACTATCTGCAGCGAGATGTTCGCCATTGGATGCACCACCGTTTCAAAAATCCTCCGGGAGGTTGTTCATGCGATCAATGAAACTTTACGCTCAGAGATAATGTGGCCGAGTGGTCAAAGAATGCGAGAGACACAAGCGAAGTTTTCAAACTTATGTGGATTACCTGCAGTCGTCGGAGCTATAGACGGCACTCACATTTCTATTTCGAAACCTCAATTTGGTGCAGCAAATTACTACTACTTTAAGTCTGGCGGGTATACAATTAACTGCCAAGCGGTGGTTGATAGTGACAAGAGGTTTGTAGACCTATACTTGGGGATGCCTGGTTCGACTAATGACAGTCATGTCCTCAGGCATTCTTCTTTATTCTCTCTGGCCATGCATAGCAACTTGTTCAATGCGCAGTACTCTGTAGACGGTCACAACCCTTATGTAATTGGTGATCTCGGGTATCCACTACTTCCGTGGCTCATGGTGCCTCACAAGATCACACGCAACCTGTCAGTGTCGGACTCTTTGTTCAACAAGAAGCTGCGAAAAGGAAGATGCGTAGTAGAAAATGCCTTTGGTATACTGAAACAGTCATTTCGTGAGCTGCTGGAAAAGTCGGATCTTCACGTAACCTTCATGCCGGATGTCATACTCTGCTGTGCAATCTTGCACAACGTACTGTTGCGGTAGTCACATGATGAAGTTGAGGAACTACTTCACATACTCCGGCAGGAAGGGTTAGATGGTGCAGTGGATGACGATGATGAAGCTGAAGAAGTCCCTCTGCGGGAACCCGGTGAACACATACCAGACAATGTAGCGACAGTGATGGGAACCGAGAAGAGGTCGCAGATTGGGGTTTACCTAACTACTCAACGTCGGCAAAATCCATAGCTGCTCGGGTACGCTCTCTATCCGTTTTTTTATTTTTTATTATTTGGCTTCTATCTTGTGCTCACTTCCAGAATGTTACCGGTGCCATTCCACATCCCCTTTGCAGCTGTGGAACTTCCCTTTAGAAGTACAGGCTGAACCCTCACATTGGTTCAATGTCTGTGTTGACAGGATCCAGCAAGCTCGGTGGAGGGAGGGTAGGGAGCCTGCTCTGTTCCGTATGATAAGCTTCTGAGGTAGGCCGCTCATGTCATTTACTAATCCATTTTTTTAAAAACACAGTCAATGCAAACTTTATTTCAAAAGATAGATGTTAGACATCAGTGCAGCTTGTCTATGCATCTATGCAAACAGTAATTGAAATGAGCAAATAAAAAAAAAACACTCTACCCCTTCCTCGCATGCTCTGTCACACTAACAGTTACCGTGTACTGGCAGGTGGGAGATACGGAGGCAGTGCCCGTATGTGGCAGCACAGTAGAAGGTCAGATGTTCTATAGTCTTTGTTGATGTCGTCAGGCTTCACTAGGTCAGATATAGAGGGTGCAGTCGTAGTTGTTGCAGCAGTAGTCGGGGAGTCCTAAGTCATTCCATTACTGTTTGTCAAGTCGGGGTAGATGTTGGCAACAGTGGGGTGCTCATTACTTTGGGCTTGGTAGAGTGTGTTTTCTTTAGGGGCTGGCATTCTGTCCGCATGGCTGGGTATGTTGTGGCCTGTGGCTCTAAATGCATGCCCTCCTCGGGCTGTCAAGCTCTCTCCTCTCGGATCGGGGAACATCATCCCCACCGGGTTTGTAAACCCGTGCGTTGATGTACTAAACTATGGCTGTCCAATTGGAGCCATGTTTTCAAAGGACTTTGTGTTCTCCATTGTCAACCCCCGACCTAATACTGTTAACAACTGCGATAAGCAAGCTACCATTTCCCCTTGCTTGATAATGGACATACGGGCATTTTCATTCGCAATAGAAGCATTCTCATACATGCACCGGTCCTTTTCTCGCTGATAAGCCATTTGCTCTGTAAATAACTTGAGCTGGACCTCTATCTTGGATCGCTCCAACTCCCGGGAGGCATCAGCTATCTCCTGCATTTGGGATGCCATAACAGCTCCTGTGGCTTTGGTGGCCTCTGCGATTACCGAGTGGCCACTTAAGTTTTTCCTACGTACTACTGTGTTGCCGGGGCGTCTCTGTCCTGCGTACGTGTTCTCAGATGAGCTGAGCACCTGTGGAGTAATCCGGGGGGGAATGCCTGCAAAAGGACGAGTACTGGGGCTACCCCCGGTGCCTGGAGCTCTCGCTTGCTAGTTAGGCGTTGAGACGCTGCGCAGAGGGGACCTCTGCTGAGAGGATGCATCCGTGGATTCAAATGTCTCATGTACGGAGTTGTCAAATGGATCATCTTGCTCCGGCTCACTATCCTCGTCCCCTTGCTGCTGATGTTGCTGAGTTGGTGGCATGTAGTTGCCATCACTTGGCGATAAGAGATCCCGGATGTGGGGGGGCTGAATCTGTGGCCGGTTACTGAACCATTCATGAATGGCATCGTAGAATTCCTTAGCGAACATGCGAGGTAGGCCCTCTGCTTTCCTTTCTGCCGATGACAGCTCCCAATAGTCGGGCACATTCCTCCCTGTCCTACAAAGATAATCAGTAATCCGCTTGTAATCCGGAATGAGCTGATTCCATTTCGCCTTGCACGCTGGCCCGTCCCGCAAGCATGCTGTACAAATGACTATTTACAATACTCGACCGCCTCATGCGGATCATTGCAACATGCCAGGTGGGGGGAAGCATGATAAAGTGTACAACAAAGTGACCGATGTGATCAAATGGAAGTGATTATGAAGTGTGCTGTTTTTCAAAGCTCAAATCTGATTTTGAGCATTTTGGTGTAGTTTTTGAGCATTTTAGTCACTTTCTAAGGTGTCACAATGTATCTTATATACATGTTTAGGAAGAAAAGATCTTCAATTGAAACTTAATTTGACCACTAGTTCTAAATTATGAAAATGAACTTTTTCAATGTCTTAATTTCTTTATTTGGGGCCCTCTATTGACTTTAGAGGATGTTTTTTCCAATTTAGAAAACAATGTTCGGTGAAAAAAAAGTGACAAAAAGTACCGCAGAAGTGACCCTCCTAAATAACATCCTTGCGGTACTTTTGGAACCCTAAACCAATTGATGAGTATATGAATTGACTATTTTAGAATACTTCTTAAACATATAGAGGGCCCCACATCATCAAAAGTGATTTTTAGATAGTTTTTGATTCTTTTATAGCCACTTTTTCAAATTATTGCATTCACTTTGCTTGGGTTTGAAGCCCTCATACAATAACTTTAAAGTGTCCACTTTGCACGAAACTTTTCCAAGTTGTACAAAAACAAGTTGAGAATCTATATTAGCAAAAAAATTTGACTTCAATTACATCTTTCCATCACTTTTGCGCAGTTTTTGCGAAAGGGCTGAAATTGACAAATAGATAAGCACTTTTCCTGTACACTTTATCATGCTTCCCTCGAGGTATCCAGCATACACCCTCACACGTTCAGCAAAATCACTAGTCAAATTCTGTCTTTATATTTCAGCTATTGTGAATTGGTGATTGCAAAGAATGTTCACTGAATTGAAAAATGAAAATCTTTGATGACACATGGAAGGTGAAACTAACCGTCAACAGGAAGAGCATTGGGCCTGAAGGGGCCGTGGGACTGGTCAACCTCGGGTCTGTTGTCCATTTCGATTTTTGTCTTCAAAAAACATGTCATGATAGATCAGTTTAGGAAGAGAGTGATTTCGCTGTTTCTTTAAAAAAAATTAAACTTCCCTACCCCTAAGGGTGGGTGGGCGGGACATCCCTTTACAGGGCAGCTTTTATCACCTTCCTCACCAAATTTCATTCTCAATCACCCCATTCTCAATTCAAACCTAATCAAATCTGTACACTCTCTTGTGATTCCAAATTACCAGTATAGACACATAGTGCTTTTCACCAAAGAATTCTCAATCAACACACTACTTACAATATAGTAGTGTATGACAAAACAATCCAAATAATAGAGAAAAGTTTGTCTTAAAACTGACAATACAAGATCAAACACAAAATAGTTTGAGTCTCCAGAAATCTTCTCATCCCTTGAATGTTGGTGTAGTAAAGTAAGAAAAATCCAGAGGTAAAGGACCTCACCTGTCCCCATAAACACAACCAAAACCACAGTTAGGATTATGTTTGTAGACAAGGTGTCAACAGCCCTTTACAGCTTGTTATTGCAGTCACAAGAAAAATCAAACCCTACACCAAACATACAAATCAAAGGGAGAGATGAAAGAGTCTAATTGCAATCATAAATTAGAAGACCTGAGTAGTAGTTCCACTAGACTCAACCATGTTGCACTTTGCTTCAGCTCCACACCACCATATACCAAAACTTCACAAGCTCTAAAAATCTCTCACACACATGTAGCAAACTAGAATTACTTTCAAAGCAGACAAGTAAACAGATGCATATGGCCAAGAAACTCCCATGGTTTTATACCCTCAAAGAAGTTTCTAGAGATTCACTTGTTTGTTATATGGACAGGAATAGCCTCGCTGGTCCAATCATCTCTGACCCTTAGATGAAGGTTAACCTAGATCAAATGGTCATAAATTAGTGACTTGCTAGAGTAAAGTTCAAGCTTGTAGTAAGCCCCAAGTAAAGTAAGCCCCAAGTAAAGTAAGCTTCAAGTTTGGAGTAACTACCAGTAAGCTATGTGTAAGGGAGGTGGGTGGGTTTCACTAATTTACACCTTATTCAGCATATCATGCCATAATAAAGTGACTAAACACCATATTCATTAATTTGGGACTTTTGCCAGTCCCAAATTAGTTTCGTACTAAATTTAGACCATTAATTGTGTCAATTATAATGGGACTTTCCTTATATTGGGACTAAATATGTATAGAAATTTGACCAAATGAGCAATTATTGCCCAACATGTAATTGAACATCAACACTTTTTTGGACACTGAATTACGAAGTCCCATATATTGATGATTATCATACATGTGATTATCTATGAAGGTCCATGGTTTAGTTGACAGTGAACAAGTATGTGTAATTACCACCTCAAATATTCCTCAAATTATGTTATAGCTGAATAGACTCATATGAGCATATATATGTGCAAAGTAATTTTCTGACAAAGACGATGGAGACTTATAAAAGACAAACGCCATTCCAAATTTCGAAGAATACATTTGTAAAATTCAAGTGAGTGATAATTTGCCAGAAATTTTATTCAATAACAATCTTTCCAAACTTGAAAGCGTGGAGGGAACAAAGTACACAAAAGTAATTTTACCTCAATACACCATATTCTGGTATGCGTGATGATCACACCATGAGGAATTTTATCCTACTAAACTATAAATGCCGCAGCACTATCTATCTATCCTCACAGAACACAAAACTCTGACGGTACTAATACACTATCTAAGTATTTAGCTCACATCAAGCCAAATAGATGGACACATTAAATTTTATAAAACCTCACAATTGTTGTGGTAGCAGTATCTCCCAATCCTCATATGCTAACTTGTCGCTACGGTTAAGGCAATCTAAGTATTTAGCTCACATCAAGCCAAATATATGGACACATTAAACTCTAAAAACATCACAACAGTAGTGACAACAGTATCTAACTATCCTCACATGCTAAATTTTAGATATTAGGAAGACATCTAAGTATTTAGCTCACATCAAGCTAAATGACAGCAATATTAACTATATAAAACATCACAATAGTAGTGGCAGCTGTATCTACCTATCCTCGAATGTTAACTCGTTGTTAGTAATACACTATCTAGATATTTAGCTCACATCAAGCCAAAATGATGGACACATTAAATTCTTTAAAACATCACAATAGTACTGGCTGTAGTACCTACCTATCCACACATGCTCACTTGTCGATACTAATACACCATCTAAGCTAAACGATGGCTCATTTAACTTTTTGAAACCTCACAGTAATACTGACAACAATCTCTATTTATCCTCACACATGACTAACTTGTAAATATTAAGTATTTAGCTCACATCAAGCTAAATCAGGGACACATTGAACTCACTAAAACCTAACCAGAGTAGAAGTTATAACGTTTCTTTGGATCACTGGAATACGAACTTTCGGATCGACAGTTCCGGACTTTATCTTTGATTTCCAACTAGTCATAAGAGAATCAGTATCAATCCACTCTGGCGTGTGCTCTTCATCAGCTTCCCATTGCAGGGATCTTCCAGAATTCCACCCAACATAGCATTCAAGGACATCTTCATTGGAAGAGCACGGTTTCCAGTATTGGACTTTAATACAATTTGGATGATTAACAGGGTCATCAAATGGATTTGACATAGCCCTTGCTACCCAAAACGGCGGTGAATCGTCATCAGCAGGCCGTACAATGAGAAAATATCCCTCGTATACATCCCGAGCCACACGGAACGAAGGATTTGGCCGATCACGATGCTGCCCAATGAATGGCTCGTCTCTAGCAAACGCATCCCGCATCGTCCCATCATCAAGGTATTCGTCCTCCGGAGCTGCAGAGAACCGAGATCGTGGCCAAAATCCATCCCTTAAAACTGAAGGCAAAATGATATCATCAGAGAGGGCTTGATGCACCCCCTTCCAATATCGTGATATGCCTTCATTCCTTCTTCGGTACTCGCCCGACAAATCTTCATTTGCCATAGTATCCCAATGGTTGATGAATCCTCCAATACCCCTAATGATTTCCTCTTTATTCTTCATGCTTTGCGCTGGTAAAGCATTTGGAGACCCTGAAGGCAAGCTTGGCCTGCCGTCACTTAACTCAGTCCACAACTTGATGCCACCATTCTCTTTTGGAAGCCACTCGCTATCCGTGCAAACAAGTTTATATTGCATCATTGGCCATCCGTTTGCATGCTTATAGAATTTAAATTGCTGGGCATTGGTATGCCCTTCCAGAGCTTCATCTCCAGAAGCAATATGACCATCTATAAAGCCCTTAAAATCTGGCACTTCCTCAATAAAATGTGGAATAACAGGCTCAGATTCAGCATCCATGAACGATTTCATAAGCAAAGGTATTGTGGGATAGTCATTTTTCCTAAGCTTCATACTCCATCGCCCAAAGAGGGCATCAATATCATCATGAGTATGACCAACTAGCATAAAGTTCACATACACTTCCCGAAAGATACCTCTAGCAACAAGAAGTGAAAAATAACAGAGCATGTATCTGTTCTTGTTATCCGAGCACGCATTGTCCAGTTGGACATTTAGAATTGGAGGGAGTGGTTTTGGTGTAATCATATTTCTAGGAATAGGGGGAAGAGACGTGGTACATATATCGCCTCCACTCAAAACAGCCTCAAAAAGAGGTGCTAGACGACCACCCGGAAACAGATCCCGTGAACATGTTTTTGGTACTGACTCAATATCACGTAAAAGTCTCGCAATACTTCCAACGGTGTGGTTGGAGTCACTGGGAAAAATATCAAGTCCATAATGCGCGTAGCGTTGATCTCCGTGTCCATGAGCTATCATGCCCGTGACTTGCAATGGCAACTTGAAATAGGAATCTGTTGCCTTGTTCTTGTGCGAGTATGCAGGCGAAGCTGTCTTCGAGTGGTCCATTTTATCGTGAATCACGGTAACAACATTGTCAGGCTCAGTTAGAGAGCTATATCGATTCGCGTAGTATAACTCCCGATGCGCCCGTTGAGCGGCAAGGTGCTCCGTAAGCTTCATCTTCCACAGATCTTCTGCTCTAGAACCTTTCGTGCTAGCAGCTCTCAAGGATTTCAATCTGTCACACGTGCCGCACCGAGCAAAATTATCTCCAGGTTTCTTCACAGAGAACTCTGGAAATGAACGCCTCCTAATATTGCTGATCCCAGAGACTGACACTTTCTTCAAACCCAGCTGCCCGTTGACTATATTGACTTGAGATAATGAATCCTTCCATTTCCAGGATGGAGGTAACGCCATCGATACTACCTTCTCACCGTTTTCCAGGGTCTTCGATCTATGAGGCATCTGATCTGCAATACTATCCAGCATGCAACCCAATGTTGCTTTCGCTTGAATGGTGTACGTACGTGGCTTCTTACTGCCCAAATTCCCATGATGATCTGCTCTAACACCTTGATCAGCCAGGCCTTGGTGACGGAAGAAGCTAGTCCGTGATACTCCTAGAATTTTGTACCATGCAACAGGACATACTTCAACTCCTTCTAATGTGACGACTCGATTTCCAGCTGCGTCAACGTGCATTTGCCGATGCACATCTAGCTGGGTATGTTTTTTAAAATAAACAGTCCCATCTCTCCAGAACTGATTTCTCACGGCTTCGATTTTCTCACGGGGATAAAACTGAACACAATTTATCCTACAGCAGTTCTCGCTAGAAACTGCGGAAATAGACCTTGAAGATAATTTGTCTTCTGCTTTAGGCGTACTCGCAGGGAGGCGCGGTACTCTTGAACTCTCATATGGTCGCACTCCCACGCGCTTCCTCCCCCTCGACAAAGCTATGGCAGCATTATATTTTGCGACTTCGTCGTGGTCATACAATGACGCTCCATTCACGAATACGTTTCTTATATGCCATGCTCGGAGTGAAAACATCCATTCGGACGGAACGTCATCTTCACATAGGGACTCTGCGATCTGCACGGCCACTCGATCATCACCAAGAGCCGTTCCATCACTTCCAATCACAAGGTCGGAGTCGACGCTGTGACAGATGCCCTTTGCAACAATGGAGCCATACTCGTTCACAAGAGTAACACACTTAGTAATCCAAGATGATCTAGACATACCATCGCAATGAACCACGTTGTCTGGCAGAGTAGGCTCCTGAGGAAACAGAAGATCTTCCACTTCAGAGAAGTTCTCCATATTGTTGTCGTCAAATCACTTTGAGAGCTGGACCAAAACAGAAAATTAACATTACATATAATAAGAGAATTTAGTGATAACAAAAAACTTCAGAATCAAAGAAAATAAACAATACCAATTTCTATGACAGTGAGAAACCATTTTAGGTCACAATCAGCTAAGTAGAATAAGTTCCATTGGGCTTAACTGAGTTAGCTCATTACGAGCTAAATAGGTTTAGCTCAGAATGTGCGTGTTTGGTTACTCTCATAGTGACCTCTACCATTTCAAAGATATGGAGCATAATCTTCTACGACGCAAGGAGCAATACAGGTTTGAGTAACGGTGACCGTGACCACATTATCTTAACTTGCACTATTTCAGGAGAGTCAAACAGAAAATGATAATTACATTTTAAGCTCTCAATGAACTAACCAGTTTAGCTATTTGTGAGCGAAACCATTTTAGCTCAATGTGAGCTAAACCAATTTAGCTCATAGTGAGCTAAACTAATTTAGCTCACAATGAGCTAAACCAATTTAACTCATTGTAAGCGAAACCAATCTAGCTCTTTGTGAGCTAAATAAATTTAACTCATTGTAAGCTAAACCAATTTAGCTCATTGTGAAATACACCAATTTAGCTCAATGTGAGCTAAACCAATTTAGCTCATTGTGAGCTAAACCAATTTAGCTCATTGTGAGCTAAACTAATTTAGCTCACTATGAGCTAAACCAATTTAACTCATTGTAAGCTAAACAAATCTAGCTCTTTCTGAGCTAAATAAATTGAACTCATTGTAAGCTAAACCGATTTAGCTCATTGTGAAATACACCAATTTAGCTCAATGTGAGCTAAACCAATTTAGCTCATTGTGAGCTTTACCAATTTAGCTCATGTCATTGAGCTAAACCGTATTAGCTCATTGTGAGCTAAACCAATTTTGCGTATTGTGTGTTAAAGCAATTTAAAATATTGTGAGGTGAAATCTACTTAGCTCATTGTGAGCTAAACTGATTTAGGTCGATCTGAGCTTAAGCTATTGATCACGTTCTGGACTATACCATTATTGCTAATTGTGAGACCCATTTAGCTCACTGTGAGCTAAATTCGATAAATCGACCTAATATAAGTTCCGTAATTAGTGGACCGGAAAATTAGGAGGAATTGCAAGGGCACTCTCCGATTATCCTCGTCACAGCATCTGGGCCTACGAGACATCCCACGCAACTGCCAAAACAGAAAATATTCTAAAGGGTTTGCCCAATCCAAATAGGCGCAAAATGAACACGACAATGTTCATAATCACGCTAATGTAACAAATCAAGAATTCATATAAGAGCAATCATGACAAATACTCACCAGACAATTTGTTGTCGATTCTTTCAAAGTACTTGCTTTATCTCACTGACTCCACGCACAGCTTCACAGTATACGGTACGTAGAGGTTTCTTCCAGCTTAGAATGCAAACTCAAAAGCATGAAAAATTCAATAGGGAACTAAGAATCCACCGACGCGGCATACCTCTATCAAAGACAGAAGAAGGTGAAACCCTAAAATCTCTAAGCAGCGCAATACACCTACACTCTCTGAAGGAACTAGAAAAAAAGACCTGATAATGAAGACTCAAGTTCTTATATCCTGATTCGAAAGGATCCTAAAACGGCTCTCAAAATTGAGCGGGAAATCATCCACCACCAGTCCCGGCGGGAAATAGAACACTTTACAACAACATTTGCTATAGACCATTCAGGAGATAGAATGATAAGAATGCTAGTCGTATTTTTCATCTCAGCTAATAGAAAGTTGACACGAGTTTCGGTTGCTGCGTCATGGGCATGAACATAGCCATAACTATGTCAACGAATAGGGCTGTTTTTGGAAAGAGTTAGATATATGCAGTGAAAGAATAGTGGTTCATATTTGTTCTCCTCGCTTTTCCACTTAAATCCAGCACCTCCTCAGAATCCAATTTCGACTTTCATGAAGGAACGACAAAACAAGGAAATGCTTTGACAATGTGTATCAGGCGGGAATAACTGGATCAAATACATTTGGCGGGAAGAACAATATTCTTTGTTTTGATTTATTCGTATATACTTTAATAAAATTCAAAAAAAAAAAACTAATGAAACATAAAATTCTTTTTGAATTACGAATATATATATATATATATATATATATATATATATATATATATATATATATATATATATATATATATATATATATATAAATATATATATGAATATATATATATATATATGTATTTATATAAACACAGCACATTTACGTAAGTAGAAATATTACGCTTAATAGTGTCAGATATATTACATAATCATACATGTATAATACAAGCATATAACAACATATGATAGGTGTATATATGTATATACATTCAATACATGTTTAGAAATATCGGTAAAATTTCGAATAAGAAATAAAGGTGCTAATCATAATCATATTAATCCTCTTCATTTGGTATTAAGTTTGAAAAATTAACTTACGTACATTACTTTTTAACTTAACTTGGCTTCGTATGCTAATTTATTGAATCTTGCATTCTAAAATGTACCTTACCAAAATAAATAAATCGCAATATTTGTTCAAAAACAAATTAACAATTTATTTAAATGAAGTAAATACAAACATTGGAATGATATGTTTATATATACATACAATACGTAATTTGTTTTTACAAGTATTACGTTTATATATGCATATATATCAAGTATATAAACTACTGTAATATGTACTTCAATATACATAAATACATATATAAATAAATATGAATACATAGACAAATAAATAAATATGAACATATATACATATAAATAAATGTTTAAAATAATATTTAATTTTTATTTTAGAGCTAAGACTTACATATTAAATTTGCAATAGCAACATTTGTAGTAACTCAAAATAATGTCCTTAAGTTTAAAAAGAAAAAAATCAAACAACATTTCATGTATTGTGTACTACAACTATACTTGGTAAACTATTTTTAAAAATGCTATCATAAATAAATACATTTTAGGTAACATACACCTAGATTACAACATTATTAAAAAATTAGAGGAAAGAGCTAAGTATTCTAAACAAAATATGATGAATACATCTAACTAAAACATGTATATTACATCTCGATTTATTCAAGTATTTAATGTACTTACAAAGCTATATAAAAATATATATATATATATATATATATATATATATATATATATATATATATATATATATATATATATATATATATATATATATATATATATATATATATATAAATACAAGTACCTAAATAGAACATATATGCATCTAAATAATATCTGTATGTCTGTGTCTAATACAAACTTAAAAATACATCTAAAATACAAATAGGCAAAATGGGAAATAAGTTCAAATAAGCATACACTACTAGCAGTAAATCCAATAACCATATATATGTAAATATACATTAGTATATGTAATGAAATGTACATATGATATTCTAAGCGTATTATTTTTTAAGATATCGTTGTATATTTAAATATTGAAATATATATATATCCTACAAATCTATATGTTCTCTAAAAAAACTTTAAATATAAATATTAAAGATATATGTACCTATAATATGTATATCTTTTTGCTTAATAAACATGTTTATTTTCGTAAATATAAAAATATATATATATATATATATATTATATATACAAAGACATATATAAATGTACATATATATGCATGTGTATACGTGTGTGTTCAAACAACCTCATGTATAAGCAAAAACGTATATGTGTATATAATATACATAATGTATTTATATAGGCTATATCCATCATTCACTATAATATATAATTTCAAATTTTTATATTTCTATAAATATATATATATTACCTATGTGGTCATACTCAATATCCATATTTTCAAGTTTCTCTATTAGTATATATATTAATATATATACTGAAATATATGTGTGCATATAATGTATATTTATACATATAATACCTACATGTTCATACTCATATTACATATTTTCAGTACTTTACATTTCTATATATATATATATATATATATATATATATATATATATATATATATATATATATATATATATATATAAAAAATAATTATACACTCATTAAACATAATATTAAATTTTTATATGTATAGATACAGATATATACAAAGTATACATTTGCATATGATACGTGTATATTTATTCGTGATATACATAATTCTATCCATATATATATATATATATATATGGATATATATATATATATATATAAAATAATTATACATTCATTAAACATAATAATAAGTTTTTATATATATAGATACAGATGTATACAATGTATACATTTGCATATGATACGTGTATATTTATCCGTAGATATACATTGTTTTCACTACAAATATATATACTAATTATACTAATATTATATATATATATACACATACTTATATATAATATCTATATATTTGCATATAATACGTGTATATTTATACGTAGATATAAATATTTCTATATACAAGTATATATATTTATATATAATGTATATGTTTGTATATGATATATGATAATATAGAGATTTTTCTCCATATATATATATATATATATATATATATATATATATATATATATATATATATGTATATATATATATATATATATATATATATATGTAGGAATTATACATTCATTATATATATTATCAAGTTTTTATATATGTATATGTATATATATATATATTGTATATGTGGGCATATGATACGTGTATATTTATACGTGATATACATATATATATATATAGCAATTATAGATTCATTATAATTAATTAGTAGGTTTTATATCTATATATATATATATACATATATATATATATTTATACATATATATAAATATAATGTATATTTAGCATACGATACGTGTATATTTATACGTGATATACATATTTTTATTTACATATATATGTAGCAATTATAGATTCATTATAGATAATTAGAAGGTTTTATATCCGTATGTATGTATATATAAATATTTATATATATTTATATATATATATATATATTTATATATATATATATATTTATATATATATATATATTTATATATTTATATATATATATGTTTATATATATATATATATTTATATATATATATATTTATATATTTATATATATATATGTTTATATATATATTTATATATATATGTTTATATATATGTTTATATATATATTTTTATATATATATTTATACATATGTATAAATATAATGTATATTGTTGCTTACGATACGTGTATATTTATACGTGATATACATATTTTTATCTGTATATATATATATTAATATGTATATGTTTGCATATGATACGCGATATACATGTTTTGAACCACATATATATATATATATATATATATATATATATATATATATATATATATATATATATATATATATATATATATATATATATATATATATATATATATATATATATATATATATGCGTGAATTTAAGCATATTGTATTTAGGAGTTTAAAGATACGGACGTCAAAATGTTTATATATACATATTTTAAAATGTACGTATGATATATTGTATACGTATATACCATATATTTATATATATGGTTATATAAAGTATGATATGGATTGAAGTTATATGTTGTTAACGAGCTTATATTCCTAGGAACATGAAGGAACATAAGAGATACTTTTGATCATGGGTACTTCACTAAAAACCACAGAACACATATTATTCGTAAATGTGTATATTTATTTCTCTACATTAATATTATATCTATATTTGAAAAAAAAATTATATATTATGTCAAATCAATCTAAATTTATTTTGCAATTTAGGAAAGTATGCTGATTAAGAATAAAATTGATATATATATATATATACTTATATAGCAGTATTTATATATATGTATCTATATATTTACATGTATAATTGTTCTTATCCACAATTCCATAAATACTTAGACATTTATATATATTAGCATATATAAATATATATATATAGATATAAATAATTTTATCTATAATTATATAATTATATAAATACTTATACTTAAATATGAGTATAAAGACCTATACGTAAGTAGGGAATGAAAAGGCATCCTATGATAGTTTTATTTCTTCAATTTTGTACCCGTAGATGATTTTTTTTTTAACGTATTCTAGTGTATTCATATCGCTTACGGATTTCATGGTACGTTCAATAAATTTTTTTAAGTTTATGGCAAGGCAAATACTATAAAGTAATTATAAAATGAATTCATACTACAAAAAACCCTTCAATTTGTAGACTTTGTAAACAAATTTAATGTTTAAGGAATGGCTCGAAAGAATGACAATAAAAAGAAAAGGATAGAAGAGAAAATGGTTTGTATATTTGTATAACTAATTTTTGGTCACAAAAGAAGAAGTTTTGGTTACTGCTGTAGATATTGCTTTCCCGGAAATATAAATTCTGAATGCATTAAATTCTTTCCATACGTGGCACCACCCGTATGGCTGGACTCGCTGCCCGCAGCCGCCATTTTGTTTTTTCCCACTGCCCTGCCCGACGTGTCGTGAACAGTCCACGACGTTGTTACATTTTTTTTACTCTCTCCGTGTATGTCGCCGACTCCCGAGACTGCCTCGCTCCTCCTTCCTGCGTCGGATTTCCAAGACTGCTTCGTACTGTCTCTCTCCACGCGAAGCTCAAGGTTGTTGTTCTGTCTGCGAAGTTGGAGGTGTGAAGATGTAGGGTTTTCAGCGAACAACATTGTGTTTTTAGGTTGTGTTTTAAGCAGTCTTGTTCTTCATTTGGGTTGGTGCTCATGGGTTTGTGGAGGCGAGCATGGAGCTGGAATTGTCGATAGTTTATCTAGGGAGGTTTTAGCTATTCTAGAAACCCTAGGTCAACATTATCTTTGGCGCCGGAGTATCCTTCGCTGAGGCTGTGGTTTGTGTTCACGCATCGACTGGTTTCGATAGAAATCGGAGAGTTTATGTGAGCGGCGCTGCATTTGAAGGTACGTTGTAGGGTGTAAATTGTCTTGTTTTCTGCTCCGAAGTACGTCCTCTTGTGCTATTATTGTTACTGCCTTATAATATCTGATTTCTAGGTATTGTTGTTGCTCCGTTGTTTCTTTTGTTGCTCCGAAGTAACGTTTGATAGTCAGTGAAGTTGTTTCTGTAGTTCCGAAGTCTTGTAGAGTATGATACTGAGTTTCTCTATGTGGAAGAAATGATTCCTTTTGTTTAACGTTTGAGAGTCGCTATGTTTCCATTTTCGCGTCGTTGTTTGTGTTCTACGACGACCTAAACTGTCCCATTAATATATTCGGTCTCTTTCGTGTTTTGTGCAGATCTGTTTTCTTCATCGTGTAGCCACAAGTTGCGTGAAACCGTACTAGGCAGCCTTTTGACAGACGAGGTAAGACTGACCTTGCTTGAATTCTGTCATCGTCATTGTGATGCACACAATTTGCTAGTTCTGTCTAAGTTTTACAGAACTTTACTGAATCTGATTTGTTAGTTTGATTGAATATAGATCTAGTAAACCTTTGAATTAGATGATATTGAAATGGTAATGTATATGTGTTAGGGTATTGGTATAGGAGTGCCGAAGCGTAAACTTTTGGAAGGGAGGAACATAGCTTATTTCAACTCCGCACCCAAAATTACTGTTTTTGCAGTACTGGACCCTGGTACGCACATTTTCCTTTGTCTAAACAGATGTTGTTGTTAAATATTCTCTCTTCTAAGTGTTCCTCTAGGTCTCCAAAGGGAGTTCATGATGTGTTCTATATGTTTCATGTTTTAACATTGTACTACTTACCAGTATTAGATATGTCTATGTTGTTGTAGATTCAGGAGCGATCGCTTATAGTTTTCTGAGAGTGCATATAATTTTTATCCAGATTTGTAGGGAGTTTCAATTATCAGGATGTTTTGCATCTAATAATTTCATATGTAGAGCTTCTTATCTGTACAGTTGAATCCATAGTTCCCCAAAGCAGAATGCAACCGAGTTCAAATTCTATCCAACTGTTGTATCAGTTTTGTCGTTTGCAGTTTATGGTATTTCTATATTTGTGTCTTTGTATCCTCTGTTTTCATTTTCTTTTGCATTTGACATACGTTGGAACTCACTTTGATATTAACTGGTATAGAGAAGTCTATAAATTTACAGGTTCATATGTCTCATATTGATGTGTAAGATATAAAGTACATTTAGCTCACAGTTACAAATTAATATAAATAAAAGTTTAGCTCACTGTGAGCTAAACTCTAACTAATTAGATGCAAATAAGCCAGAAAAGCGTTGAGAAGCAGTAAGTACAAGAGATATTTAGCTCACAGTGAGCTAAAGTCGTTAAAATTTTCAATAATGTATCTAGAGGGTTGCAGTATAATCCCGAGGCCAAGTATTATTTTGCTCACTGTGAGCTAAACCTCGATGCGATATAGCATAATTTAGCTCATAGTGAGCTAAATGATAGAAGCATTTGAAATTACTTCGTTCAAAAAATAATAACTTCTTGACAAATTAACACCTCTTTTGCTCACAGTGAGCTAAATTCTGCCAAATCAAATATCAATTTAGCTCACATTCAGCCAATTTGTCTATAAACTTAGTAACATACTACGTTTACTTCAAGGCATTTGGACAAATTAAGATGTGGTTTGAAGAAAGAGGATCATCATGAAATTAGAATAAGGCTCTAATTTAGCTCATTGTGAGCTAAATACATTAACTTTCAAGACAACAATAGCCATCTTTAAGCTGTTACATTATTGTAGATAAAATACACTTTAGCTCACTGTGAGCTAAATTATGTTTCGATTGAAGTCTAATAACCAGGGAACGTGCTGAAAGTGTCCCGTCGGATTCGAATCTAATTTACCTTTGTTTTCTGGATTCAGGTTCTGATTTTCATCTACAGTCACTCCAAATAATCTTCGAGTATCTTGCGGAAGATCCACAAAGGTAAAAGGTTTAGCTCACAGTGAACTAAATCAATTAGAATGTCAATGAAGAAATCGTGATATCAATAAGATGATTCTATAGTGTACTTAGACGATTGTGATCATAGCTTACTAGAAATTTAGAACCCATTCCTATTTAGCTCACTGTGAGCTAAATAATTTAACTGAGTTCATTATGTTCATTGCAGATGACGAATACACCTAAAGTTCTCATGCCGGACGGGTATGATATGAGTCACCTCGAGCCCTTCATCGAGCCATTCATAAATCCGGATCCTGATGAGCCGTTTTTTGAAGCCTCACTTGAACACTCCTACGGATCGCTTTGGAAGTTCAAAGACCTTGTCGAAGGTTGGTCTATCGCTGTCTCAAGGTACCAGAAGTTTGTGCGGATACTACACAAGGAGAAGAATTCGCCTCGGTATCTAGATCTATGTGTCGTCGAGAGAGTAAAGGTAATTGAGGAGCATCACGGGAGTTACATTGTCGTGGTTGTTGGGGCCGTTGATATAGAGTCTGAGTGTGACCTTACACACGTCCACTCCCTGGTCATCGAAGTCGGGAAGCAGAAGATACCTTTGATCCAGAGCCATTGATTGAGAGCTTGATAGGAACCTCGGGCGAAACCTTGATGGACGAAATTCAGAAGGTGTCGTGGAAGACTGCTGATGGTGGCCCACTGAAAGCAGTTGCACTTGGGCGAAGACTGTCACGGGTTTTCCTAACGCTTACCTACTTCATCACAGACTCAGTTGTAGCGAAGGCACCACCCGTGCCGTTACAGAGTGCACCTGTTGTCTCTACCCGCGACGACTCTGCTACACCATCCCGGGGGAGAGTGTTCAACAACGAACTTCCTCAGCAGTTCCCACTCCTGCAAAATCCAGGGCTTCAAAGCGCCCGAGAGTAGAAGCAGATGAAGACGGTCCTTCCAAGAAGAAAAGAAGCAAACAACAAAGGCGGGGAGTTCCGGATCAGTGCTTACGCAAACAGAGGAGACGAAGAAAGACAAAGAAGAAGGATAAAGAAATCCCAGATTACGAGAAGTTTACGGAGATTCAGAAGACCTTCTGGGATGACTGTACCGAGGCCTACGTATTCAATATGAATACAACATTCCCAGTGAATGTAAAGCAGTGCCACATTGCAAAAGATGAATATATCATCAGAAACTTAGAGAGAGATATAGTAAAGTCCGTGAAGGAAGAGCTCGTACACATGGGTGACATTAATCAAAGGCAGAAAGTTTGCCTCATGCCAGTGCAAGACAATATGGAGCTACTGCCAGAGAAGCCAACGTCGTGGGATCAGATCAAGGACGGGAAGTTCATGATAATAAACGGACAACATAGTATTTTTGCATCGCAGGAGCTCCAAATCGAAGGATGTGGAGAAAAACGAAAGAAAGAACTCGAAACTTGGGATGCATACATTGTGTGGTCGAAGGATCCTCTTATTCTTGTCAGAATATCAGAATTTTACAATATGTGTAACCATCTCAACCATGCTCAACCTACGTGGGGGACCAATATCTTAAGCGCCCGTAATGTCTGGATCAGCCAGGGGAGACCAACGAATATAAGGATGGTACGAGAAACAATGACGCAGTTTACAATGTAAAGAAATTTCAGGTAATCTACTCACCCATAGAAGGATACAAAATGTATATGTCGTGAGTTTAGCTCACAGTGAGCTAGATTCACATCTTCTGTTCTCTCACCGTGAACAAATCCTGACTGTAGTGCATCAATTTCTGCTACATCAAACTCAATAACACTGGAACTTAACGTTACTGTCTTAAACATTTTTCTAATATTCATTATCATTTAGTTTATATTTACCTTACTAATACAGTGTTTAGTCCCATTGTTTATGACGTATTTGCAATCTTCGCTTTGATCTATGTGTGCTGAAATCCATAAGTAATAACATCTTTCAACGACCTGTTTTTCTCCAGAAATTTCTCGAGCTTCTGATCAAACGGTTTCAAAACATCGACCCCAATAAAGACGGTAAGAGTGTACAGGGCCAGCGGATGTGAAGAACGAGATGGTGATTATCACCGCAGCCGGAGGATCATTTCATGTTGTGGAGGGAATTTTAACAAGCATAGCACTGGTGAACTGATTGACCCAGAGACTTGCGAGCGCTTCAATCAGAAGAAGGGGTTTAAGGGTGGTAAAGCATTCCAGCTTCAGCGTAGCTTCTTTCGGCGGGATGGGTTTCATGACAGAAGAAGAAACGAAGGCATTGGTTCGACATCTGTTGATGCTTACCAAGAATTGGAAGTTAGGTACGCCTAAAGTTTCTGTGGCACAAGACACGTGGTACAGTGTTACCGCATCACTACTCTTCTGGGGATTGGATGGCGAGGAAGAAGCGTAAAAGGATATGCATCCAAGAGCTTCACGATGTGAAGCCCAGTCTGGGGCTCTGCAATCCTGACTATACAATTAACAAGAAGAAGTGGCACGACTGGAAAGCCAAGCACGGTGTTCGAATGCGACTTTTAATATCCTCCTAGATCGGCCTGACAGGGCTTCTACGGATTTCGTGCGAGAAGAAGGGGTATGTTCAAGAGGGCGCTGAATTTGACGGAGCGTTGGCCAGAAGTTTTCCCATTCTTTTCCAGATTCTTGGAGGTGAAAGGAAATTTTGTGCCTCCAACCGGTCGAAGCCGACTTGGCTCTTCAACGCTGTGAAGATGGAGTTCGGAGTACAGTGGACCTATGACACATCCTCACCTAAGCCTAGCTTTGTTAGATTTCGTGACACCCCAGGTCATTCAACGAAAGACACACGGTGGACAATCCTTTCTTTAAGGCATTCCTGAAGAAGCTAATGGCGGGTGAAGGGGCCTTCCGATCTCGGACCGGAAGTGTGGGTTGGATTTCTGCTACGCAGAAACGAAATGCTCAAGCGATCGCGTACGCAGAGAAGCACATGAAAGGGTATTCAGTACTTCCTTCCAGGTACATACCTGCTAAGAATGAACGCCTCAACGACCACAACCACCCGAAACTCTGGCAAGGACGAACTGTACTTGGTGTTCTTGTTGCGTGCTGGTGGTAAACATGACAAGAAAAAGGTGAAGGCGTCTTATACAGCTCCAAATACGAACTACTATACAGTATATGGGCTGTACAAGGAAGCTCATCTACGGCTCAACGCTCGGGAATTGCGAATGGAGTTCTACCTGGAGTTACTGAATACGTTTTGTTTGCCGGGTGAGAACTTCTGGGGGGTCTTCAGTGGAACCAAGTGCATGTTGGCAGCTCGGGTAAGCTTCTTTCTCCTTGATTTTAGAATGTTTTTGCTCTGATTGGATGTGTTTGGCTTTTCTTATATTGTTCAACGTGAGCTTAATCGAATATGCTTCGCGTAGGTTATTCAGTTTCTGTCACAACTGACTAAGTATTCTCTAAACAGTTTAGCTCACAGTGAGCTAAACGTGATAAATAGATTATTGAAATTAATATTACATTGTTCTACTACACGCTGATACATAATATTAGGTACCATTTTATTGTATGGTGGTGATGTGCGTTTCTATCTAATAAATATATTATCTCGACAGTGAGCTAATTCATAAAAGCACTAAGAGTTGTTGGCATCTCAGTAAATCATTCGATGAACTGAGATCTTGCTTAACCATTTAGCTCATAATGAGCTAAATGTTTTATCCTAATCTTTAATGTTATTTTTAATTGCTTAGACTACTAGACTAGAACAATTTCCTTCTGTTCAAATATTTGCGGATTACAATATGATGGCAGCGTCAGTTGTTTTTTGGCGGTTTAGTTTCTTAGCACTTCGAGTGGATTGTAAAACAGATGTGTAGCTCCTCAGTATGATACCTCTTTATTTAGCTCATTGTGAGCTAAGTCGGCCGGATTTGAAGTTTACTAACAGTGTTAAGACATATGTATGTGTTTCAGATATATGGTATGTTCTACTATGGAATCATTGACCACAACTTTGATGAGTGTTACAAGGATATGTCAAAGCTTGTACCATCCCTGGATATCAATGATTTCGTCCACGAGAACTCTGTCTATGATTCAAAAGAGACACATCCGGCACTAGAGAGGCAACAGTTCCTTGAGAGCGACGAGTTTGATCGTCCAGTTGGTTTAGACTTGTCCACCGACGACGAAGACGAGGAGTCACCTGATGACATCGATGACAATGCTGATGCTGCTGAGGACCTTCGTGAAGACATAGGAGCTGGCTTTGATGAAGAAGATGCACCGCCCCTAGCCCACGGACAGAGCCTCGGCAACTGCTATTAGCTCACAGTGAGCTAAAATGGGTGCACCGCGGGCTCGAGGCTCTTGCCCTCTACCTGAATCTCGCTTTAGAAGTCAGAGTTCTAGATTGGGTCGACGGTTAGTGAGGAAGTTCAATATTGAGCAAGACCTCCAAGCTGATCTCGTAGGATCATCATCTAGGAGGAGGACCGAAGCGGAGGAGGAAGACTCCAGGGATAATGAAGAACAGATGGAAGAAACAGTTGTCGTGCAACTCAAAGACGGGGGGTTTTTATGGGGGTTCCCTTAGTGCCACTAAGCGACTCCGAAGACGATGATGAAGATGTGCCCTCTCCCAGTGCCAATTGCCAGGGCGAATCGTCGAGACCGGTTATTCCTACTGTCGCTGTGCGTCTCGAATCGGTTCCAGAGGATGAGGATGAGGTATTTAACGCCGCGGGTAAGGCTCCACATCCTGAAGAACCAATCGTCAAGAAAGAGATCGATTGGTTTGATTGGAACATGAAGCGGAAAAAGCAGAAAAAGGAAAAGAGTGAGAGAGAAGCGGAGGCCCACTCGGATTCTGGTGGAGGAGGCTCGGTGGCTAAGGAGAGGGCAGAGACTCAACTCATGGAACAGCAGGAGAGAGACAAGCAACGCGACAAGGAGATTGCTGACATGAAGCCATGCTCGCTCTTATGGTTGCTCACAACTCTGGTTCCATCTTTGCTCCAGCCTTGGAGCCTAGTCGAGTATCGACCAGCCGTTTTTAGCTCACAGTGAGCAAACTAACCTGGATGTACCGGGAGTGTAAACTCCGAGCGCTAGAGCTGTAAATCTCCCCCTTTAGAATTACTTGTGATTTCCCCTGATTTGGCTGAAACAGCCTCGGAGGAAGATTTGCAACCGCCGGTTCCTAAGACCACCTGCAAGCCAGACACCCGGTGCCTCAGACGCCGGATGAGGATGATGACAGGATAGGAATGTTGGTGGTGACCGAACCTCGATGGAGGTTGTTAAAAACAGTTCTAATGTGTCTGAGCAGGGGCAGGGTATCTCAGTGAACACGGAGAGCTTGAAGGAAGGGCCTTCAGATTGTCACTTGGATACAAAATGCACCTACAGATGGCGAAGACGAGGAGTTGTTAGATTATGAGAACTCCCCGGAGATATCACTGTCGTCCCAGATGCGTGCCCATTGTGGAGGCCAGAAGGGTGCAGACGGTCATGAGGTATGCGCGGTTCTGGGATTTACGTGAATCTTAACCTCTAAGTGTTAGGGCTGCATTGTTATTTGCTTAAACAGTTTACCTTATCTGAATGATAAGTGATTGTACAAACAATTTGAAGTGTGACACCATTTATAAAGCTTAAAACTCCTCATCCGGGTTTCCATTTCAGCTAATACAAATATTGTATTCACAGTAGATATTGATTCACATTAGATATGTTATGACTTTTACAAGATCTGACTTGTTTAAATTGTTGTTCTGATGGATGGTCAGCTAGAAGCAACTGACTATGTTCATCGCCCGGTTGCTGTTAAATCTGGTTAGCGAGGTGGAATTGCGTTCAAATTGTTCAAATCAGAAATTCAAATTGTCCTCGCCTTTTC